>VXAA01004516.1:1220487-1230737 GCA_013399115.1 Anseranas semipalmata | reverse complement strand
AAAAAAAAAAAAAAACGAAGAAATCAGAATGTGGAGCAGAGAAAAGTACTAAAACTGAGTTATACTGAGTTTACAAGAGTGTCAGAATAGGCTAATGTGTGTTAAAAATGTCATGAAATAATACTGCTGATTGGTGTAGCTTTGTTCCTTTTATGTTGCAATAAAAATTCTTCTGATAGAATTATTCAATAAAGAAACTATGACAGATATTATTTCGAATCAGATCACATGACCCTCTAAAATTAGTAAATACATTTTATTATTATCACATTACCAGTGAAACCAACTTACTTAGACAGAACTGACTCTCCAGGGGAATTAAGTTCACTAACTGAAGAATTTGTGTTAGATGTTTCATTTTCCGTCTGAAAAAAAGAAAAAATGAGAATGATTAACAAAATCATGTAAAAAATCCTTAGTGCAAAAAAATGCCCTTGTAAGATGGGGGAGGGAAGATTACAAGGTCCTAAGTGGAAGCTATTAACTGCAGGGAACATACAAAGCACTGCCTAAGAAAGATATCTGTCTAACTTCCACCCAGTCTAGTGAAAAACAAGACACTCTCACAGTGAGCATTTTTACACTCATATTGTGATTATATAGACACATTTGCGGAAGTAGAGTCTGAGATCTATTAAAAATTAAGAAAAGAGTAACAGTTATTAAAAACAAATGTTTCCATTGTTTACTGCACAGCAGTTGTCTGTGTGAAAAACAAGATGTACGTAGGCTTTGGTATATGTAATCAGCATAACTGAAAATCTAACTGTAAGTCTGTACAGAAAGACAGTAAAATGTCTTCAGTGTGAAAGCTAATAATGTAACATTAAAAGCAACACCTACAATTGTTACAGACCATAACCTGACAAAAAGTCAAAAACTTAAAGAGTTTATGCTTCAATAATATCCAACAACAACAACAACAAAAAAAACAAATACACTGGGCCTTTACTACTTGTTGCTAATACATAAATTTAGTTACGTTTTGTTTGTTACACAGATACCACCAGGAATGAATACACATAGCATGATAATGAGGAAGAAGACAAAACAGCCCACCCTGCATTTACAATAATTGCTACTGAGGTTCTGCTTCAGGTGGTGAATTTCAGACTATGATGAATATGTGAAGAGCTATGAGCTGACAGTACATTACAATATTAAGGGAGGATCCTAGAGCTATAACAGACCATTCTAAATAGGTGGTTAACTTAAAAGCAACAACAAAGCATTTAAAATCCACAGTAAACTGTCAAATAATGAAAAGATTAAGTACCTAAAGTCAAAAAGATTTCTTTCCTGCTCTGTGCTGCCTTCCCTTCACTTCAATTAGTTCATATGTACTACTCTGTGTATTTCAGAATGGGTTTGGAATCACTATTAGAATCCTGACACTTTTGTGCATGTATGGAAATATTATGGCTGTCATGAAGACAACAGCTCTGCTCTCTAGAGGATGGTATTAGCAACTGCTTCACTAGAATCATCCTTGGGACATCAAGCTATTCTAACTCCTGCTTTTGCCTTTCTCCCCCTTCAAAGATTATTGATCCAACAGAAAGTAGTAAGAGATTTATGCTTATAGCCAGTCAGTTTGACAATACTTCACAGAGCAGAAAACTGGCATATTAGAGCAGGCAGGAATCAGAATGTTTAACATACACGCATCCTTGAATAGCAATGCATCAGACCATGTTCTGAAATACAGAGATTATCAACTGTGAGTTTTTTTTTTTTTTTTTAATTCAGCAATTGAACATAAAAACACAACATCAATTTTACCAACAGAATCCTGTAGCCCAACCAACTTAAGGTGGATTTTTTTCCACCATAAGTGGAATCCATGTAATATGCTTTTAAACAAAATGAGGAAATCTGTTTCAAAGACTAAAGATAAAAGAATTTAACTTCTGTCTTAAGGCTAAATATAGCACATACTTTTAAAAATTCGTGCTCATTTTCAAGCTTCTCATATGCTTGTTTTGCAGCAGCTTGTTTTGCAGCAGCTAGAGAGTTTCCAGTGCCATTTCCATAAACATAACCACTAATCGTACAGCTACAAGAAAACCTGTAAAATACAACAGAGAATAAACTCTCCTTACATCCTATATAACAAGTCTTAACTTAATGATTTTAAACATTACAGTCAATTGACATCATAGAAAGGAAAGCTGAAATATACATCTTCAGGAGAGTATTTCCAATATATGTTTAATGTAATTAATAATGGTAGATAACTAATTTGATGTGCCTTCAAGATAATAATTTTTCAAAAAGTATTTAACACTTTTTTAAAAGTTGAACCCTTCAAAGCATCATATCATAGGCACAGACGATCACAAATTATCTGTGTTTTAGGTTTAGGTTTTAGAATTGAGCCCCAGGGAACACTGCTGGTGACTGGCCGCCAGCCAGATGCAGCCCCATTTGCTACAACCCTTTGAGCTCTACTGTTGAACCAGTCCATCAGCCAGCATAGAGTGAACCTGTTTATCTCACAGTTGGACAATTTGTCCAAAAGGATGCTGTAAGGGACAGTATCAAAGGCCTTACTGAAATCCAGAAAGATTACGTCTGCTGCCTTCCCTTCATCTACCAAACAGGTGACCTTACTGTAGAAGGAGATCAAATTACTAAGGTAGGACTTTCCCTTGATGAACCCATGTTGACTATACATGATAATAGCTTTGTTCTTTAAATGCCTTTCAATATCCCCCGGGATAATCTTCTCCACAACTTTTTCAGGGACTGAGGTTAGACTAATAGGTCTGCTGCTTCCTGAGTCTTCTCTCATGCCCTTTTTGTAGATAGGTATAATGTTGGCTAGCTTCCAATGGCCAGTGTCATCACAAGTTGAGCTTTGTCTTTTCTTGTTTTCTCCCTGAAAATGTAGCTGTGTACTCTCCCTGTGAAGCCAGACCTTGCTTCCAGAGGTCATATATTTTCTTTTTCTGCCCTAGTTCCAGGAGGAGTTCCCTATTCAGTCAAGCTGGTCTTCTGCCCTGTTTGCTTGACTTGCAACACAATGGAATTGCCTGCTCCTGGGCTTTTAAAAGGTGATTCTTGAAAAGCGACCAGCTTGCATGGACTCCTAAACCCTCTAGAGCAGATTCCCAGGGGACACTGCTAACTAGCTCCCCTCCCTGAGAAGCTTAAAGTTTGGTCTCTCAAAGTCCAGGATGGCAACTCTACTGACCTTTTTCCTCCTTACGCCAAAAAATCTGAACTCAACTAATCCATGATCACTGTGGCCAAGACAGCCACTTATCACCACCTCTCCCACACGGCCTTCCCTATTCTCTAACAACAGATCCAGGAGGGCTCCTTTCCTAGTTGGCTCACTCAGCATTTGTGACTAACATTCTTTAGGAATTTCCCAGACTTACTTGTCACAGCAGTATGATATTCACACTTTATGTCTGGGAAGTTGAAATCTCCCAAGAGGACGAGGGCAACTCATCCTGAGATTTCTCCTAATTACCTACAGAATAGCTCATCCTGCCATCATCCAGGGTGGGCAGTCAATAGTAGAACACCCACAACATTATCTGCTTTGCTATCCATCCCCCTAATCCTCACCCAGAGGCTCTCTTCTGCATTGTCCCCAACAGCAAGGGCTGTACAGCCTCATCTCTCCCTTATATACAGTGCAACGCTTCTACCTCATCTGCCTTGCCTATCCCTCCTGAACAGCCCTCCATCCCACAATCCAGTTGTGGCACCTGTCCCACCAAGTCTCACTAATGCCAATGATATCATAGCTCTGGGAAAGGACCCAGTTCATCCCGTTTGTTCCTCATGCTGTGTGCGTTGGTATGCAAGCATTTCAGATGTGCTCCTGAACCTGCAGTGCTCCCTGGAGTGGCATAGAAGCTCCCATTAGCCTTGCCACCCTCAGACGGTGCCACACCATCCCTTGGATTAACCTCAGTGTTCCTACTGTTATCCCCCTCCTTCACTGATCCTAGTTTTTAACTAATGGTAGTGTTAGCAAATGCAAAGAAGTATTAAAAGCAAGTAAGAACACTAAGTATATCTTACTTGGGCGCGTGGGCGTCTCCAGTGCGGTTTATGTTATTGTAATCAACTACTTGCAATGACTTTTGTGAGTACTTATTTAGTAGGCTGATATAGTCAACTAAAGGTAGCGCTTCCACAGCTGGTAGGCTTGGTGAGGTCACTAAAGATGTCATTACTTCTGGAGCTTGCACATTTGAAGGACTATCTTGCTAGAAAACAGAACAGATAACTTAAAAACTTAAGCTTAATAAATAGTTTAAGATAAACAGTGCATGAAAACTCATATAGCTGCAAGGTTTGTCAGCATTTCTAAATACTTTTAAGAAATTCCAAATTTGCACATTAATGGAAGACATGACAGAGGACAGCCACCCCAAGCCAGAATTATTACACTTTGAATTTCCAAACAAACATAAACCCAGTTTTCAAAGTATTGCACCTGTGTGTTTAACAACCTATCACCATGTCTCCCACCTCTTTTAACAATAGGCGGGGAATGAGAAGTGAAATGTCTCATAAAAAAGCGTATGCTGTCTTCTGAATTTTCTCACAGCCTCACCAGAGCCAAGAAAAGGGATGGCAGCAGGAAATTGCTGATGCTGCCACTAACAAGGGCTGCAAATGCTCCTGTGCATGTACAAGAGGGGAAAGCAGGACTTCTTTCAGATGTCTCCTGATTAGGCAGCATTAGTAGTATATTAGCATTTGTGTTAAAATAAAGATGGTGACATGGTAAAAAAAATGAAAACAGGTAAGGGAAGATTTCACTCAAAAGCTGCTAAGAAGCATTCAAAGTCAAAAAGGAAAGTAAGGAATGGTTACCAAAAACACCTGGCAGAAACAACAAACAAAATTCAAACCTAAATAAATCAAGACAGTATAGAATCAGCTATGCCATAAAAAATATAATGACAAAGAAACAAAGACGAATCAGATCAAGTGAAAGTAAGCCATATTACGAGCAAAGTGGCAACAGACACACTGAATAAAAGCCTGCAAACATTCTGAAGACATATTACTGAACAGTCGTCAAGATAAAAAAGGAACAGTCCACTCTGGACATACCAGCTTAACAAAAGCAAATAAATTTCCTCAGCCTCCTATAACACAAAAGGAGAAAATACTCTTGATATTACCCTGTAGTAGAATAATAAGAAAATAATTCAGTGGTAAAAAGTAGAAAAACACTGAATAAGACAGAACAAAGACATTGTAATTATGTAATTAAGTAATTAGAATCCTTACCAAATTAAACATTGGTATCTTATTTGCTACTTTTAGAGATTCATCTTCAACCTTTACTAGCAAAATAAATACATAAATTGTACGGTTTACTCACCTTTTGTTCAATCATTTCCCACGTGTTTTTTGCTGCTATTGCTTTTGCTTCCTTCTTAGTTTTAGCACTGCCTGTACCATATTCTACGTTGTCTATTTTAACCACAACTTTGAACCTGCAATAAAGGAAACTTTTCTATAACATTGTTAGATTTTCACAGAATCACAGAATCATTTAGTTTGGAAGAGACCTTCAAGATCACCTAGTCCAACCTATGACCTAACACTAGCAAGTCCTCCACTAAACCATGTCACTAAGTTCTACATCTGAACGTCTTTTGAATACCTCCAGGGATGGTGACTCAACCACTTCCCTGGGCAGCCTGTTCCAATGCCTCACAACGCTTTCAGTAAAGAAATTTTTCCTAATATCCAACCTAAACCTCCCCTGGCGCAACTTTAGCCCATTCCCCCTTGTCCTATCACCTGGCATGTGGGAGAAGAGACCAATCCCCACCTCGCTACAGCCTCCTTTAAGGCACCTGTAGAGAGCAATAAGGTTTTGTCTCATAAAAAGCAGTAAGATTTTGTCTCATACATACTTAAAAACTTTTCAGATTCAACTTTATTTTTATTAGGTACAATGCAGTATAAATTACCTGTGGAGGTAACTGAGCATTCACGTGTTTTTATTATATATAACTCCTGGTTATCATAATTCTTTAGTATAAATACTTTTTAAAATGTTTCCACCCCAATCACAACTGCATATTCTTTATTAGTTCTAACAGTGTTTCTAAATGTTTAACTCCTTTTATAAGCAAAATTACTAAAAAATGCATAAGGTCAGCATTGTTAAAAGGCAAGGTTGTGAAGCCCTCCCACCAGTACACATCTCAGCACTGCAAAACTATCTGAAAGGAAAAGACTAGCTAATCTTGATTTCATGCATCCAGAAATGACATTACATTCATCTTTGATATAGTGCTACATACACTACTTAGTGCAAAAAATGTGTCTGGTGCTTCATGAGACTTAAGTTTAAAGGCAGTCCCTTTCAGCCACTTTGGGTCTCAAAAAAAGAATAAAGGCATATTAGAGATGCAGAATGGGATCATACATTCACTTCATCTCCAGCATAACTCCCTGCTGCCACTGCCCCCCTCAAAAAAACCACTCCTGCCCTTCTAACACTCAGCCACTGATCCTTTCCACCACTGGCACGCAACGGTTCATGCACTGGTGCTGATGCAGCAACACAGCGAGTCAGACCAGGAAAATGAGTCAGCTCAACAGTGACTGTACTGAGTTGGGTTGGGATGGGGTCAGTTTTTTTCATAGACGTTTGTATGGTGCTGTGTTCTGGATTTGTGATGAAAACAGTGTTGATAACATTTTAGCTATTGCTGAGCAGTGCTTGCACTACATCAAAGCCTTTTCTGTTTCTCACTCTGCCCTGCAAGTGAGGAGGCTGGGGTGCACAACAAGTTGGGAGGGAACACAGCCAGGACAGTTGACCCCAACTAACCAAAGGGATATCCCATCCCATACCATATGGCTCTGCAATAAAAGCTGGGGGGAAAGTCAGAGGAAGGGGGGCATCTGGGGCTATGACATTTGTCCTCCCAAGGAACCATTAAGCGTGATGAAGCCCTGCTTTCCTGGAAGTGGCTAAACGTCTGTCTGCTGATGGGAAGTAGTGAATGAATTCCTTATTGTGCTTTGCTTGCGCACACAGCTTTGCTTCACTTACTAAATTTTCTGTATCTCAACTCAAGTTTTTCCTCACTTTTGCCCTTCCGATTCCCCCTGTTATACGGGGGGGGAGTGAGCAGGTGGCTGGCTGGGAACTTAGCGGCCAGCTGGGTCAGACCACCACACCACAGCAACATAATGAATGGTTGTTTTCAGACAGATCAGATCTTACCCAGAAATAAATGAATGCATGAAATGTTTGGGTGGAAAACAGACTGTGATGCAGAATAGTGCCTGCAATCGTTGCATAAGCAAGCCTTAACAAAAGATTTTAAGGAGGTAAAGAGCAGGAAGAGGCAGACCACAGTGTGCTGCAAACTTTACACATAGAAAACAGCATACGAAAAAAGAAAAAAAAACATGAAAGAAAGAAATTCTTTGGGAAAGAGCACCACAAGAGCATCCAAGGGGGTCTAAGCACTCATCACTGTGGCCCAACACTGTGTACTTAACTCCTCAGAACAGCCTGAGTCATCCAGGATTTTCCTAGATAACACTGTCACAGCACACATCACCTACAGATACAAGACAGCTGGCTGAATTATATTTTTGAATGTAGCAGAACACACAGAAAAATGGAAAAGCGCAATAAATGGAATAAATGAGTAAATTTGTAATGTATGCAAACTCTATTAGTCCCATGCCATCCCTTTTGAAGTATGAACATGAGGCTGGGTGAGCACAGCTGTGCATTACTGTGATAAGGGATACTTTTTTGAATTATATGATCTGCATGGAAAAAAAAGATAATCGATAACATTTGAGACCCAGATAATACTTATTAATTTACTCTGGGATTATGGTCATGTCTAAGAATAAATCAGCACAGACGGTGCTGGCTGGCAACATGGAGACTAGAGCTTAAAAGAAACATCCTGATTATTAGCATGATACTTGTCTTCGTGCAAACTAGCAAAGAAACAGAAGGAAACATCACAGATATTGGGTATCTATGATCTCTGATAAGGGAAAAAACAGCAAAACACCATATTTGTGTTAAAAAACCACACACATTCCATCACCTGTAATTGTCTCTAAAAATAAAAGCAAAACAGTTTAAGCGAAAAAACCCTTCTCTTGTAACAGATGTTCAAAAATGCAACACAAAACATGTTGGTACCCAAACATTAGCATACACCCAACCTTTATGCTTCAAAATTAACAATATAAATCACAATTTCTGTACTTTGTAAAACTAAATAAAAAATAAAGCACTTAAATCAGCATATGTCAAACTACTTGCTGCAATCCACCCACCTCCTGAAATATTTCATGACAAATGCATAGCATAAATACAATACAGTTACCTGTAACATGTGCATTGCTGTTGCTCTCAACGAACAGCCATTAACTCTGAAATAAATTTTCTCCTTAAATCCTGTGTACCACAACATCCTCCACACCCACCCACCCAATCTATGTTTTCAACCAGCTCTCTACCACACATACACTCTCAGCCAATTAACTTCTATGACTGCAATCTTTACCCAGCTTGTATCAAGAGTCATGCATAGTGAACCTACTCGGGATCATGACATGGGCCTTTCCTGTCCACGGTGACATAATCAAGCTTGAAGTTTTTCTTTTGACAGTAACTGTTGATCTTGCCCATACACTCTCGTTCCATCTTGACTGAGTACAAAAAGATTCTGTAAAGAAAATTTGAAGGACATGTCTAAACCTCCATGAGCTAGTACAGAGACAATTCTGTCAGACCCCTACCGTGATATGGAATATAAAATGGTGCCAGCCGGATAAAGTTCATAGAAAATGAATTCTGATTTCTAATTCAAGTGGTTGATTTGCAACTGTTTTGAAGACTTACTGGAATAACAGATTTAGAAAGCAGAACGGTGAATTTAGTGATTGTGAAAGATTTCTTAACAGATTTCTTGGCAAGAAAAGGTTGAATCATTCACTGAATCCTGAGAAAAATCAGCAACATTTCTCTAGACAGAACTAAAATTGATTCCTTCAGAGAGGAACTGAGAGGAACTTTCAAAACACGAGGACTGTCAGGCTCAGTGACACATACAACAGATAAATCCATAGCAATTATAATAATTGAAATAGGCAGTGAGAGATAAACAAGCAGAGGAAAAAAAATACAGAATGACAGTAAAATAATAAATAAAGCAAAAAGTAGATAATCTAAAAGAGTATTTTTTTTTTTTTAATGGAAACTTTGGGTGGAAGAAAACCCAGCAGCTGACCATGTGAAAACACCAGCAGCGACAGCCAGGAAAGGCATTTCCAACTCCAGACTGCTGACATCTTGCTTGTTGAAACAGCCCGCTGAAAATTTCCTTCGGGTTAAGGAAGTACAGATACAGCTTGGCCATTTCGCGCCGACCTTTTCCTAAACGGCACCTTACAAAGGCACCCGGACACTATACCGCTGCGCAACCCAAGCCCGCTTCGCAGCGCGCTGCCCCTGCAGGGCCGGCAGCCCCCGCGCAGGGCCAGGCTCCCGCAGCGCTGCAGAGCCCGGTTCAAGCCGCGGGCCGGNGACGAGGCGAGCAGCGCCGCGCTCCGCCCAGTTTCGTTTCCCACCGCGCCGCCGGCCCCCGGCTGGAAGCGAAAGCGAAACGCGGGCGGGCGGCCCCCGGTGCTGACGCATCGCGGCTCCGCCACGCCGCGGCCCCGCGGCTTCTGCCGCCGCCGAGCGCGCAGGGGGAGCCGCTCCCCGCCCGGCTACAAATGACACGAGGCGCTTACAGTAGTCGCTCCTCGTCGTTCGACTTCTGGACGGTGGGGAGCAGCGACGCACCCACCGAGCATAAGTGTATTTCCACTTACCCATTCTGAATTCTCAGTTCAGTTGCTATCCTTTTGGTTGGGTATTATTTGACTGCATTATATTATTTTATTGCATCCCACTTTACTGCAATCTCTCAAAGTAAGTTTTTCCTCAGCCCTTAGCCACCCTTATTGCCCTTCTCTGCCCTTCCAATTCTGCATCTGAGGGATTTTTTTAATGAGTTGATCAGTAAGCACAAATCATTCCAAATGAAGCTGTACTTAAGGAAAAAAAAAACATACCTTTTTACATGTTGCTTCATCACGTTCCTCCTGTGTTGACAAGTGTTGATTTAACAAAGGTGGTCTTCCACTTTCTAGAGATGATGCCAAAGTGCACACACTGAACTTAGAAAAGATAAAAAAAAAAAAAACACAAATTGTAAATTATAGCATTT
>VXAA01004516.1:1151188-1216507 GCA_013399115.1 Anseranas semipalmata | reverse complement strand
CGTTGGCGCGGGGCGGCGCCATGGGGGCGCGCGGCGTCAAGGCGGTGTTCTTCGACCTGGACAACACGCTGGTCGACACGGCGGCGGCCGGGCGCCGCGCCATCGAGGAGGTAACGCCCGCGGCCCCCGGTCGCGGCCCTTCCCGGTCCGGCAGCCGCGAGTCGCCCGGCTGCGTGCGCGCGGCGGCCCGGTGTAACCGCGTTCCGTTATAGGTGGTGAGCGCCCTGCAGGCCAAGCGGCGCTGCGGGGAGGGAGAAGCCCGCGTCATTTGCGACAAGGTGCAGGAGAAGCTTCTCAGGGAGAGTCCCGACGCCGGCAAGACGTGCGTCACGGAGCTGCGGATCTCGCACTGGCAGGAGGCGATCCGGGAGACGAGCGGCGGGGAGGCGGACCGCGAGCTGGCCGCCGAGTGCTATTTCCTGTGGAAGGCGACCCGCCTGCGGCACCTCACGCTGGCCGAGGACACGCGAGGCATGCTGGCGGAGCTGCGGAAGGCGGTCCGCCTGCTTCTCTTGACGAACGGAGACAGGCAGACGCAGAGGGAGAAGATCGAGGCATGTGCCTGCCAGCCCTACTTCGATGCCATCGTTGTGGGAGGAGAGCAGAAGGAGGAGAAGCCGGCACCGTCCATATTTCGCTACTGTTGTGAGCTTCTGGGCGTGCAGCCTGCGGAGTGCGTTATGGTCGGTGACTCTCTAGACACAGATATTCAAGGAGGCCTGAATGCTGGCTTGAAAGCAACCATCTGGTTAAACAAAACAATGGCAGCCCCGGCAGCCACCTCCCCAGTGCCTCATTATGTTATTTCTTCTGTTCTCGATCTTCCAGCAGTCTTACAGAAGATGGAGCACGAAATTAACGCTAAGTTAGAAACTGACCGCATGGCTAGTAGTAGCGAGGCACATTGACAGTGCCGGCATGTGATCTGAGAAACGCTAAGCTGTCGACTCGTGCTCTCGTTAGAAAATTGAGTCTAGGATTTTGAACTCAAGTCTTCTCAAACAGCAGGTGGACAAGTAAGAGCACAGCTGTCAGTGAAACAGGGTAGAAACAGAGTGTTAAATTAATTTAAAGGATGCGAGTGCAGTTAATTTAAAATAGCTGCTTGTGTCTGGAAATTATTTTGACAGACCGTGGCTAAAACATATTTGTCTCTGACCTAAGTTCCTAGTCCATTGTTTTTATACTGGAAAAGAAAATTTGAACATTTTGATCGTTCACATGCTTTGCTGACTTGTAAGTTCAGCAGAAACTTCAGTTTAAACCTTGTTTGCAGTGTGGGAAAACATGAAGGTGAGAGTGTTGTACAATCTGGTAAATCTTCACAATCAATCTGCAGCTTATTTCAGAAACTGAAGTTTTGCTATTTCTAAAACCAGAATTAATCATGTAGCAGACTACTAGGAAATGATTACCTCTGATCCCTTTTCAAGTTTAAGTTTTCAAGCTTTTTTTTCAGACTTTGCAGTGACTTTGATGGAATCTGTACCCCTTGCCAAAAATACTTAAATGTACGTAACACTTGTATTTGTATAGGGGACCATTTACCAGGGGGACTTGGTGGATAAGTTTTTACTTCATATTATCTTGGTGCTTATGCAAACAGGCAGTATACTTGTAATTCAGATTATGTTTTTTGTTGGAATGTAATTGATATGACAGGGATATTTTCAATGATTTTACTGTACCGCCAAGCTCTTTAACAGCTCATATTATTGTTGTGTCTGATTTTATTAGTGAATTTTGATCAGACTCTTTGGAGAAACTGTTCTTGGTCTTGCTCAGGTATATGACTGCTCAGACTCAACTGCAGGATCAGTGCTTTTATGGCTGTTTTAACAGCACTGCTATACAGTCCCTCCTTACTCCAGTTTCTACATGTATCTCATGTGATTTACTCTGAAGGAAGTATGAGTTAGTTGTTTGTAAATGGCTTTCAAAACTCTCTTCCAAGAACTTGGAAAATGATGTCATACATATTACAGTACTGTGTACAAATTCATAATGTGTATGTGCTGTTTGTTCCACTAGATGCACCTAAACATCTAACCATCATCTAAAACTAGATGTTTTAGAGATGACTCTGTAAAATGCTGATATTTCTCTTTCCCAGATTATTTTCTTAATAATTTAATTTTGCTGTACTTCATATTCTTACTACAAAACAAATGAGAAAATTTTCGGCAAATGTACACATATTAAATGGAAATGTAAACACTTGGAGAATCTGCCTTTTTCAAAACCTACTTGATATATATAAATAGGGCTGAATATCTGACAACACATGAGTAATCAAAATTCATATCTTAGAATAAAGCTATGACAAATCTTTTGAGAACAGGAATATTGAGGAGCTGGCAGAAGAGTGTCTGGCACATGGGCAGTAATGAGAAATCTGCAAAAAGTACAGAACCCTACGAGGAAAAGGGTATGTGGAAGGAATCCTGTGTACAAGAAAGGTACCTTTGTTTAACTTCACATGAATTTAAATTGATGTAATTAAGAAAGTCTCACAAAGAGTGACAGATTCAGTTTAGAGGAGGGTATTATTGATCTGGGTTAAATTACTTGGCAAAGAGTTTAGGTTCCATCATAATAAGTTGCTCCTACATTGAAATAGATTGAAGTATTCATTCAAGTTTGAACCCGTTTCATCAAATTGACCCTTAAAAAGGGTAGAACCATCCGTGTCCTTTATGTTGTCTAGCCAAGACCTTTGATACATTAGGATCATTGACAAGAACAGAGGCAGGCTCCACCTGTACCTGTGAGGAAATGGGCATATGCTACAAGTGATCCAATTGCAGTGATAAGGTGAGTGGGCACATGTACTGTGAGCCAGCGGGACTGGCTGGACACACCCTTGTTACTGACGTAAGAGGCTTAAGTTAAGATTTGATTTTGCCTTTGGGAGAGTATGAAAAGAGTCACTGGTGTTTAGCTGATAAGCAAAGCATTGCTAATAACGTTCCTTGTAATTTAAGATTGAGAGAAAAAATAATAAAGATCTTTGAGCCTGTCAGGAATATTACTTAAAAGCAGAAATGTATCCAAAAGATTAGATGGATCCCTGAAAAGATAACTTAGTTGAAGTCATCCATTTTAACCATACTGTTTGACACAAAAGCAACAACTTTGTTTACAACAGCATCCCAAAGTACTGGCAGTATAACTCTACGTTGTTTGCACAGGATCAGGCTAATAGAACTTGGGTCAGAATGAGGTTTCTGACACAGCTGTGATTTAAAATAACAAATAGTAATAATTCACAATTCTATCTATGGACTTGAAGGATGTGTATACCAGGCTACCATTTTTTAATTTAAGTTGGGGCTTGTATTCTCTTGCCATTGCATCATTCTGAAGTAGGATGCTGAGCCTGCTCATTGTATAAAAGGTCTGTTTTAGAAGAGTCTGTTCTTTCTTTTGCACTTGGCCAGTTATTTTCTTAAATCTATGATCTATGAAAAAAATGCTGTAACTAAATGCTCAGGTGATGGTGTGGTCTGCAAAGGCCACACCTAAGTATACTTTTTTCCATTGCTGAGTACTGTACCAGGCTGGATGTGACTGCCAGTTTCCAGTTAGGGCAATATTATTATGATGCTGCTATAAAACATGAAGAAACAATAAGAGAGATTTCTCCACTGGGAGTCTTCTTAGAAGCAGTTACCCAAGAAACTGGACTAGGTATCTGGAAATCTTTAAATAAACAAGATGGTTTTCCTGGATGGAGCTGTTACAGAAAACCAAGTGAAAAATAAATAAATGTAATAATGGGATCATTTTCAGATCAGAAGCAGAAATAGATCAATAAAACAGTCTGTATTCAGCTCCAGTTAAGTTCTGGTTTTGCTTAGTGATATGCTCTATTAGATAAATTGTCTAGTTTAAATTGTACTGCCAAAACACACTAAATAAAAAAAAAAAGAGAGAGAGAGAGAGAGAGAGAAAAAGAAATTCCAACTGTATTTTTAAACACTTTTTTATTTCAGATAAATATTATCTCCTGAGGTTAATCTTCAGTAGCTTTGACTTTAGTTAAATTAACTGTAACAATAGTATAATACCAACTGTATTTTAATTCTTGATTTAAAATAACCCATGTTATTAACCCCAGTCTAATAAAAGTATTTTGTTTATAAAACGTTTCTTTTAGCACTCTGTAGTACTGTGGGTGACTATGTTTGTAGCCAAGTTTACAACAAAGGACAAGAATTCTATCTGTTTTTTTAAATAGCACAGAATTAGCTTCAAAATCATATAGATGTGTTGAATGTGTGTAGTTCCCATCTTTTCAAACGGAGGCTGAAACATAGTTATGCATTTATGAAGCTTCATGGCCCAGCTGTGTAGACCACGTTGATTTCCTAAGTGTGATTAATTGCTAGTTGAACCTGACATGCCAAGAAGGCATTTGGCTGTGCCGGGTATATGAAGTGTCACAGATCTGCATATTCTAGCACCTCTGTTCTTGTTCAGGGAGCTTTGTGTGCATAAGGCATTAAGCCGGATAGTGAGAGCATCAGAAATGGGGACTTTTTTTATGTGCTTAAAAAACTTCAGCACAAAGTTAGAGTTCTTTGAAGTGACTCAAATGTTTTGTGCAGGAGACAAGCACCTTTCCTCAGAATACTAGGCTACTGGAAAGAAGTAAGATGTTTGGATGGTGTAACAACAAAAGGTTATTGCATTTCCTGAAATACAGACAACGGATAGCTTCCTGTGCAGCGAATAACCTGAACCTATACTATTTGTCGTTTCCTCTGAAGCTCTTGTTAATTGGCAATGACAATAAAATGGTTTTAAACTAGATTGAAGTAGTCTAATCTGTCACAGCAATTTCTCTTAGAAAATTAATGACTACTGTATGTTTAAGATTAATTTTTTAAATCAATGTATTTTATGAATAATCTCCCATGTTTTGTTTTCTCCCAGTTTTATTTTTCCCCCATTGGTATTGTAGCTTACTCGTCAGAAGTGATATCAGTGGTAGGCAAGAATGACTTTGAAAGCACTATAGCTGCTTTAAAGCAACTACCACTACTATGTAAGGAAGAATATCTACTTGGTTAGGCAGAATAATTTCTTGTAATAATGTGACATAAATACTGAAAGATTCCCCAAGTAGAGTTGTGATATGAGTTTGGATAGCCAATTTGTAGGACGGTGAGCTTAAATATACCATGCTTACTCCACTGCCAGACACAATGTCTTAAGATTTATATGCATGCTTACATTCTGTATTCTGCATCCAGCCCAGTGAACTATGGCATGGTTTCCTATCACCTCATATAAATACATACAGTGTGGGATTGCCATCAGAACCACTTCCAGTCAGTTCAGATAGGGACTTTTAGAGCACAAGTTGTCTGAGCTATGTAAGACAGCTACTCTGTGATGACTTATGTCCGAGGAATTTCTTACTTTTCTCCATTGATTATGAATGTATCTGGATGATGGAGTCAGATAGTGGTATCTATCCTACTGAGTGACTATTTGCATTAAATTTAACTGTATGAATACGAGATTCTGATTAAAGTCAGAGCTAAAACGGAGTAACTTTGTCTTCAGAGATGACCATCTTCAGTATTACATGTATAATTCAAACCTGTTGAGCTCCCATGAAGGACTGCAATTTCAAAGAGATTGTTCTGGGCTGCAGTGTATGGCAACACATCATCCTCCCATATCTTAAGCGTCTGTCAAGATATGGAACAGCCATCTGTTGAACTCCTCCTTATTTCAGTATTTAAACACAAAATCCATCCCTGGTCCCATACGACCACTCATGCAACTAAGGCCAGGGGTGGGAGGGGAGGCTTGGCAGAGGGCAGAGTACCAAAGACTGATCGTTGATGGGAGTTGTTTGTGCAAGGCAAACAAAATGCTTAATTGTTCACACAGTCAGTTGGTGACCAAGGTCATTCTTCTTTTGAAAAATAAGCATCAAGGTGAGAAGGAAAGAGTGCTGTTATTGTTCCCAGTATATTCATTCAATTCATAAAAACACGACCAAGAGTGCTTCTGTCAATAGATTGTGCAAGAAGTTAGGAAAAAAGCAATTCTAACTTGGGTGTGGATGCAGTTTGGTTCAGAAACTGCAAGCATTTTAGCTTTATTCTTCAGTAGCATGTAGAGCCAATGCAGCTGGGCCTAGCATGTTACAAACTTGCAAACACATAGTAAATAATACTCCTTACCTCAAAGGAATTTGCAGTGTACACAATTAGTCTTACATAGTGCCTACAGGTTTAAAATTATGGTAGTTTAATTGAGTGTACTCTAAATTCTTTCACTTATCAATAATAAAGAAATTCGAGTCCTTCAGTTTTGCCTTTAACCTCACAGCATCCCACGGCTGTGTGTGAAGTCAGCAGGATTTGTTCTGGTTGCTCTCAGCATTACGATACAGGAGCAGAACCAAGTAGTGCTGGCTGTTCACATATGTAGTGACTCCTTTTTCAACTTCGGCTCTAAATTGGGTAAATTCGTCTCTAAGTTATCTTGAGGGATTTAAAATTTAAAATCCTTCCTTAATTCTATACTAACAGAACTCATCACCTGGAAATCATTTGAACACATGGAGAGGTACAACAAATAGAAATGCAATGTATCTCTAATATATGTAGTGTATACTGTTCTTTTGTGCGCAGCTTTTACTGTTGTATCAGCCTTGCAGCGGGATTGTCTCCATTATAACTCACTTTCTAGATCATGCTGTGCACATACAAGAGGCATAACAATGCAGAGATGATGTCAGCTGTGTCTAAAGCAAAAACTGCAACTTTGTGCCTATGTTGCAAGGGACCTAAACACAGAGAATCACGTTGTCTGCTCCATATAGCATATTTCAGCTTTTTATTCCATCTGATAAAAACAAGTTGCAATGAGAGCCTTGCACTGAAAAGTGCTCAAATGTCAGAAAAAAAAAAAGATGCGTTTTGAAAAATGATAAATGAAATTATGGTGCTAATACATGAAGTTTTAGTCCTTTAGAAATGCAAGCCATGTTTCTCAAGTCAATAAAAACTAACAGAAGAGAGCCAGCTCTTGTAATGAGATCATGTGAGTACATACATTATTACCAGCTTCTTGGCAGCTGTGTGCTGCAAGCATGTGTTTGGGCCATGTTTGTTTTAAACAGCCTTTCCTCCAAATAAACTTCCATTCATATCACACAGACTAGGCAAATTTGTCAATTTTGTAAAAAATAGTGTAGAAATATGTTTTAAAAAAGCCCCAAAACAAAGTCTTCTGTTAGTCACCTATAGATACCGGAGTTTATAACGCAAGTTTAAAATACCAAATTTGAGTTACTTTCCTCCAAGTTTCAAAATAAATGTTGATTATCAGCTGATTTAAGAAGTGAACGTTGTGTGGACAACAAAACGCTAACAATCGTTTCCGCGGTTTCCCTGTGTCTGTTCAATCAGGCCATCACTGGCTCTAAGCATTCAGGTTTTCTATTAACTGTATTCAAGAACAACTTTGTCACACTGAGAAAAGCCAACTTATTTATATGTTGGAAATAATATATTGGTAGGCAATATGGAAGAAACTATGCAGATAGTATGAACTACATTTGAATATCCATTTTATTTAAAGCATTTAATGGATTTATACATATGGGATTTTTAGGTTCTTTCCTGTATTTTGTTTTCCAGTATTTTCCAGGAATAACCATTCCTGGAAATGTTTATTTTGCTACACCAGCAAAAAAAAAAAAAAAAAAAAAAAAAAAGATTGCAGAAATGCAATAAAATAGAGGCCCAAGGTATAGTGATGTATCTGAGTATTTATGACTGCAGTCATCTAAGAACTACGCTTTAGATCAAGGAATTAGGGAACAGTTGCGTACTTCTCGATGACTCTAGGAAGTGACATGGTATAGTTATGGCAGAGTGTCCTCAATCGCACTGTATTCAGGCATGTGTGGGAAGACCATTTTCCCTAGCTAGTGACCTAGCTAGATAGAAAGGTCCAACTAGAAGTGAAATCATTACATATCAAAATGTATCAGCTATTTAAATATATGATTTATTGCTTCTTTTGCTGTGCAAGTGTTAAAGATCTCACTAAATTCTTCTATTCTTTTAACGAATTAGATCATCAAGTGTCCTCAAAGTTATTGTGCCATTTTTGCCAATAATTTGTTAGGTCTGTCTTTGTGAGGAAGTCAGTCTCTACTGTTTTCATTTGTTTTATTGCATGGGTTTTCTTTTCTGTTAATGATGTGGCATGTTTTTGTGGCATGTAAAATCTCTCTGGGCTTCCGATTTGTCAGGAAGTCTGCAGTGGATGGACTGACAGCCTTTGTTTTCCAAACTGTTGATGCCTTCTATTGTCTTTTGTTTCAGACATCTAAATGAGAAGGGTCCTGAATGTTCTAAGTGCTTTTTTTCCTTTCAGTAAGAAAATGCATCAATGACACAAACAGCTTGTTTATTTCCCTTCTGTAAATGTAACTGGGTAAAAATACTTTTTGCTTCCATCCCTCTAAGCTGAAAATATTTTAAAGGATACCTAGTATCTTGAGAGCTAAAACACTTTGAGATATTTGTTATCTTTTTCCTGTTACTCTGTAAACTTTTCACCTATGTTTTAAAAAAAATGGCTCCTGCTGTAGCCAGAGGTTCATCTTAATACTGTATTATTTTTGTTTTACATTGTATTTCTGTGCTGTATCTTGAAATGGAAACAAGCCCCCACCTTAGAGATGTTTACTTTGAGATAAATCCATGAAATTCACTTTTTTTTTTCTTCCTTTTTAATAATGTGTCCCTGTTCAATGATGTTCTAGCCACCCAAACCACTTCCCATTTGTTTTTCTCTCTTTTCTGTAGAGGAGCAGTATTTGTGCGAGTTTGCAGGGTGAGCAGCGTGCAACAGACGAATGCAGAGGAAGAAACCCTTCAGCTTCTCATATCCTCAGTGTTGGAATCTGTGTTCCCAATGCTTTCCAGGAATTGGCAGTTTTTTTTAGGATGACTTAATAGCCATCCCTGCAGCTTGAGATCTGTGACCAGGGAATGATGAGCAAAGAAGATGCTGCCAAGCACTCTGAGTAGCGCAGAACGCCTCCCTGCTGCGCTGCCAACAAGAGCTGCAGTTGGCGCGGAGTCTCCCTTCTTTTGCCACAGTACAACTGCTCAGACATCAGCAGGTTTATGCTGGCAAAAAAACATTTTAAGGATATTCAAAAATAGGCTTCACTATTTTTCTGTTTCAATTTTCAATCACTAAAGACCAGGGGATTGTTTAAGAAAAAGGGTGGTTTTTTTTTTTGTTTTTTTTTGTTTTTTTTCTGTATTGCTGAGTGCTAAAGCAATGTCTTTAAAGAGTCACAATGCTGCTCATAAGCTATACTTTCTACAAAGAAAGAAGCAAATATATTTTAGGATATATTTTGGAGGGGATGCCTAATTTAAGATCAAAGAAAGAGAAAATGAAAGCTGAATATCAGGACCATTTCCTGCTTCCAAGGAGTTTGTGTCTGGAGTAGTGTCGAAAAGAAAGTCCTATCATTTGCACTTTTAAAAATATACTCAGTTTGTTTTGCTCACCTGAAATTCTTAAAATCCTTTCAGTATATTTATATAATAGAAATTTTAAAAGATATCAATATAAAGAATAATGCAATAAGTAGTCAGCTGAAGACTTCATTTTCAGTGTTTCCTCAGCAGGTGGCATTAGAGGTTTGCTAGGTGCAAAGCACGATTTTTTTTTTTTTTCCCCCTGTTCTCCTTATTTTTTTCTCCATCACTGTTTTAAACATAAAACATACCTGGTAGACATAAATCAGTCAGAGCATTCTTCTTTTCACACCTCACTACTCTCCTGACATCACAAATGACCTTGAGACCCTATTTTACCAGGCAGGGTACAAATACATGGCGAAATAGCCCTGCTTAGAAGAGTTTGTGGTCTATGTAGTTAAGTACCATCTTTGTTTTAAGCATGGGCATCTGAGGCGTATTTTGCAAGATGCACAACAGTCTGTTGAAAAAGAAGATGCCTGAGATCAGCAACAAGTTTGTGATAACATCATGACGCCAAACCAAATCCACCCTTCCAAGGGATGGGTGCACTGTGCTTGAGCTGAATTTGATTTACATCGTGTAGGTACTGGATTTAGTTATAAAAAAGAGGAGCATTCCCTGTGCCTGGCAGCTCCCCCGGTACAGGCTGCCATTTCGGCACCGGGGGCGGCTTTGGGTCCCCACAGGGGGGAGCGCTGACCCCGGGCAGTGATCGCTGCTGTAATTCTCGGTGCTCAGCAGGTGGCGGCTGAGGATCAGTTTTGAGCAGAAGCAGCCCGGGGGGGCCCCCATAGCCCCCAGGTGCAGCAGCCCAGCGCCCCGTGTCCGCCGCTTGCCCTAAGGGCGAGGAAAGCCTGAGCAGCGCCTGCTGAGGGTGTCTGCAGTTCAGAAACTTCTGCCACAATGTGGAAAACCAGATGACTGGCTGGTGGTCGCACAGCAAGCTTGGGATGGAGACGGGGCTCCCAGCCAGCTCTGTCTGGCCCTTAGTGGCTTCGGTGGTTGAACCCGAGACAAAGCCTCCCCTGAAGCTCTCCTAGGCCAAGGCAGCAGCACGGTGTCAGGCTCCGTCCATTGTCACCAGAATAAACAGTGCAGCCCTGTAAATGTTCAAAATGCTCGCTCGCACTCAGCAACTCTTCCCACCTGCGAGCACGGCTGTGCCAGAGCAGCGTTGCTCCCTCGGGCAAATAATTGTGAGTGAGGGTACGCACTTACTTCTGTGCTGGCTGCCTGTCTTCTCCTGAAGGCCCCTGGAACATTCTGGGGCTTTCTCAATAGTGCTAGCGTTAGAAGAGATCTTTCTCCATGTTAAGTAACATAATCGGATATTTGCACAGAGAAAAATGCCCTTAACCAATCCCCAAGAGCTCTCAGTGATGCTTAGAAGGTAGGATGCTGCGTTGCCTGAGTGACTGCCTGTTTGACACACACACCAAATGTGGGGAATGCAGTGATTTTCAATCCCTTTGTGCCTTACTCAGGCCAGAAAGACAGAAAATACCAAAACTTTGGTGCTAAAGATCTGGAATAGTCAGTGTAAATGGTCAACGCGGCTTTGACCACTGAGACTGTAAAAGGTTGTGTCACAAGGCCGGCCAGGAATTCTGCGCCTCATACTACGTTTCCTACCCTCCTTTTCCTTTTCCTGCCCATTAAACTCCTCTCACTATTTTCATCCTATTTTTCATCCTTTCATCATTCACATCTAAGGACATGTTTGCTAAGCTCCCTTGGGTGGGCATTCTTATTACAAGTTTATACAGTACCTAGCATAAAATAAGCCGAGGAGGCTGGTCAGTGCATTGTGCCCAAAGCACAACCAATTACTGTTTTGTTTTAATGAATAATATTTCTTCATTTAGTGGACCTCCTACAAGTTTCAGTGCTTTTCCATGCACTGAAGACAAGAAGTTTTGAAGGTAAAAAAAGCCAAAATCTAACATTCCTGCAGATTTCCACAGGTCATACCAGAGAAATAACTGGTATTTGTTCTGCTCTTGTTTGCTGCTCTTTGGCCCAGACTCAGGCCATGCTTTTGCTGGGGTGACCAGAGAAGAGCCCCGCTAAGAGCAAGGCGTGCATGGCTAAGGGAGGTGGTGGAGAAGCCTGGTTGCTGCTTGTGAAGTGGCTCCTGTCACACGTCCTTGACATTTTACCTCACTGCAGCAAAGCAACTTGGGGGTGATGTCCTCTCGCACAGATCAAAGTCAGTGGGAATTCCCTTTGAGCAAAAGCAGCAGCTGTTATCTCCGAGAGGCTGAGGGATCATGTTTACCTGGAATTTCCCAAGACAAAACCCATAGCTGCTGGCAGGTATTTGTCAGCCTGCAGCAGCCTGGCGTGCAGAAAACTACCATTGTAGGTTGAGTAGTGAGCACTTTAACCTGAACACTGGGGGAGGAAGCAGAGGCTTCCTGGGCAGGGATGCCCCAGCACCTCTGCAGATGAGCACTGGGCAAGAGAGAGTCACAGTAACATGAGGAAATGGGTATATGTAAATAACTCAAGTACTTTCTTGGCACACCCTACATGTTCAATGCAGAATTAATTCCAACAGGATGCTGTAACTGCTGAAGTATAAATGGCTTCAGAAAGATTAAACAAATTTGTACAGGATGCATCCAAAAGAATATGCTGAACTTAGTGGTTTGGATGCAGCTTGTACCTCAGGAAGTCTCTGAATCACCAATGGCCAGCAGCTGAAAGTGTTTACCAGGGAAAGGATCCCCCCAGAATATGCCTCACTTCTCCTCCTCAGCCATCTACTGCTTGCCAACCCTACATTGCCACCCTGCAGACAGCACGCCAGACTGACACTCCTCTGAGCTGGCCCCAGACGGATGTTCTCATGCAGGCTTTTCCCACAGAATCTCAAGGAAATATCCCCAGAATTCAGATAAAGTTTATATAATTTGCATAAAACTTGCATCTCTCATTTAGAAAAGATTGTGCTAGGAGGCTTCTTGCACCTTGCAGACAAATACCTCAGAAAATCAAGCAGAACTTGCAGGTATTTCAGATACAATCACTGTGCCTTCTGGCATCTACCAACTTTACCTTCCAGCTTCCAGGCACAATTGACACCTGGAAGAAAGTGTTTTCAAATACACTTCTGGGACCTGCCTAGCTACCCAGCACAGGAAATCTCCATAATAGTTGTTTAAAATATCCCGTAGGCCTGTGTGGCCCAAAGAAAATATCCAAGGTAAGTCATAGTGAAGGAGACATCTCACCTCTACCTCATTACAATACTGTAGTTCACAACCCTAGCCTAGTCATCTCTCATCTCTCCTGGACTGTATATTTCTTAGGTCTAAATTGTATCAGAAGTTTACTGCATTGATTCTTTACAAAAAAAAAAATCCAGAAACTAACAAAAACAGCACTTGAATATGATCTGCCATTGTAATGCTAGTTTATCATATAGTAAAAAATCCTGCTTCTTAAGGAACAGAACTAGTTGTATTGCTACATGATATGTTCAGCATAAAGCAAAAATAGATAGCATCATCCTGACAAATACATGTAATAGCTATTATCTCTAGCATGAAGTACTGGCAGGTGTGAAGTACCGGAGGTGCAGCCTCCATTTGGTGTGAAGCGACACGCTAAAAGTTCTCTGGAAATGCTCACAGTCTCACATAGACTCTCTTTTCCATTATTTGGTCACTGTAACCTTCTCAAAATTAGTTTCCACAGACCTCTGTCAAAGCTCACCCGTCCACTTGTGTGCTCCTTGAGACACAATGATTCAGCAGTAAGGGCTTGAAGAGCTTTTTTGCATACATGTAAATCAGCCTCTTGCCACTGCGAGGCTAAATAAACTGTGGCCTCTTTCCAGAAAGAAAGGAAAAGAAGTCCTTATTTAAACCTAAGATGCTGTTGTAAGTTTATCTTAATGAGGTGGTTACAGTCTTCAGCACTCATTTTTTAATTATTTGGAGGAATCCTCTAGGACACAGTGAAACAGAATTGTAGGATATTAATCTGGGCTAGAAAAATCCAATTATCAGAAACAAGCAGGCGGCTTTTCTAAACAACAACCATTACATTCTGCAGGGTCCAAGTTTCAATTAAAACAAACAAAGCTCTGGTGTTCTGGATACAAAGAACAACTCCAAACTTCCCAGTCCAGTTCAGGCTCAGCTGCCAATTCTGTCTTCTTTTGGCTTTATCTATATTCAAAGCCATACCAATTTAACCCACAAGCAGTTTTTAATCACATTTAATGAAATAAATGCTAACCACTGCAGAAATGCTCTTAATTTGATTCAAATAAGGTTTATATTAGCCTAGTTAATTGAGTTTATTGCCACCTTCCACTGGCAGATATAACTTTTAAAGCTGAATAAAAGAGATTATGTGACTACGTTTAAATTATACAGCAAAGCACCATAATTTTGAGGGCAAATGTTACCTAAGTTACGGAAACCCTGTTTCATGAGAGGCCTTGGGCAACTGCAATGGAAAGACCCAGGCGAGAGCCCCCGAAAGCAAGAGCTGGGGCTGGGGGCGCAGGTCGGCACCGGCAGCCGCTCCTCATGCCGCGAGCTGTGGCGGGGCAGGAATTTTGCGCTGGTGCTGCCGCTGTGCTCAGGCTGGCATTCAGTGGGTGACGAACAAATGAGCTGCATTCCGTATTAAAAGGACTGGATAAAATATGACGTGAAACCCGAGTGCCATGACAGCGTAGCTGAGAAGATAGTTGTTTTCAAAAGCTGACAGCAATTTCCTTTGTATACGTCAGGAAGAAAATGAAGATATGTGTGCATCAGTTATACTCAGCCCTAAGAAGATATGGTCCCTACCCAAAGGAGCAGGAGCTCTAAATAAACAAATCACATAAGGCAAAATTCTGTGATTTATAAAAGAATAGCTTTTAAATGATGAACTGGGCTTCTTGGTGACAGGATACCTTATTGTGATGGATACCTTCTTCTGTTAAAATTGCAAAATAAATTCCTTATTCTGGTTGCAAGCAAATCTCAGATTTTGAGATCTTAACATAAATGGTTTGTTCTCCCACAACATGTTGATAATGTACCATCCAACTCAGCTAAACAGATCCTGCCACAAGCACAGAAACCTTTTTAATAAAGATGTTGATTTAAAAATAACTTTAACGCTGTGGATCACACAAATTAATCTTTTTTTTTTTTTTTAAGAGAATTATAATCTGATGTTATTAACAAGCTTTTTGCCCTTGCCTGTTCAAACCCCAACCAATCCTAAATGTTGTTGCCTATATTTAGAATTCCCCCTTTATTAGCAACTCAGCACACTCCTTTAAATAACCCCTTACCATCGCAGCTAAGACACTCACTATTTGTTATTTCAAGGATCCAGCAGATAGGACAAAAATACCACTGCGATATATTGAAACAGCAGATGATTATAGTAAAAGAAGCTGCACAAAGGAACAGCAGAGGAGTTTCCTTTAGTGAATTCACCATGTCCAGAGACTGCAACACTACTGACAGTGGCTAATAGTGTTACTTCTCCATAACCCGGTTAACATATGAAGAGTCTCCTGTTTTATCTTGGGGCTCTGATCACCCTATTACCCACACTGCGTGCATTTTAACTTGCTTCTGGGCTTCAGACTAGAGCAAAACAGCTAGTTCCATTGGGAGCAAAGCCCAAAGGCATTTTTCTCCTGAGACCAGCAACAGTGGGTGTTGCATTAGTTAGCAGCTGCTCAAAGACATCCTTCAAACTGGATCTTGCCAGGCTGAAAAGAGCACGCTGCTTCCTATGCCCCTCGTCCCACGTGGTCCAAGACCGACGTCCCATGATGGGCACAGTTACAGGACTCCTAATTCCTCCACAGAGACCAAAAGCTTCATTTACCATTCCTTGTTCTTAACAGTACTGAACTTTGTGCTTGGGAAGTGTAAATGTCATCAGTGAGATTCAAGCATCATGCCAAGCTCTCATGGTAGGCATTTCTCTTCAGGTTCTTAGCATCCTCAGCTGGAGAAAAGAAATCTTGCTTCTTTCTTTCTTTTCTTTCTTTTATTTTTATTTTTATTTTTATTTTTATTTTTATTTTTATTTTTATTTTTATTTTTATTTTTATTTTTATTTTTATTTTTATTTTTATTTTTATTTGTTAATATACAACCAACCATTTAGGTGGTTTTTTTTGAGTTCTGCAACAGCACTGCAAGAATTACTGTTGTAAATCAGAAGAATGGTCTACTAAGTCCACTCCCCTTTTCTGACAACTGTCAATACCAGATGTTGTTGAGGACAATGTGGGAGACATGCTCAAATGTTTCCACCACACTGGAGAGCACGCAGTTGTGAATGCAGTGAAGAGGACACAGACCCTTTATATAGAGAGTGAAGATTTTAGCTTTCTGTAATACTAATTTTCTTTATGTAAGTACCTGATTTGTTTTTGGATTTTACTAATTCTCTCTGTTAATTCTATTCTTAAAGTTCTTTACCAAACTAAAAAAGCATTCTAGTATTTCCTGTATGTTTGCACCGTGAAAGTAATGATCAAATGAAAATTTTTAAGTATCTTCATGTTATTATTCTTTTAGGAAAAAATGCTGAACTGATCTCTAAACTATACTTGGTTGTATGTATTAGTAGTATTTCACATTGCATACACTTCCTTCTCAAACTCGAAGGAGTATTGTCAACTTCAGTTTCACTTCTGATGAAAAGATCTTGATTTCCCTTACTATTTTCATGATTCTTTTCCATCTTATGTTCTAAGTGAGGTTCTTATTATTGAGCTCCTTATTTCCAGTCCTGTTTCTTGCTTTTTTCTAGGTCTACTTTTGAAAAGTTCTGAAAAAAAGTCTCTTAAATATCTAATTACATGAAAGTAAGGATAATGCATAGATTATTACATTCTGGTGTGATTTACCTAGCTTGGAGAAGTTAGCATTTTCGGAGAATACACTTTGAAGCTGCTAAGTTTCATGGGAAAATTGAAAGAACTTAATTACATTGGAGCACAATACTATGTTGCCACCCTAACCATCATATTTAATAGCACAAAAACTATGTAATAGCTTTTGTCTTTAGAAATTCTTGAAGAGTTGCATCACTTTTAGATCTGAGTGATTTTTTAAAATATCTTGTTTATAAAAAATGTGATCTCGAATTTAGAGAAGATTTGAGATCGCTAGTTACATCTGGGAAATATTTTGGAATATTTGTTTTCCAAAGAAAATTCTGAAGCTGAATTTGACTAAATTAGCTCTAGAAAGTAAGAGATGCTACACTGTTGTATTTTATTCACTGTGAAGGCAGTCATGTTTTTATTTTTCCTGCCCAGCCAAAGAATTAGGAAACCAGTCATTAACACATTTCTAGTCTCTTTTCTCCAGTCTAGTAAACATTAATTTAAGAAAAATTACTTTAAGACAACAAGAAATAAATAAGTGAGCAATTCCTAGGGTATGGACTGCAGATGATTCAGGAGGGCATGCAAAGTAGTCCCCACCGAGTGGTTTTAGGTAAAAGTATACAAGCAAAGTGGTTCCTCTCTTTCACTCTCACATTTTTGTGGGGTGACAGTGACCTTTAATGCAAAAAAGCCTTGGCAATCTCTGACTCCCCCAAAGCACCTACTTTGCCAAAGGGAGAAGATTTCGTCCCAGCATTATCACCAGGGTGCTCCTTGCTCTCCTCAGGCTCAGATGGCTTTCCCAACAACACAAAAGATCTTCATCAGGGTGATGAAAGAGTTAGACTGAGTGGTCTCCTGCAAAAGGGACAGCCTGTGTTTGGACCTTTTCACCCCAGGAAGGCAGTACTCTTTTCCACTGTTTTTATTATTATTATTATTATTATTATTATTATTATTATTACAGCTATTATTTCAGACTCTTAGGGCTGCTGCAGGGGAAGAGCCTACAGGAGGGAGCCAGTGCAGGGGAGGAGCTGGGGCCTCTCCCCCACCTCCCTGCCCCTCGTGGTCACTTGCTCCCCGGGGTGGGCATGTCACACAAACTCGGGCAGCATCTTCTCCCCGGTTTGTGCCTGAATTTCAGGGAAGCCCCAAGCTCTCATCCACAAGGGCTTAGTTCTGGAGGCAAGGCTGAGGGTTCCTCCGCTGCAGACACCCAGACAATAAGGCTGGTTGATGCACGGGCTGTATGTTTAATTTCCCATGGGAGTGTTGCTGCTGAGGGAGCATTGTACAGGCAGATATGGCAGAGCTATTGCCAAGGCTTATTTCATTTAATTGCTGTGCCTCATTACCGACAAACATCCATTTCAGTTCATGAAAGGTGTCCGCTATTTTATAGAGTGCCTAATGGCTCCCGTCCATGCTCTCCTGAGTTTGATCTCGCTAGGTATTTGATCTAGATGCCATCAGACATCGGCAAATGCTTATTATGTATAATGAAGAAGGAAGGCCTAGCACGAGATGGAAAATTTCTGAAACAGCACCATAGCTGAAATGTGAACTCAACAGGAAAACTGAAACGGTAATGTGTGCAAGGTACAGACACACACAAACATATGGACAAATTCAATAATTAAATATAACGTGTTTTTGCAACTAGCTATGTCAAAGCTGGGTTTTGTTAAAACGCTTTGGCTTTGCGAGGCGGCTGGGTTCCCACAGTGGTGTTTTTTGCCGTCAGGTGCTTCTTCTCACAAGGGGGTTGTGCCACTGGTAAAAAGAAGGCGTTAAGGGCACGAGAGCTAATCCGAGGAGAACGTTGTTGTGGCTGTCACTTCACAGTCCCCAGCAGGTAACAGTAACAGCAGTCTGCCTCCTTCCTTGCCGGTCTGTGACCTCTGAGATATGGTTACGCAGCTAACAGCATCACTCTTCAAATTCATTTTGGAGTAAAATGCATACCTGCAATTGTCCACTCATTTTACCCTTCCCTATGAGCCTAGAGGGGCAATGAAGCTCACAGGTTTGGGAACATCAGCCACCCCTGCCCATGCTCAAACAAGAAGGCACCAACGCTGCACTGGCACACTGTCCCCCGGCACGCCAGGCGTCCTGCTGCTTCTGCCTCGCGTGACGGAGGTAAAAGCAGCCTGCGCTGCGGGGCCGCATGTGGATGAAGCCATCGCTGGATGTCAACTTGCATCCAGCAGGTGAAACAAGAAGGTTTTACGATAGACGTACTATTAGCAGAGAGTTTTTCCAAAAATAAGTATTGGAATGAGTGTTTTGGATTTACCAAAGTGTATTTAAAAGATGGAGACTGCAGTACTAACAGCAGCACTGTATGTCTGCCTAACAAAATGCCTATGTGCTAACAAAGTTGTCCCTGTGTCTTAATACTGTTAACAGAGGTGGCAATGGAGCACTAATCTGAGGAATAGGGTTAAACTGAACAGGGAGAGAGGAAAAGGTTTCACACAACACATCAGGATTTCAGGAGAGCGCTTGATACGTTACATGAACCTCACTAAAACCTGTCTGTGAACTCATCTGAGCACATAGGGCAATGTAGGTTAAAACTACCTGAAAGCAGTAGATAGGACGCTTCACAGCGTGTGTAGGACAGCGAGCAGAGAGGAGGGAACCAGTCGGAGCAGTCCTAGGGCGGGAATTTAGAAACAGAAGGGCGAGGGAGGGCCGCTCTGTGTTGGGGCAGAGGCTCTGCACGGCCGGCCTCCCAGGGCTGAGGCTGCCAGGCTGCCTCCCAGGGGCTCGAGGTGTCGGCAAGCCCTGCCAAAGCCTTTCTGGATGGTACAGGTAACACCCTTTCTCTTTTATCTTCATTTTATGTTCCCAGGCTAAGCTGTAGGCTCTTTCCTCCCCCAAATCCTAGCTCTAAGCCTCATCAAAAAGCTCTAGCTCAATTTATAGCATATTTTCTCATCCCTAAACAGCCAGAACCTCACATCCTTCTGCAAATCTTCTGCAATTACAAACCAAGGTTACACAATGAAATAACAGTGCCAGCTAATGGCAAGCACCGTTTTTCCTCAGAAGTGTCCTCTTTGGTGGTGGGGAAGATTTTAAGAATCCCAGTCCTTTTTTTGAAAAGCACACATAAAAAGATAGGGAAGTATCTACAAAGCACATAGTGCTGTGTTAAGCAGACACATTCCCAATGGTATTAAAATGCTGACATTATTTTTCTAATGAATGCCCCCAAAAGAATTATTCAGCTTATCTCATCCTTTATCAGCTCTAGACGAGACAGGCACAGTGGGAGAATATGATTAGCTTTCCTGTTCCGTGTTCGACCAGTATTTGACAATTTGACTTCCTAAATCCTTTTCCTTCACTCATCACAATCCTCCCCCTCTCCAGTTCTTCCCATTAGCACATTCCTGTACAGCTCCAGGCTGACCTTGGCTTTTCAAACCAGAAGCAAGGCTCTTAGGATCAGGTGTTTACCAAGACACGAGAAAATACTGAGTGTTGGCCATCAAGTACTCCTTCCAACAAAACATTACTGTTTACCAGCTAAAGGAGACCACAGTGGGCCAAACCTGCCTTCCACTGCTGTCTCTGGGAATTAATTTTCCTAAGTATCTTCACTGGTCCTGTTCCTGTGATAAGTGCATTCCACTTCATTTTAGTGGGTATGAGAATTTGCCCCATGTGACTTCTTCAGGTTGTAACAAACTCACACAGTATAAAAAGGTGGGGGAAAATACCTGTATTCTGAAGTTTCTTGCCACGTATCAGCCTAAACCTGCTATTAGAGTTTGTTACATGAATGACATTTAAGAGCGTGAGCATTAACTGGAAAGCTACAGTCGCGTTAGAGCACAGTTGCTGCAGTCAGCGGTTCACTTTCTCAACAAAAGAAGCTAAAGTATGCTTTAAACAGACACATCACTATTTCCTCATGTCACATATTTAATTAGAATTGAAGTAATTAAATTACTTCCTTTGCCTGTATGGCTTTAAAAGCCTTTATAATTACAGAATAGAAGGCCATCCTGCAGGCCATTTGATGGCATTATAACTGTGCTGATTCACCTGATCTGGAGCCAAGCTCCACTTTAGTCTTCCACGTCTTGTTTTAGTTTGAGGAACAGCCAAACACACCCAGCTGGGCTGTGCAGATTAGGTTTCCCACTATCCACTGAAAGAGGAAAATAAAGATTAAGTTACTATTCTGACATAGGATATATATTATATGTTATATATATATATATTTTTTTTTTGATTGTGAACTCCTGTGATCCTTAAGATCAGGGTTTAATGAAAAATAGAGAAGAGAGGAGGGAAGATTGACAAGCAATTTCTTTCGTGCACTTCATATGTTAGTACAAGCCTCCTGAGTACCTGCAGAAGTAAGACAGATGCCCTGGTCCAGGATTTCTTCTGTCACACCACGGGAGCCAGAATGTGTTGTTTTTTTTGTTTTGTTTTGTTTTGTTTTGTTTTTTCCTACGGCATCTCCCAGCTGTTAATTCCTATTTCTCCAATTTTGTCATCAAGCAACTTGAATTTCTTCCATGTCACTGACGAAGTACTACATACCAGCAAGCCTTTTCACGTCACTCATTCCCTGCGAAGCACATTTTACCAAAATCCCCCATGGGCTGGTAATTTCCCCGAACACTTAGAGATCTCTTCAGGCCAGTTAATTCAGCAGCTGACCTCTTGACTACTGCATTTGAGGCAGTGATTGCGACAGGATCAGAATCAATCCCCCGTGGCCTAAACCCTCCTCTGGCTTCTTACAAGCAGGCTTCCTTCACTCCAAAACATTCTTTTCCTTTTAATTGCAAATTTAATTTAGCAGAAGACAGCATACCTGTGAGTGCTGTGGGGTTTGTAGGTTCTCACTTGTGGACCAGCCTGGCAGGTGTCCTTGCTGTCCATCTCAAAAAGGTGTTTGGGGAGGCCAGGGGGTGGGCAGCCCCAGGAGGCTGGGTGGGCAGGCCCAGGTGTTTTAGAGGACAGCAGCTTTTAGAGGCTCCTCCAGCCTTTTGAGTGCATTCTTTTTATCTGTTTTCTGTACCTCTTACAACCAGAAGCTATTCTGAGTCTTCAAAGGATTGGTCCTATGATTTTGCTTGTTATTTTAGTAAAGTTCACCAAAAAAAAAAAAAAAAATTGACTGAAGAAAAATGATCAGAAATATCAAAAAGAGTAATTAATAAGAAAGTGTGTGTGTATTTATGGATGACATTGCCTTTTCCTACCTAAAGAAAGGCACAGACTAGAAAATACTGGAGTTCATTAGCTCTTCTCCTCACCCTACATATTCTGAGTGGTGAACACTGAAGAACTGCTGTCTCAGCTTATGCCAGGGGTCTGGTTAGCTTGCAGTCTCACTCACGGGACCAAGGTGAGCACTGGGAAGCTCTGTGCTGTCTAACTGATGTAGTCATTTCTACCTGCTAGCACCTTAAAGGTCCACTGAGGAGAGATCCTGTCTCTGAGGTTAGCAGTCTGACAGCAAAGTGCGCTGTCTGTTAAATCTGTGCAGGAGTAACTATAGCTCCCCTGGGGGATGGAGCTTATTCACCTTATCCTGAGATTTCAGAATGTGAAAATGTTGAAGGCTGCTTTTCCTTTTGCCCAGCATCTCTGCAACAACAAAGACTGGATAACCGCATAATTGTTCTATAGCTGGCAGAATCTGCATGGAGGTACAAAGAATGGATGCATAACAAATGTGAGAGCATTTGGTGATAATGCCACAACTGGAAGACAAAAGTAAGCAACAGGAAGCCATAACCAAACAAGAAGCCCTGAGCTTTCTGCGGTGCATAGACAGATGGTGCTCAGTCCTGGGAGCAAGTGGACAGTGAAAGGTGAATGACTGCTCATTGGCTATGTAACATCTCTGCAAGTTTCACACCTGAAGACCTGTGGTAGGTATCCTCATTTCCTCTCGAGTTCAATCACCAATGGCAAGAACAACTATCTCCTCTGCCCATGACCCTCTTTTGAGACATAAAGTTGCAACTGTTTCAGTGTTCCTAAACCTATAATGAATCAAAAGCAAACATCACAGCCAGGAATACATCCTGTAATGCCTGGTTGAAGTGATAAAGAAACATCTTTCCTTGCCAGTATCCCATGCATGTCAGTACTGAGTAATAATATGTTTTGATCTACCAGCCTGCTATGTTGACATACTGAAACAAAAAGTGCTTCCACTCAGCCAAACCACATATCTTGGCAGTCTACATCCTGAAAGACAACAAAGACATAGTCAAAAAAACTGGCAACCTTCCTGGCACGCTACACCTTGGGCTTAACAAATCAGTCACGCTACGCTGGCTCTGTGGTTTAACCATAAAGCAATAACACAATAGGAAATTCTGGAGTTTGGGTCCTCAACATGTTGTCTCTACCAGTCCTCAGAAGCTGGAAGAGCTAAGGCAATGGCAAGGGAACCCCCTCAGCTAGGAAGTCATGCTCCTTCCCGTAATCCACTCCCGGTGAATGAAAGGTGTTAAATGGGGAATAATACTTACTGCTTACTGTAACTCCCTTCCCCTTATTCACCTTCTCTCTTTGGCAGGGGTTTTCTAAGACCTGAATAGTTGCACCGTGAACATAACACCCACCTCTTTTTAAACATTAACCAACAAATTAAGATATTGGATTCAGTGGGGGGTCCTGGAGGCAGAATAACGGAGGTCTCCACCCTGGCTGAAAAGACTCTCCACTAGCATGTCTCTAGTGGGATGCTAGGCTGGAGGAGAGCAAGGGAGAGAAAATGGGGAAAACTTACAGGGTTTTAGGAGGAACTTGGGAAATTTCCAAACAGAAAAGATTCATCAGATGTTATTTCTTATGGATAATTGCAAAAAAAAAGGAACTAGTCACCTCTGGGTTTAGGTTTATTAATTCTAACACAATGCTGAAAGCAAGAGAGCTATGTTCTGGCCTTATTTTGCAGAATGATGGCTGTCAAAACATTAAATCATCTTTTGGGGCTTAAAACAAATATAAATAATCTACTGTGAAATTCTTATAACACAATGGATCCCACCTCTTTTGGCTAAAGCCAGTGCATAAACAGTGTGCAGTGCCAAAGAAATGCTGCTGGTTAATACTGGTAAATGCACAAAATGGTTATTTCACTGTTATTGGGAAAAAAAAAAAAAAAAAGAGAGAGAGAGAGAGAGAATTGCAAGGCAGAGAACCTTCAGAAAAGCAAGCCTGACATCCACGTCAGGCAAAACAACAGAAATTCCCTAAAGAGAACAGCCAGTAGGCACATAGATAAATGCAGTATATTGACAAAAAGCTATAGGGTTTCTGCAAAGAGTCATATGTCACAAATCTACCAGAGTTATTTAAAGTCAACAAAAACACAAACAAAAGAGATCTCCCTGATATTGTCCGAGTAGGTTTCTAAAAGGCATTTGGAGCAGGTCCTTCACAGAAGGCTCTTAAAGAAATTAAACTGATATACAAAAAGAGAGATTTCTCAGATGGATAAAGTCTGTTAATAGTTAGGAAACCAACAACAGTGGGAATAATCTGGTTAGTGTGAAAATGCCTGTCTTCTCTTCTCACACCTTTTCTCCCACACCCAAAATGTACCAAAACCTTCCTCCCCTCACCTGAAAACTGGGATCGGAGCCAGACAGTTTTTTTCATCTACCTTTCCTCTTGAAAAAAAAAAAAAAAAAAAGATGTTGTTTGTATGTTGTGAAGATAGTCATGTAGATATTTTCCCTTTTCAGTGATACTTCAAAGGAAAACACTGGCACCATTGAAGATGGAAGGCGGTGAGAGTGTCCATTCTTTTGGGAGAAGGTCAAGCATTGTGCCTGTCTTTGGAAAGGACTTGGCAAATGGTAAACCAGTGATCCTAGCCCCAATATCAAGAAGAGCTGTCGAACAAGTGACTATACACTGAGTTTGCAAATACTTAGAAGACATTAACAAGACTAAAAATGACCAGCATGGGTATTAGAAGAACAGAGTCTCTGGCTTAACGGATAAGTTGAAAGCATCAGATATAGATGCCTCTTGACTTCAGTAAAGTTTTTAGTAGCATTCCACATGATATTTACATAAACAAGTTAATGGACATTGGTATAAACCTAATGTGCCCAGCTGGCTGAAAAAAAGCACTTTGAAGGAACACTTATCAAGGGTTTGGGGTCTTCTGCAAGGGCCTTTCTTGAGCACAGCTCTAATCAATACTCCAGTGAACAACTTAGAAGACAGAGGAGAGAGGGGAGGCTAAAAGGTGGCACACCATGCTTGAAGGTTTGTAAAGCATTTTGGAGAAAGAAGCAAGAATTTGAATTGAATGTGAGCAATCAGAAAGAGCAAAATCCAAAAACAAGAATCACACTCAATAATGACAGTGCATGGTACAACACTTAGGAAAGAAAAATCAAATGCACAATTAATTGCTTAGTCAAAAAAAGGGAGACTGGAGTTGAAGCTGATTCTGAACTGAATATGAAGTAATAATGTAATGCTGTTAGTTCATTTCAGCTGTAGTAATGGCAGCATCATACATATCTCACAGGAGATAACGATAGCTTTCTTCTCTTTGCTAGAAAAGACCTCAAGTGCCTCATTGTGTCTGGTTATAAAAGTTGTGGAGAAATGAGAGAAAGAATCTAATCTAGATGACTTGATGTTGAAGTAATGACTATGAGAGAAGATTGGGCTTGCTTACCCTAGTAGCAGGCAGGTTTGGGGAGGGTGATTAAATAATAATCTTCCAGTGGATTGCTCTGAAGGTTATTTGAGAGAGTATTCTAATAAATTTCTCTCCACTCAGAGAAGGATAAGAAGACATTATCTTAATTTGCAGCAAAGAAGATTTCAGTCAGATACTGGGGGAAAAAAATACCTTTTTGACTGGAGTCCTGAACTCACGGAACAGGCTAATTACAGAGGTCGGAAGTTTTCAGAAACCCGATGGACAAGCAATTTTAAGGAATGCCTAAATACGGTTCATCCTCCCTCAATAAAAGTTCTTGGCACAGATACTCTCCAAGGGCTCTTCCAAATACTGTCTTCTGAGCCTGAAATTTCATTTTTGAGCAGTGGGTCTTTGTTCCTGAAGTATATATGTTCACCACCTTTTATTCACACTGAAATTGAGTTAACTTTATATGCAGTCGTAGATGGCCCATACATTGCATGCTTCCCTGTTTTGTGTATGACTGTTATAGTATCTGCTGTTTTCAGCTCAGCCAACCAGCATACAGACCTTATATGCTTTACCAGTAATTTTTCTGCCACCCACCACTAAGCCAGGAAAGTGGTTTGAAAAGCTTGTGATTCCACAGCATCTGCTGTCTGTGCTGCGATACTGCCTACAGGCTATAACTGACAAGTCATCAAATGGGTACAGCCTGTGTGAATCACTCCTACAAGGCGTTCGGTACGTTTGCAGTTCCATGTACCCCTATAAAATCACATCTCGGTAGACAAGATAATGTCTCAAAGCTTTTAAGATTTTTTTCAACTACTGGGGGGTAGAGAGGGGTGAACAGGACAATATGGTCTGAAAAAAGTTAATTCAGATATGTGAAATTTTGCTCAATATTTTTTGACAACTGCAAAGAAACCTCTTGACGTACTGTGTGGCATCTGTACAGAACAGAATATACTGCATACCAATAGGAAACAGATGTCTGCTAAGTGGTAGGATATATTCTAATCTCAGTCATTACATGCCGACTTTTTCTCTTCCCCCGCAGACATATGTTCTTCAGGTTTTCATTTTCGTTTTTAAATGACACCATTCATATTATTGAAGGCTACAGAATATTTTGTGAAAGTCAGATTTTTTTTTCTAAAATAAATGTGAAGTTCTTGTTCAGTGAAGATACAACCTCACTGTATAAAAAACCTTTTGAAGATAGCACATTTACCTGCCCTAATGACCAGCCCTACACAGGCTGAATGTCAGCCTGGTACCATCAGGTCTAACTGGTGTTAGAACAGTATTTTTTCACCCATCACTGACTTTCTGTTTTTCTTCACAGGCCAGGCTTCAGAGAACAAGCACAGAGGTAGCAGCTGCAGTATCTCTGCCTGGCCTGTGTTAGGTCTTGTGACAAGTGCCACATCAGCTCATTCACAGATGGGACCCCTAAACATGGGCCACTGCTGGGAGGTGGCACCCAGAGAATACAGTGCTGCCCTCACATGGAGCATACGCTAATGAAAAGAAGGGGAAAATAAATAAATAAACAAAATGACTCAGAAGACTAAAGGAAAACATTTTGAAGTGCATATCAGACACACACTGACATAAGTGCCAGAATAACAGGATGCTTAAACAAAAGGAGCGCATAAAAATAGGGTAGTAATAATAATAATAATAATAAAAAGACCAGCAAAATATGGTTTGTTTTTTCTTTCATTGCTCTCCTGATCCTGGTATAGAAGGAATCTGTCACCTGAGAGTAGTGTTAATAACATCAGTCAAGCCTGGCCCTCTTTGTCTGATTTAATGTGCTACAGGAGACAGGGACAGCTGGAATCCTTTGTAATTTTCGGCTGAGCACTAAGAAAACCTAGCTGGTCTTCATCCAGATATGTTCAGATGTGAAATTTATGAGTTTAGGTGGAACACATCTGAAACTCAATGGGTTTTCATGGTATAAAGCCTTCTGTCTCATTTTGGCTAGAGTTGCCTTTCCGAGATTTTGTATTAATCCCAGCCTGAAACCCAGAGTAACATTCATGGGTGTGACTCTGGAAGAACCATCCAAGCAGAAAATGATTTTCATGAAAACCCAAACCATCACATTTTGAGCAGCTCTGCTTTATTTCAACAATTTTTGGCTTAGGAGATTAGGAAGGTGGCTAAAAATCTGCTGGTCTCATGCCCCCTTGTCTGCAGCCACTTTCCAAAGGAAAGGAATTACGTTCGAATTCCAGTTTCCTCACTCACCCTCCAACACACAGGCAATCATCCAACTCAGCAGTTGTGCAAATAGGATCCCGCCCATTAAAAGTCTACAGAGATGTGCCACTCATGCCAAGTCCTGAACCAACCCAGTGATAAAATGGTAAGGTATCTTTACGGATTAGTTTTGAGCCTTTTTTTTTTGTCACGTGAAAATCTCTGAAATAATTTTAATATGTTAGGACATTCTGTCTCTGAGTAGAACGTATTTGAAGAAATGCACAGTGTGGGAATCTGCTACGCCTCTTACAGACATGAAGAAAGCACTTAAAAAGGGGAGAAGACAAGCAGAGACGTCTGACCTATCCTCATACCCTCTGGATGCAGTATTGCTCCTGCAGTCCAAGTAAATCCCCTCAGGTACTGCAGGTTGCCCTAAACCACCCCTCTGCCAAAGAGCAGCATTTCTGGACGGGGCTGCCACCATGCAATTTTTCCCCTTCCACAGCCAACCCCACTACTGGCATTCTCCGCATGGCCAGGTCTGGGAGAGCTCATTAGGCAACACCTCCTTCAGTCTTTGGGTAATACCACTATGAAAGTGAGTATTTTGGCCCATTACATATGACCATATTGCAAAGTGATTTTCATATCTTATCAGAAAATTCAAATAAAATGGGTGTTTTCTTCCTGGACAGCCAACAATGGCAGAAATGTATACACACGAGAATTTGATTATGATCTTCATAGTGGACAAAGTATTCAATCATGTGCTTATTTCTATTAAAACATATATTCTTCATGACAGATACTAGGAAACAGTTTTATTTAACATCTGTACTAATAACCTCTGAGAACCAAGAAAGAGTACAATGGGAGCAGAAATAAGAAATAGGAAGAAAGTATCTAAATCATTAGGCTTACTCTCTTACTCAAATTTAAATACTTACATTTGTGAGATTAATGCCTAACTGACATGACCTGTAAAAATGCTGATTTTTGTTGGGGGAGTTTCAAAATATATGTGGTTCATGAAGTGGAGAAGTGTGGGAAGATGTGATGCTGGAAGAGATGTGTAAAATGAGGACTGGTGTCGAGGTCCACACTGAACACAAAATTGCAGTCAAGCTGCCAGAGCGGGATGACCCTGTAGGGAAGCAGATGATGAATACCCCCACATTTTGCTGAACTCACAGAGGGAGCTGTAGCCTGGGCAGAAAGGCAGAGACATTTTATTTCTGCAGCGACTGCGAGTTTACAGTCCCATTAGGGCTGTTTAAATGTGTTAGGTTCCTGATTACAGTATGTTATCATGCCTCCGCCAGGTGGCTGTCAGCTCTGATCCAGCGATGGTGACTCCTCTTAGCCTGAAGTATCCACTCAAGATGGCCAGCCTCAGCCGCTCTCCTCTACCTAAAAAAGCCTTGCAGAAGCCCGATGCTGCAGCTATGGACTTGTTCCAGAGACCTGTCATACCAGCACAGTTTTGCAAACAAACGTATTCAAATCTTCACATGCTAGCGATGATGATTTTTGTCATCTAAACTTGCTTTCCAGGAGCAAGTCTTCAAGCTGGGTGTAAGGATGGGGTGGGTGGGAGAGGACCACCATGGGGTGAGCAGTGCAGATCAGAGGTGGGGAGCGACAGCACCGCTCCCCAGCCCTCCGCTGTGTCTGCACTCATTCTTTGCAAAGCTGGAAAGCTTTTTACAAGGAATAGTACCAGTGGTACAGTTAGTAAGAAATCTGGGCCTTGGATGGATGTGGGAATAAATAAATAAGCAAATAAATGAGAAGGAGTAAAAGAAAAGGTAAAAGGGTCTTCAGTGGCTGTACGTGTTTTCCTTGGATCTTCTTAGGACTCTTTGTTTTCTCTCACTGAAATTATTTGGGTGAACTGGTGACTCCGTGGTGTTTATTACTTTAATTACCAATGAACCATGTAGATGAAATTTACTGGATAATAAAGTTGTAGACAGATGTACTCTGCAGATCATCACGCACAACTGTAAATTTGGGAAAAGAGCAAAAGCTTTTACCACAGTTAATTGGGCACAGACCAGAAGGACTCTGGAATTTATAGCTAATGTTTTCAGCCATTAAAAAAAAAAAAAAAAAAAAAAATTCTGATTCGTAAATCATTGGCTTAATTCAATCTAAGTCATGTCAGCAGGAGCACCTTCGAGTCATCTTTGCTTCCAGAGCTTGGCTTACTTGAGGGGTGTCTGGAGGAAGAAAGAGCAGGAGTCAGGAGAAGTGTAGGACAAAGCACACTGCAAATATTTTAAAGACCTAGGGAACTGAGTGTATTGGACAAAAAACATGTACTCATGTTTTCTTGCAGCCAGTGGCCAGTGTGGGAAGCACATTGGAAGCACAGAAAATAAGGATTCCCCTTATCAATAAGCACCAAATGGGTCCTAAAAGGCAAATGAAACTTCCAGAGGCCCCAGAGACACAGGCAACAGCTGTCCGGCTCCCAGTTACAGGTGGAGGCTGCCTGACGTGGTCACTTCTTTGCTGTACCCAGTTTTTACAAAGTACAAAGATGTTCATGAGGAAATTTCTTTGAGCTAGTCATTAGCAGAGATCGTTTGTCTTCTCCCCTTCAATTGAGAGGATCACCTCTGCTCTGGTAAGAGGGAAACAGAACAACAACTCACATCTGCTTTGGCAGAGCCACGAGTGGCAGTCCTGGGGTAAAAACCACTGCAGAGCTGCAAAGCCTTCGGAGTAAAAACCACTGCAGAGCTACAAAGCCTTCTTAGGGGAAAGGAGAGGGGAAAGGGGAGTGTGGATGTTGCATGGGAAGGGTCTGTGCCAAGTGACTCCAGGCTCCTCATTTCTTTGTTTAAAAAAAATAATGTATTTTTTTACTCCCAGTAAAAAAAAAAAAAATCATCAGGTGCTCCCACTCAGGTGCTAGCATTTTCTATACAAAAATGTTTCTTTGTGCTGTGTTTGGAGCTTCGTGCCAATTACAGGCACATTTGAATGCCCACGGGAAGTATTTCTACTGGCTTTGTTGCCCTTTGGTAATTCTCTGCAGTCTCAGCTCATTGTCAGATTTTTTGCCAGCCGAAATCATCGGGTTATGAGTGGAGCTACGTAACGTCACGACCTTAAACACGAAGCACTCCGAGCCTCCCTTCCTCGGGCAGCCTGCATGGCACCAGGCGCAGGACTGGCCACAGGACCGGCGGAAGCGCTGCGTTTCTCGCAGCCTCCTGTGGCCCCAGCAGGCAGAGCTCGGGGAACGCGGCAGGGCGTTGCTCCCCGGATTTGTTCAGCGCCAGCCTTTCCGCCAGCCATGGGCCGTCGGCCTGCGGGCGCTCTAGGCCGCGGAGCTGCCCGCTGAGGGGAATGGCGGCTCCCCTCAGCGGCCTTCAAAGGGCGAGGAAAAGCCGGGCTTCGGTAACTTTTAATGACAGGTCTTGTTAGGGTTAAAAAAACAACTCGGCCGTCATGCTGTGATTCAATCTGAAGGGGAGCCCATCACCCTTACCGCCACAGGTCGCGGCACTGTGGAGGTTGTTATCCTCAAAATTAATCATTGGGAGCTGCCACAACAGGCTTGCGATGCCGGGCGGGACACGAAGCTCGCTGCTGCCTGCCGAACTGGAGGCTGATTACTGCCACTTCTGCCACCCTACCCTGCTCGCAGGGTCCTGCCTTCCCACATGTTGTTCTGAGAGGGAAAAAGCAAGGTGCCTTCGCCCCTTCCCAGGCCCCCTAAGCAGCCCCCGGGGTAACACACTGGCTGCTGCAGATGCATGCTTCAGATAGCACTAGGCAGAAAAATCGCAAATAAATCATCGGCCTTTATTTGTCCTGTTTCTTAGTATTTCCTTGAGTAACAGAAAAAAAGGTTTAACATTTTAGAAAGATCTTATCATCCTTTTCTGTTTTGACTGGAAAAAGAAAATATTGAAACAAAAATCAGCAGTCAGGATTGATAGGAACCAATGGAGAGGACTTCGCAAACAGTTGAAACTCTCCAGAAATGCCATACACTTGAACTTTTCTCTTATCAGTCCCACATGAGCCCTTGGATATCTTTCTGGCTTTAAGAGCATCGTGTCTGCCAACATTATGGAGGAAATCTGTCCCAGTCTCAGTATGTTGGCCACATCATCTGCGATCCTCTGCTGAGGATGAACTCTCCTCATCATTCACATCGCATTAACTTTCCTGTGTCAAGAACGGGCTAAGCACTCATTAGATGAATGAGGCAAAGTGAAAACCCAGCTGTTGATACTTCTTTTCTTCTGAGCAGTATTCATTCATTATGATTTGCACCACAATACTTAAAGCCTCAGTGGAGACAACAGCCCTGGGATGGTATGGACTATACATGAGCTAGAGCTACACACCCTAAAATTTTACCATCTAAAATAACAAGACAAACTAGGATGTTCTTCCACACGAAGAAACTCACACATCATGAAATTACACAGTCCCAGTGGGAGAAAAAAATGCTTGGGTCTGTGGATAAGATTGGCAGAAATTCATCCTCTGAGAATATCAGGATAAAATGAGAGCTTAGAACAACAGCAATTACTGTAAATTTAATCATTTAAATGATGTATACTTAAGATGTGCCTCATTTAACAACAGAATAGCCTATTTCAATGTTTGGATAACTTATCTACTGAATGAATATCTGCTGTACTACCAGTCAAGCAATATTCACAATGAGTTTTATCATCAATTCCTTCTGAATTTGTGTTTCACAGGCACTTTAATTCTGTGAAACAGCCCTTTGTAGCAGTTATCTTGAACTTACTCTAGCTTCACATTGAGAATTCAGCGGTATTACATGACTGTTATTTTAATGTCATTTGTGTATTCAGTTTCACAGAATTATGAAATATAATTACGGCAAGGGGTTTAGAGAACTTATGTATAAGACATTTCACAGTCATTAGCAACCTCAGCAAAAACTCGTTGGATCAACACAGGAAGGCAGAGAGAAATGCTCCTATTTTTCTAGCATTCTGGAATGTTTTTCTCATTTGTTGATTCTAGAATTTTTTTCAAGCAAAATCTGGTTGCAGGAGCATGGGAAATTGCCCTAGATTTACATCCATCCACAGAAGAGAAAAAAACGGATCCAGCACAATAAATCATTTTCCATTTCATTTCAAAATACGATTGCATGACAGCACGCTGGGGAACATGGAAATGTAATGGTATCGCAGCTGCGCATGGGCACACAGGCAGGAGAACAAACCCAAGACAATACTGAGTTCAGAAGTTCAGACCCAGCACAGGGTTATAAAAGCTGAATTACAACCTTTGCTGAACTTGAATACTTAGAGCAACCCCCCCGGCCCCATCACCACACCCCCACTCTCACTGCATATTGTGTCCTACAGCAGAATAACTGGGGTTGCTTGGAAATGACACACTTCCAGTGTGAATATTTATGCCCTTTCCTCACTCGTTCCAGTCACTTCCAAGAATAATTATGGACTTGCTCTTTACTTCCTAATTATGGGGGTCATAAAAGACACTGCACACCACATTTTCAAGCACTTTTAGTCCTATTTGTTAGCATAATGGAAATGTCAAGGCAATATCATGATGTATTCGTACATAATAATACTTTATAAAACAGATTTTTTTTGCAGGAATAAAAAAAATCCACAAAATGAACATACTTCTCAGTATATGTAGGGTAAAAATCTATTGGATATTGATGTTCCAGTATGTGAAAAATCAATGTTTAACCCAAGGTGTTCATGATGCTTGGATGGAAGCACCGTTCCTAACCCAGAAGGGCTGCTGGGCTGGCTGGGAGCGCAGGGAGACGGGCAGAGTTGCAAGGAGCGTGCGGACTGGAGCACCTTCTGCAAACTCACGGACCTTTGCTGGCCAGCAAACCGACTGTCATGAGAGCATCACCACAGCCAGAGTAAGGTTTTGTAACAGTTTTCCCACCAGTAATTGTATTTTCTGGAAATGGGACTCTCTGGGATTCATTGCCCACCCTCTCCACCCGTGTTCAAATGGTTCAGTACAGGTGGAGCTGATTTGTGTTTTAATCACCATTTTGGGGTTTCTTTGGGGTTTTAATTCAGGACAGAGCCTGTAGCAGGAAGGAGGTGTGGGGAGAGGATGAGGGCACCCAGCGCATCACCTGGGGGGGCTCCCACCCGCTCCAGCTGAAATAACAGAGATTTCTGTGGGGCGTCTGCAAAGTAATGGGTCTGATGGGCAAGGCAAAGGGAGTCAGCAAAGGAATTTAGCAAAATGGTGTTTTTGCTGCTGTGGCTTACTGTTGGACTCCTTTCTGATGGTGATGCAAGAAAATTGCCATAAGGCCAGGGGACATGTACTGAAGGGGTTTATTGGCTGGTGGGGCCACAGAAAGACCTAACTGGTGCTGTAAACAGCTGTAAACAGCAGCTCTCTAATTTCTTTTCTTTTGCTATTTTCCCAAAGAGAGAGGGTACAATTTTGCATCTGAGAACCTGAAATTAGGCTCTTAAATCTGAATGTAAGCCCTTAAAGAAAGGTTGCCAAACATTTTAGTGGGATTTGGCAGTGCTTGGGCTATTACCAAATCCCTCGTTGCAGGCCACATCTCACTGCCCAACTATGTATTTTTAATACAATCGATTTAATAGCAACCATGAACTCCATCACAGCCCAGGGGAATGAGCTGAATCTGTGCTATCCACCAGACCTCTGTCCCACAGGATATAATGAGCACAATCTGGCCAAAAGCACTACAACATTTACATCTCATGGCGATTTAACAAAAGCAATCAAATTCACTGAAACAAAGGCACTGAAATCTGCTTCTTTAGACACACCTTACACAATCTTTTCCATCTCAGATTTATCTTTCCTTTCTCATCCTTAGGTGTTGCTGGAATTATAGGTCCCCTTTTTTAACCTGCTGCCATTTCTCACCCTTTCAGTTGACCAGCCTTGATTTCATGCCATTCTGTCATTGTTTCACTCTAACCAAAACCCATGTATCAATTTGTACTCTGTATTCCCATCTCCTCCTTGCCTAGGTTTTCCTACAACGCTTTCACACTTACACAGTCATCTACAACAAACCAAGAAAAGCACATGGAAAGCCTGTTTCTATCCAGTAGGGAAGGAAATAACTTTTTCTACTCTTTCAGTTATGAGCATATTAGATGCTACACTGATGGCTCCGCAGAGGAGCTTGGGTAGATATGTTTTGCTGCTGGTTTATTGCATTGCCCAAGATTTCCACTCAGAGGACCCTGGAACAAACAAAAATCTTATTCCTGGCCCTCCATCTTTTTCAAACAATATCTGAGAGTGGAAAAGAACACTCGTTTGTTTTTTAAAATGATATTTTAATTACTCATGTCATGCTTCAGCAAAATGGCCAGCCTTTTGTTAAAATGTGGCTTAATTGCGTTACGGAGCCTTCATGGGACCCTCGCACATAAAGCGCTTTTCTTCAGACTTTCAAGACCTAAATTTGCAGTTGGCTCCTGACCAGCGCACTCGAGCAGATACGCACGTAGGTAGTGGGCAGACCCCATGTTGATGAAGTAATCGTAGTTGACTGCCTCGCCTGTGCTATTCTACAACTATGCCCGCAAACAAAAATCGGATATGCATGTTGGTTTTCATTTTGAGTTCATTCAAAAATAAAAAAAACACCCTTGGTATGTCAGAAAGCATGGAGACACCTTCACGGACTGTTGGCTACGCCTCGGCAAAGCTTTACAACAGTCTGTTAGACAAAAAAGAGACTGATGCAGATACCTTAATAAGCATCCCATCTGCGAGGTCATCGGGATATTTCAAACAACTTTCAGCTCTCATTAGTTTAGCGGTTTCCACAAGCATGTCCTTATCTTTTGTAACTTTTGCAGCCAAACTTCCTGGGAAAGCCTCTGAGCTGGGTGACATTCTTACCCATGGGTCAGTCTGCAGTAATGAGCCACCAATTTATGTGTCCTTTGCACTCTCAGGCAGTATATGTTTATATTAACCTTTCATGTTGTGAATTTTTTCCTTTATCCGTGTAATTCTCTGGCTTCTACCATGCAAATCTCATTATTCCTAATAGGCTGCAATTAGGATCTCCAAGCTGTTGATCACAGTCATTCGGAACAGTGAAGGGCATTTTCCAAGAATAAGTGCTTTTTCTTCCATATTAATGATGGAACGTGTAACAGAGACTATGCCCAAAGAGCAGTAGCAAATAATGGAGCTGCAGGCTAATGGGAATCCTTATCAACTCTCTGGTTTTGTACCTTCAATTAACAGAGAAGTTATAGCATAGTCTATTGCTTCATGTAAAACACACCATGCACAATGTTGCACGGAAATGAGGTTTATGATTTTTCAAGTCTGCTAGGCTTGAATGAGTAAATGGGTATTTATTACAATTTCTTACAGTTTTATGCACTTGAAAAAGATAAAGCAGGTTCATCAGCACTTGCCCACATGCTAGGTCTTCATCGCCCTAATAAGCACCCATTTAAAGAAGATGTTGTAATGCAATTTTCTAAGAACTCCCAATTCTGTATTCAGAAATTGTTGAACTAAAATATGCTTCTTCTTAAGGTGCAAGAGAGTAGCATGTACAGTCTTTATTCAGATCTTCTTTGGTTTTCCCAGTTCCGCATGAAGGACACGAGGGGAGAAGGGGAACTGATGAAGCACTGGTAGCACATAGGTGCAGTATCAAGAAACAAAAAGAGGTGCCAAGGAATATTTATCTTCAGGGCCTTAAAAGATAAAAACAAAGCTTTTCAATAGGATGCAAAAAGCCAGGAGAGCCCCAGGAGTGAGCCAAATGTGTGTGTGTATGTGCATGGTTGGGGTGGTGTCTGCCCAAATCGCGACAAAGGGGCAAATATGATTTGGGGAAGAAGGAGAAAAATAGAGTCTAGGCAGAAGGCATTACAGTACTTCAGGAGTGGGATGGTCAACATTTGGAATAAAGTTTTGGTTGGAAGAATGGAGTAGCAGTAAAACAGAGATTAGATTAGAAGAAAAGGCCAGGATGGGAGCAGAGCAAATGGGGTATAAATAGCCAAAGACTACTGTGATCTGAAAAGGCAGAGGCTGGGCATGACAGTAGTGAAGGTTAGGGAGGACAGAGCAGAATGGAAGAGAGTGATTTCACACTTTGAGGTACAAAGCTGTTTTCTGATCACCTTTTTACATCCCAGCCTTCTTCATTTTGGTCTGCTGTTAATTGAACATAAGGTTTATTCCCTCCATAGTTAAACCCCCTTTTTTGCAACATTGTAGTTCAGTTAACCTGATGTGTACAGCAGCAGTCTTTTCCAAGCAAATAGAAAATGTTTCTAAGTCCCCTAATGAAGTGAGTGAGGAGAGGAAAGCTCTCCAGTCCAGACTTTCTCAGCTACCTCCTGTCTGCATGAGCTCTCTGCCTTCCCATAGATTCCCATAGATTTAAAAAAAAAAAATAAAATGCAAAAATCTCCTAGGAAGCACCACTCAGATCATGTTCATACCACCAGAAAGAGCCTTCCGTTTGTACATAACTAATTCTGTGGGTTTGATAACCATTTCTCCCATTTCCCTCTTGATGTCTACCTAAAAACCCAGTTTTATTCTGCGTTGCCTATTTACAGTCTATAGCAGACACCAGCAATGACTCTTCTGTCTATACTTTCCATAACCACCCTTCCACATAGAGGTTTTTTGGAACTTCATGAATGACCTGCTCTTCCAGGCAGGCTGGCTTCTAGATTTCTCATTTTATTCTTTTTTCTGCTCCCTTACAGATCTCAGAAAATGTGATCTTTAAACACAATGGTCATCGCATGTTTTGTCATGTGTATCTGTATTGTCCTGCTTGCTTTTCATCTTTAGGACTTCTGTGCTTGAATGGAGTCAGTATGGTTTTGTTTTCATTGTTCCATAAAATAGAAATAGCTTATGCACATTTGAAAAGGGAGTTTCAAGAACAGTAAAGTCCCTTTCCTGCCTCAGAGAGAAATGTTACCGTGAGTTAAATGCTGTGTATTCCTGATGCAAACTTGATGCAATTCAGAATAACAAAATGAAATATACTTTTGGACCAAAAACAAGCGAGGTAAAGAAAAGAGGTTAAATAGACAGCCCTGGGCAATCAGAACTAAATACAGAGAGTAGCCAACATTTTCCAAAGGGCTTCTGCAAAGATATATCAAAACAATATTTGCATCCAAAACAACCTGTATTTGTATATAAGATTGAAGATCTGTGTGTGTTTTATGATCCTGAAGTACCGTACACAAACCATTCACGAAACACAAAGTTGTTGCTCTAAAGATGTCACTTTTCCTATACTTTGTGATACAGCAAGTACCCTGATTTGTCACTGTAGGAAATATGCCAAGGTAGGGGATATTAACATTTGGAATTGACAGAAGTGCAGACATCTAGAAAGAGAGTAAATTCAGCCCAAACTTTCTAATCAGGTCTTGGACTCCTCTCATCAAAAGCTCTCATAGAAAGCCCCTTCACAGGACTCAGAATAAAAGCAGGGTGTAATATCTTAGGCAGCTGAGACCACAATATCTCTTTTGTTTATTTAAACTAATAGGTTTCAAACTGATGATTCACAGCATCACGGTAACTGTTATGCAGAACCACATTAAACAATCCAATTCAGTGTTTTCAACTACAATGTAATGGTACATTGTCAGTAATCAGTCCACTCATCCCAATTACTTGGGGAGCAACTAATCTGTAAGACTTCCTTTCTGTCCGTTTCCTGGAAGCTCCCGGGGATGCAATAAAGGCAGCTTTGCTTCCAGGAGCCTGGCATTGCCTCGCACTCTGCCAGCCGTCTCCATCTGTGAGGGCGCACAAACGCCGCATGGTTCTAACTCCACAAAGCATTGACCCCGAGACGTAGATATGTGCTTGGTGATACAAAGACACACACGACTGCAAAAAATGTGAGCAAGGAAGATTATCAGGAAGGACCACCATTGCTGTCAGAAGCCTGAGTTCGTGCTCTGTAGGACAGGAACAGCAGCATTCATGTACAATTGTTAACCTTCCTGTGCTCTTCAGAGATTAATTACTCTTTTGTAGGTTTTTTGTTTGTTTGTTTGTTTTTGGCAGACAGCCTAGAGCTCAATGCAGTAGTTAAAACATGGGTGTTTAGAGGCATCTGAGATGTCCTGGATCTCCTGGCCTCCAGAAGCCACCCAGAAGGGTATGTGTCTCCTATAGATCCTGTGTCATGTTTGTCTCATATCCACACAGATGATTCTGATGGCACTCTATGCCCATGTTTTTCATGATGGCCCTTCTCCCCTAGAAAACAAATGGGAAAAATGGGGTGCAAAAAGGGTGTCTGAGGGGGTTCTCTGAAGCCTGTCAGTGATCTTGGTGGTGTCCCCGCTTATAGCAAGGTGGTGTTGTGCAATCCTGACAACCTCATCGTTATACCACACTTTAGATGTGCTTGTATATTCTGTGTAAGCCTTACACAAAGATCTTAGCAAGCTTAATGTAATACATCTCGGTGGGAGCATTAACATGTAATATTTCTTGTGATACATAATTGGTAATGTTAGATGATGCTGTCCTAAGGATGTGAAAAGTGGGAGAAAAGCACCTTCTGAGTGTAGGTAAGGTACCAAGAGGTACCAAGGCTGAGGCAAGGCCTGAATTAGTAGCATATCAACTACTCCACAGTAACTGCCTATGTTTACTTGGTCTTACCCTGTGGTACCCACAGGAAATGCAAGGGGCCTTATCCCTCCCAGGTAGCTTATACAACATAGCACAAGGCGATAACGTGATCACAACCTATCATTTCTGGTTAGCTGACTTACCACCACAGTAACTTGTTTGCCCGCACAGACCTAAATGCCAGCGTGAAAACAAGATAAATTTCCATCAGATTGTCATCAGACCAATTTTAATCTTAGTCTTGCAGGGCCAAGCAATCCCTTCTGCTGAGGATTCCAGATGCAATAAAAAGAATGTAAATAGCAGCCTAATCAGCATGACAGAAAGGGAAGATATGAGAGCATCTCACAAGAGCAGAGCCTTGTTTTCTACTATTTGAAACCTAGCCAATGAGTTATTTAATCTGCAGCAACATGTATAGTACCAGTAGCTTGTAAATGAGATGATTAATATAAATTTGAAAACTTTTTTAAGATGTAAAGTTGCAGATAGTTTCCTGTAGGCAGGTGGAACACCACCTCTGGCAACATCTAAATTGTCTGAAAGAATTAAGCATCAAATTTCTTTCAGTAACCTATGCTAAGTACTTGGCCAATTTTAGCAGATATAATCTCATTAACAGTATCTCTTGCACTTTCTTTCGTGATGCTTTTGGTTGGATTTTTTTAAGGTTTTGTTTTGGAAATCAACTGAAATAGAGAGGTCTTAATAATTAGATCCACGCTTCTTCCAAATAATTACTTTTCTCTCCTTATCTGGCTAAGCTTGCATCGCAGTAACTCTCTTCTTTCTAAACTGGAAAGGTGCTTCATGCTTAATCAGAAGGTGTTGATGGTTTTTTTTCCTTCCCAGTATTTATAAAGAAATTATCCATAAAGGGAGATAACAGGAAAAAAGCCACAGAGAGTTAGTCTCCAGCAAAAGAGGGAATTCACATTTCTTTCACATGGCTCTCAGCCTCAGAGCTTCTTATACACAGTTGAAGTGGTTTTAAGAAAACATGTGACTTGAAAATGGTTTAGCTGAAAAAGCAGAAAGAAGCTTTGTAAGCTTCACTCTTTCAGCCCATATCATCCGTTCACCTCCAGTAGAGTAAGAACAGATATTAGAAATAACCCAGAATACCAGAATCAGGAATTGCAGGGGGCGCTCACCCTGCCCTGTCTGAGGCAGCTTACACTGCTGTGCCGGGGCAGCGTGGGCTCACTAGTGGGATGGAGAGGGGGGGTTCCTCCAGGCGTCCCCAGCCCATGTCCACTACAGGGCCGGCTCGCCCGTCGCTCGCTTGCGGAGAGTTGGCTCAGGAAAGTCAGCCTCAAAAACTACGCAAGCCACAGCTTTCCCTTCTGCACACGTCACGAACACTTCACTTCTACAGGATTTAGTAAAACAGTCCAGACTATTTTAACTGAGCACTTGGCCTGGAAAAGGAGCCATACTCTAAGAGCGTAATATAAATCTGACTGAAATCACCAGGAAGACTCCCACTGGGTTCAGTACGCTTTGAGTTAGGTATAATAAAATATCCCCTGCCAATGTACGACAAACCATGGTTGAAAAGAGCTGACAGAGACGAGCATCCCTCTGACGAGCAGAAGCGTTATGCCAGCATCTCCCCCGTGCCCGGCCCCCACAGGGGCTGCTGTGCCGCTGCCTGCAGCTCCCACCTGCCTCCACGTCTGCGTTTCTGTGTGGCCCGCGGCTTACCAGTGCCTTCCTCCTACTTCTCAGAGCAAATTACTGGCACCTCCTGCCTGGTTGCCTTCGGCCTGGACCAGCGCAAGGTCAGAACTTGCACTGGCTTCATGAAAATGTACTTATGGACCCATCCTGTGTAAATATTCTCTCTTTCCATATAAAGTTAAACCCCCATTTGGTGAAACTTCAAGGGTTGCCAGCAGCTTCTAGTGTTATCCCACATTTCTGTAGATTCAAATGATGAATTGTTCTCTCTCTGTTACATTAAATAAAACTGAATAAAGTTTTTATCAAAAAAGTAAAAACTTCGTAAAACAAATTGAACTCTACCTCCCCCACTATCCTGCTTTTTAACTGATTGAATCCCCCAGTCCTCTCAACTCCCATGCAGCAGAGATCCAGCTTTTTAAACACTTGCTTCAGCAGCAGCTGCACTATTTTACTAAGGTGTTACCACTTCTGCTGTGGTTGAAATTGCTGCAGTGATGTTACTGTAAGGCTCGGTGATGACGACACAGGCCAAAGAGGACACCAAGTATTCATTAAATGCTATGTCTGCAAATATCTCTGTTCAGCTGGAAGCAAGCCAGCAGTGGTCTCACTGAACTCAGTGAGATGAAATGCCAACACAAAGGACACAGGTAAGTGCCTACCTCATCAAGCTTCCTCCACCAACAAGAAAGTTTGATATAATTGTGATAATAGGCAGCTAATGATATGACAGACTCTTCAGAGTTTCTTGCTGTTAGCACAGTTAAATGATGATGATTAATTCTATGGCCAACTTATTCTACTGTCTCAAGTTCACCACAGCAATTTTTTAATTCACATGCAAAAGGACACATTCTGTGAGCTTGCCGCCAATTAAGATTATTTAAAAAGAGCGTGACATCTAATCTCAAATCTCACCGTTTCAGGGAAGGGAGGGCAAGCCCTGAATGAACACGGATGGAAGACTCCTAGCCACACCGGTGTGCGGCAAGAAGCAACCTCTGGCTGTGGGCAGATGTCCCAGAGCAATGCTGCGGCACAGGGACAGGACGTCCCTGCCCTCCCTCCTCCGGGCTGCCACCCCTGGCTGGCGAGAGCCCCCCAGTGCCTTTCAGTCCCCGTGAGCTCGACGAGCGTGAGCAAAGCCGAGTCACTTCGACTGAAGGAGCGCTGGGAGAAGGAGGGGGGACATTGTGCGGAGGCGGGGGCTGCAGCCAGCCCCATGCGGCGCAGGCAGGCCGCAAGCCACATCCTTGGGCGCGCCACAGGAGCAGGCCTGGCTCCCGAAGGCCATGGAAACCCTGCCACCAGGAGGTTCTTTGTCTAAATTTCTGCTTTTGATGCAGGTATTTAGAATCTTAAAAACTATGTTAAAGTATTTTTGGAAGTGTCACTTTCCTGGCAGGGCTACATCAAAGCCAGGACAGGTTGCGTACACTACAAAGCCACCAAGCAGCACACTGAGAGCACCCCAGGCTCAGCAGCTGCCCAAGGGAAGGAGCTGCTGGCAGGTTTTAACAGGCTCCCTCCAACGGAGATATTTAATGAGCACGAAACACCACAGCAATAAAAACGCACTGTGCTAACCAGGGGTGAGCCTGAGAACGAGCTTCACGAGGAAACCGTGCCATCCATTTTGGGAGTGGAGCAGCCTTCACCTCGTTCCTCTCTATCCAGCCTGGCCTGTCAGCACAGGGCTTATCCGGCCTGTACTATAAAATAACAAATCTTAACCATCACATGAAAATTCATTACAAAAAAAGGCTAGGTGAGTTCTGGTTAGCGATTCTTAGGAGCGATGAGAGTGCATCCTATGAAATGGGCAGACAATATGCTGGATCCTGCCAGCTACACTGCGTTACACTGAATGTGATGATACATTTCTTGCTATTAACTGCTAAGAAAAAAGAGGGGTGTTACCAGCAACAGCAATGTTATCGCGCAGACAAATGAAATCTCAGTTACAATGGTGTATATAGTTCTTGCTGCCTGTGTTCAGGAAAGATGAACTCAGTTTGAGACAGGCTGGGAAAGGGCAACAAGATGGCAATAGAGAGTGGGAATGTGTGATGCAGGAGACAACTGAAGGAATTTATCCTGACAAAATTAAAACTGAGTTATGATGTTACTGCTACTTACTACTGGGGGCGAGCACCATGGCGGGAGAAGATCTGGCCAAGCTGACTGTCAGTAGAATGCTTTGGAGCAGCCTGCCTGTAGGAGCAGTGAGGGCAAACAACCAAATCTAAGGATGAACCTTATTTTTAGCCTTAGCAGGCTTTACATGAAATGTTCTCGTGGTGTGTGAAGATCAAGAAGGTCCTTCCTGTTCTCAGTTCTTATACTTTACAAATTACTGCACCATGGGACTGCGTTTCTCAGCTCTGCCACACTAACTTCTGTGTACGTTATCAAAATGCACAATCCTGTCTCTTCTAGTAATGTGATTAGCCAAGGTGACTGCTGCAGTAGTGACAAGCAAGAGATGCTAACTTTCCCCTGGTCAAGTTGCAAATTACTGATCAATAGTCTGTTACACTGGAAGGGGAAGGCTGCAATTTGTAATATTAATATAGCTCCATTTTTCTTAACTAATCAAAAATAAGAGCGCTGCTTTCTGCAGTACACATTGAAGATTTTTAGTTGTTAAAATAATCAGTATTTTTATATTAATTAATCAGTAGCAGTAGATGTAGAGAAGGATTAAATGCAATTATATGGGAAATATATTTCCTTCAAAATGCAAGAGGTATTTTTTGGAAATAGCAAACAGAGTGATATGAAAATTCTTGATAGCATTTTCTAAATACATCTCCAAATCTGCTCATATCTGAAATGCCTTGCTAAGAAGAAAGCAAAGGTGATTAGCACAGTATAAGTGACCAAGAGATGAGAACTGCTGTATTATTCCTACAATAAAGTTGCAAGTTATGGATAAAGACTAGGAGATATGGAAACAGGACAGCAGTCCTGACAGTATCTATCTTGGTGGGACTGATAAATAATAACAAAACTGCCAACCCAAGAATGAAAAAAATTGTGAGTTTGACCTGACTCATGATAATGATAGAATTTTATGATATTTGTATATACCTAATAGAATTCAGAAAATGCATTTTTCTCCTGATTTGCCCCCTTTTTTTTTTTCCAGAAACCAGAGGAATGTGAATTTGCTTAAAACAAAAGAGAAGTGAAGAAACTGGCTTTTGCACATCATCAAGGTATAGGATAAATATTATGGGACTCTGGGACATAACTAAAAGATGGCAACACTGCATTGGCTGAAATAAACAAAATGCTCACCTACCAACTCTTTCAAAAGAAATTAAGATAAATGGCTTTCTCAAAACAGCTATTTTTTCTAGTTATTAGATGTTTTACTCCTTAATAGGGTAAGTTCAGTGAGAGATCTCTTTGATTTACAAAACACTTTGTTTGTTCCAAAATCCCAACTATAAACAAACAAATTTATTGCAATTTAAGCTGCAATCACTCCTGTTATACTGTCAGCGTTGATTAACTTCACCATAATCTGGTACATCACTTTATTATAACAGGCAGACATGGGGTTCTTCTCATGAGAACAAAGTAATTGATATAGGGAATGAAGACTTTTGTTTTTAAGGCTGTAATCTGCTTTAACACAGTGAAAGAACAACAACAACAAGAATGACAACAATGGTTTTGATGCTGGCCTAAAACAAGCGCTGGCATTCTTCACACTGAGAAAATCCCCCATCACGAGAACTTGCCAAGCATCAGTTTAATAACCGCTGCACTGCTACAAGTAATGGTGAGGCTGCCGGTTTCCAATCGGCATCACTCAGGCAGATGGGGTGGAATGCTTGGTTTAACTATTTTCCCTTGTTGCTTAAACAGGATAAGTAGACTTTATTTTTGCCAAATACTTTACACAGAATAAATCATTCCAGAACCCGGACAGTTATGCTGAAAGAATTAATTTCTGTATGACAACACCTGTCATCACTTTTCCATTGAATCAAAAGATCTCAAAGACAGCTACAGTTGCATAAGTTAGGTTCTTATTTACAAAGCAAAAAACAACTGTGCTTCTTAAAAACTTCGAGTATTTTTTTGATGGCTCATGTTAGAAGGAAATAAAATGGTTTAAGAATGAATAGATAGTCTGAAATGCCTCGCTATGATTTGCTAAGTATTTTTCCCATGTGACAAAGCAAGCTTTTGTCTTACTTTCTGGCTTGTGGGTATAAATTTCACAATGTGGGTGACACAAGTGACACAACGGTGAATCTACATCTCTTGTCTTTTCCCTCTACGCTCTGGTCTTACCAGAGGGGCATGGGGACCACAACCAGGTCTTTCCTCTCCTGTAACAAGAACTTCATCTTTTCTTGCCCATAGATTCCTTCTGAGCTTCTTGACACAATCTCTGCATTCAAAAGATCTGTGCCTGGAGAAGATAAAAATTTGAGGAAAGGAGCAGTGACCATGCAATTGCCCATAGGGTGAGCCAAGAGCACACCCCAAGCAAAGATTCCTCAAAACTGGGAGAGGGAATCTTGCAAGCTGACATCTTTACAGAAACAGAATAACATGTAAATAAATCTCCTCTTATGCAGAGATCCAGCAAGTTCCCAATTCCTCCTTTTTGGAGGGTGAGCACTTAGATGCAGAGGTGACCAACGGGCATACACACCAACAGTGACCAGCCACAAAAATCCTACTCTGTTCAAAACTTATTTGAAGTTAAAAGTATTTAGATCCTGCCCAAATAGATCCCCTAAACAAACATTTCCAATGGGGAAACAGGCTCTCCCACCTGTCTAAAATCATGAAGAAAAAGGAGAGGCTGAATTCTTCTCCCTAGGAGATCACAGGTCTTTTTGGAGGAATTTAAAAAAAAAATGAACTAGACAGTGACAGAATGTTGTCCATGAGACTGCAGCACCCCACAGCAGCTAGGCACAGCCTCGATACACCAGCAAATTAATATGTTGCTTAACACCAAAGAGGTTTGACAGGTACGTTTACCTAAAGGCTCAGAAGATCAAAGGATGAAGAGCATCGAAGGTATAAGTTTAATGCTGAAAGGGCTGATTTGTGGAAATTTCACAACTGTCTCAGGTTTTACATCCCTTCTAAACCTGTTTTTGAGCCTTTTCAAAGTACCTCTGAACATTCGTGCTGCTCACAAAAGTATCCAGTCCGTCTTCCCGGTCTTGCTTAATCCTGAGCCTAGTTGCTATTTTTTGGCAATGAGTCTCAAGCTCCAGCTGTACATCACATAAAATGCATTTCCTTTAATATACTTGGAATTTGCTCATATTTCATCTCTGACTGCTCCCTTGCTCCTGTGTTATGAGAGAGGTAACAAACCCAACAAATCTAGCTGCTCTAAATGCTTTACTATGATGTCTAATTTTACACGTTCCCTTTTGTTTATGCCCTCCTAAACGTAAAAGCTCCAATCTTTACACTGTCTATAGAATCTTGGAATCATTGGAGGGGGCAGGAGCAGCCTCTTTCTACTCTTCTTGTGCTAGGAGGGGAAACTGGGAAAGCTTTACTACCTCTTCCATCAGAAAGGGACAGACACGTCGTGCTTGGTGAGGAATATCTGAAGACATGGAGGTCAAACTGCTGGACTAAGTATGTTTGAGAGAAAGCAAGGCTTTTTTTTTTTTTTCATGCAGCAGCTTGAGGCATCATTAGAAATTCATTTTCTTCTAGACATCTTCTAGTTCTCAGGTTGAGGAAGACAATGAGTAAATCAGACTATCAGGTGCTTTCCTAGGTGACTCCATCTCTGTGCTGTCAGTCACTAATAAAAGCAGCTCCTACTTCAGATGTCAGTAGATGAAACACGAGTAATTCATTTAGTCACCTTAAGACACTTCTAAATCCAATGTTGCCTTCTTTCCTTTCAAGTTAGAAACTTCACTCCTCTTCTGAAGAGTCGCTGACGGCAAGTGTCGCAATGCACATATCATTATCTTTTAAACAGATTTCTTTAGTCATTGTTAGATTTTTATGTTACCATTTCAAAACCATCTAAGAAAAGTACATATTTCCTAAAAAGAATAGTGATTACACTGTGATGCTGGGCTAAATGGAATATGTGCTTTGTTCTGGTGAAAGCAGAGACCCAGATTTCAAGTATTATTGTTTGCTTTATACTTTTCACAGCAAAAACTGATTTCCTACATTACAGATACAACCTTACTGAAGAACAGCAAACCACCATAAATGGGTTGTATGTATGTGGTAAAAAAAATTAACACAAACGAGAGTCCTCATCTCAAAAACCTTAGCAGTAAAGTGGTCTTAAATATCTTGTTCATATAATGCACACATTTAAAGTGTCATAAATTGCAAATACCAGAGCACTAAATTACTAGAGCTATTTTCACTTTCTACCCAGAACCACTCCATTTCTTTCAGCAACGTCAGTGCCTTTGGGAAGTCTCATATATCCTTTTAAAATGCACTGTCCTCTTCTCAAACAAAAAACCTCCAGGTTTATAAAACAGTTTCCCTTTGGATAGACATCAAACACAGAGCTTTTTGTCCATAAGGACTTCTCATAAAGCAATTTCACACACCGAGGCAGAAGGGAAATGACGGGAGATGTCCATGTGCTCTCAGCGCCAGATCTCACTCTGGTGAGATCCAGAGTTCCAGTTCACACTGGTCCAAGAAGCTGCAGTTCTGCACCAACGTCTTCAGCTGAATCTAGAAGCAATTAATTTACTTCTGAAGTTGTAATAAAGGAATATAGGCAGAAATAGAGGATTTTCTTGTAAAGAAATGCAGATGAGCTGAATGCATCTAGATCTGGGTCCCTACTGACTTTACCACAGTTAGTGGTCAAAAAGACAGGCTTCAGGCAGCAAATCTCTCTCTAACAGCTGTAGAAGAGTTTGTTGCTGCCCCAGTAAGAAGAAAGTCGTATCAATTGCAAAAAAAAAATAAGTTGGGATTGACTAGTATGAGGCATGAGGAATAAAGGCTAGGCTGGCCGTGGCAGATTTAGGACAAACCACTTGTTGTGAAAACCCGAACCAAGGGCCCAAATACTGAGTATGCATATTCATGGTATCCAAAATATGCAGACTAAATAGCTTAGAAAAGGCTTAGACGCTTCTAGAAAGCGGGAATCCCTGCAGGACACGGTGCCGTGAAACAGCCTGCCCCTGCACTGCGAGGCGTGCTCAGTGCCCAAGTTGTGTGTGATGCCGGCTTTTGCCATCACACCGAGGCGGTCACGTACCCGCTGCCCCCCGGCTGTCCCCAGCCCTGTCCCTTTGAGAACTGGGTGCTTCAGCAGCTCTGATGCAGCCCCACACACATGGTGAGGAGGGGATGGGGACAGAGGAGACCCGCTGTCCTCAGCCCACGGTGGATCCAGCGGGGCCTGATGCTGGTAAAAGCCATGTCTAAAGACTGGCTGACAACCAGGGGCTTCTCCCCGGAGATGAGAAGAAGGAAAAGAAATGCCAGTAGTATTACAGTTCTATAGATTAAACAGAGATTATAAATAGAAGCTGAAAAAGCTGTAAGCAGTAAAATCTGTAAAATATCACTTCAGCTTTTCTCAGTATTGTCTTTTTGATGAAAAACTTGTGTGCTATTAACACTAAATCTCCAGCACAGCATGAAAGAGAAGAACATGACACACCAGGAAAGAAAGAGTGCTGAAGAATGATTGATGGAGCAATGCCTTATGGCAATGCCTTCAGTGGAAAGCTGGACTGAGAAAACATACATGCATAAAAATTAGGTGCAGCATTAAGCCCTGCAGGGCTCCATAATGCATACACAAACCAGAAAACAAACTTATCCAGAGGCGACGTGAAAGACAGGAGAAATATGCTCTGATAAGGACCTTCATAAAATTCCAGACTCTAGCACCCACAAAAACACTGCCTTACTCCTGGCCAAGAGAAGCAAGCACTCTTTGATTAGTCCTACAAGGAGTGGTGTGAGCTGCGGAGCTAATGAACCTGGCCCTGTCGATCTGTGTCTCACGGCCGAATTGTGTCTATTAAAGGACGAGTTTGTGCTAAAGCAAACCCTAGATAATACATCTCTCTTCTGTCCAGTTTGACTGAAGTTTATAGGAACATACAGGAACCCGTGGATCTCTGTGCCTCTCATCCAGAGCAGCCAGTGGATTCAAAAGCTGTTTGGGAGGATTAAGACACACATGTATGTATTGTCAGCAAGTACTGCCCATGCCTTGCCTCCCCAGGAAACTAGCTAAAACCAGACTCTTCCCTCATCCGCTTATTAAAGGAAAGCATCCAAGAGAAATGTGGACAAATATTTTGCAGAACTGTTTCCCACTTCTTTTTTAAATAATTGCTGCATTAAGTGAAGTTGGAACAACCTCAGAGATCAACACATAGTTCAGATTTCATGAATAGCTGAGCATGAAAAGCCAGGAAGGAAAACAGTCCAAAAAGACTGTAGGTGGTCAAGCACATCTGCTAAGACACTTGAGTGGGATCAGACTGTGAAAAAACACAAAGAAAAACAAAGTGAGAGACCAGCGCTGCAATGGCAATGAGATACACAGCCTTCCCCTTCTGCCCTGGGGCTCCTGAGGAGGAAATGCTGAGGGGTGGTGCACTCTGGAGCAGCTGTGTAACGAACACCATCTTGGTGGGCTGACTTTGATGGCCCTGAGAAGCCACCCGGAGCCAGCGGTGGCCCAGCAGACACCCTGCCGACCATCACCTGCAGTGGCCCAGGTGGCAGACCTCAAGGACCTCGCTCCCCATGCCAATAACCATCGTTCTCAGCAGCTGTGGCCCAGAGTATGTCTATGCCAATGGATGAGGCTGTGGCTGCAGGAGCTTCAGTGGTATCACAATGGTAATGTCCAATGCCTCATGTATAGGCAAGCAAAATTTAACCTAAAAACAGCTAAGGTATTCTACAAGCAGTGAACTTTACAGATGTACCATTTTCTTACCAAAATATCCCAGACCCTAAAGAAATACAGCTGTGAGTTTGTTTCAGAGCCATGCGTTAGAACCAAACAAGTTACTGTTTTTTACTCCATTTCACAACTTCTAAGCACATATATTTTATACATATGTGGCAGGTACTTAACAGGCTTGTACCATTTCCATCATGTTTAATTGCATTAAGTTATTTCAATAAACATAAACACAAAGAATATAAAAGGCAGATAATGGTTCTATAGTAGTAACAATCTCTAGTTATCCAGTCCTCTGATGACCCAAAATGAAAATAAATGCATCAAGCTGGGTGTGCTACTGATGCTGATTTTTGTCACTTTCCCTCTAGTAATCTTGTACCATTTAGTTTGTCTGTGGTTTACAAATTAGATGAAAGTAGACCAGCATCCTGAAATATAGACTTATAAATGTCAAAATAGAAGCAAATATGCTTCTGCACCATCAGACTATTTATCTTATTAATGACTAGTCTTATTACATAAGATCTACGTGCTGTGCATTTATAAACCAGATAATCAGCTTCATTCACCTTCAATCAAATTCATGCCCTAACACGTATTTATCAAGATAAGATGAATGACATCACGTATTTTGCCATTAGGTGTTTTACAACTCATACCTGGCTAGACAATGTTTATTCCTCAAACTCTCCCGTAATTACAGATATTGCTTAAGTAACTCATGTGTGTGCCGGTGCTCTGAAGCGCACCGCGTAAACACGCCTTGGAAAACTGACTTACCACCTGTGGGGGCGATGATGTCATACTTCCTTGGTGGTATTACCATAAACCCTCAGTTCACATTTGCTTGTAATACGAGACACGGGAAACACATGCTGCATGTAGCTAGAAGATGAGATGACACATCTCACTTTTTAATCATATTGACTTTCCGCGGCATAGCCAAGTTTTTTGTTGTGTTTCTTTAGTGTAATGTTCTTCTTGTCTTCATTCTCATCTTCAGTCTTTTCAAGATGCAGTTCTCATTGCAGCGTATGCCTTTCATGCTAGAAGGCACAGGCATTGTCATAAAGGACAATTTTAGTGAAAATAAAGGGATTGGTCACACACACCACGGAAAAACTGGTCTACTGTCAACACAGAGGTCTAGCCTGAATCCTCTCATCTTCTCTGAAGATGGTCCAAGTCAAAAGAAATGCTACTGGGTATGCTAAGCCAGAGGAGGTTTGTGAGGACTGAACACACAAAGAACCTTACTGGGATACAGAAATGCCTTGTAACTTCCTCCAGATCCCACAGCAACTATTTCATGTGGGCACTAGGGAAAGTTCCCGGTAATTGGGTGCAGTAATTAAATGAGTCCTCTACATCAGCTATGAGCAGAGAAATGAATCGTGGTCACGGAAGAACTGCACATCTGTTGACTTCAGAGAGGAAATTAATCCTGGTAAGAACTAGTCTCTGCATGAGGTTTTGCATGTCTACCCAGTTTTCATAATTGCCCTCTTTCTGTTTTCTGTAAAAAACAGAGCGGACATTTTCACTGACAAAAGATATGCCATTGAAATGTCTTAGTTCCATAGTCACCGGAAAAAGTTTCTGAAGAGATGGCATGGGCAATTATTGAAGCAAATAAATGAAAGATAACTTTGATGAAGAGGATGGTCCTACCTGTGTGCTCCACCCAAATATTCACACACTGCTGCATTTTTCTGAGCAAAACAGATTAGCAGCCAGATGAGGAGGAGAACTCAAGAATAATGTTTTTCAAGCAAGATAGCCCCTGCTAAAGTAGGAATAGCTGTTCCTGGGGACAAATAACCCCTGTGTCATTCCCATGTGAACAGGAAACGCCCTTAACCACCATAACACTGCTATGATAATAAACTAATAAAAACAATGAAACTCAAAGTAAGCTACATATCCACGTACTTAACTATTATAACTTCTTCATACTGTGTTTGTTCAATGTTCTCTATTACCTCACAAGAAATTGTTGCAGGACACATAATATTGAAAAGAAATTGCTTCCTGCTCTGAAAAGAGGGGCACAAGATAATGCAGATAGCAGTCCTGGGGTTGTGTGACATGAGATTTATCTTAAAACAAAACAAAACAACAACAAAAAAAAACACAATCTTTTTGTTCTACTCACTTGTGTTCATTTGGATACCCTGTCTAGTTTTAGGCTCTGGCTTGAAAAATAACACATTGCAATAGCTGGTTGCCTGGAAAAAGAACTAACAAGAATCGCCATACATTTAAAATCTATAATCTACAAGCAGACTGGGAGGGTCCATCTGGAGAAGACCGAGGGGACACAGCACATCAGACTTAAAATATATAAAGGCCTACAGACAGAAGAACCTATCCTCTGGGTCCCTGGTGGATAAAAGGTGGTGTGCGAGAAGGCTGAAGAGCGAGAAGGAAAGCTGAAGCGTGACATTTGGGAAGGGGTAACAAAGCGCCGGCCACAGAGTCAAAGGACGAAGGGGAATCTCCACCTGGGAGGGTTTTCAGGAGGGCTCAGACACGCATCTGCTGGGAGCGTTACAGGCATATTGGTTGGGCTTGGAAACAGCGGGGGGGTGAGTTATCTCTGGAGATCCTCGCCAGCCCTCTATGGCTCCAGCTCCATACTCCCCCTCCACGATTCCCAGCTGCAGCTTTTGGTCTCCTGGCCTCCCAGGCTGCTCCACCTTGCATGTGGGGACGTGAAGCCAAGGAACAAGGGGTCACATTGCGGAGCTCTGTGTCCCCCGATAGCTGACACGCGTTGCTGGTACTGTGAGCAGCGCATCTGCAGCCAGGGCCTCTGCAAGCGAACCGTGCGCGTTTCTGCTCCCACGAGTCAGCACATGACCACATCCACAGCAGCACGGAGTCGTTTGTCCCAGGTGATACCTAGCAGATGGAATACAAGATGCACTCCCTGACTGCCTGTGGAGCTGGCTATGTGTTTATTTCTACTGGTACAGAGCATGCTTATTTTCTCCTCTGTCTTTCTTAGTAAAACAGAAAGTATTGTAAAAAGTTATCTATTAGTGGAAACACTTAGTAAGGGTCTGCTTGAACATATTAGGTAAAACAGGCAATGCCAAGCAAAAGTATGAAAAAGGAAAATGAGTCCGTGGATAGGGTACAGGAACAGAGGCAATTAAATTTGGATTTTACTGTCAGCAAGTAAAAAATGTCAGGGGTGGCCTCTGGAAAGTCCCTAATCATGTTGTTTCAGTGCTTGCCACTCTAAAATGGAATTTAATAATTACCCACATTGCAAGTGTGCTGTACTGCTATGCTTATGAGTGATTGCGAAAGGGTCTGCAATTACCTCTCAAAAAATGTTATTCACATTATTATCACTATGATCTATGTACATTTATGCAAATATATCTGCATCCCCAGGTGATCTATTTCAGATGCTGGCTGGAATTTAGAGGTAAGTAACTACTCACACTGAGATTGTTTCTTCACAGTTTAGCACAATTGACTGACAGAGATGCTTATTCTAGATTACAAACTGTTTTGCTGTGTAATCTGGAGAGTTGCCTAAATCTTAAATCAAGAACAAATAGTGGAAATCCCACTCAAAATTCATCCTGTAATACGTAAAAAGCATGCTGTAGAGCAAAATAGGTCAAGGAAAGGTATGTTAAAACCACAGTAAGCAACCCATTTTAGAATGCCTGATGTGGGCTTAGTAAACACAATCCACATACTTATGTGCTGAAATAATAATTTCAGCTGACCTTGATGGAACAGTGAGAATTGTACACCAGGCAGAACAAGTACAACTCAACCATACCACTCCACAAGGCAAGTATACTTGGAATATAGATAAAAAATACCTTGGCTATATAAAACCATTTTAAACTTCCTCTGTCAGTTCAAATCAGTCCAGAATACTCTGAAGAGATCACCAATGTAGAGTTTATCCCAGACTAGGTAGGATTTATTCATACTGCTCTTACCAGTATCACTTATGCTGACGCACCTGGCATGATTGATCATGCCAAAATTGATCGGATCAGATCTGTCCTGCTGGATGATCTGGTAGTGCACTGCCGTGGCATTAGCGTGCACCGGTGGATCCTACAGCTGACTGTGCTGGGAGACGACCGGCCAGATGCATGCTGCATTGCTTCTCCGGCTTCCCAGAAATAAGTGCTTAAAGGAAAGTTAAATGAAGGGATTGTGGTTGTTACCAGAAAGAATAAATGCTTGTCAATGTGAACATTAAAAATAATTGTAAAATCATCTAACAAGACTGCCAGCTAACAGGACTGAAAAAGCACTCAGATGAGTGACACTACCAAGACTAAGGGGGAAGTGTATGGCCTTATAGAGAGCAGATAGCTCCCTGGCTGCCCTCCACCTGCAGCGCTTGGTAAATGAGCATTAAAGTGCATAAATGTGTGCCAGGGCCACCGTCACCTCTGCTCTGCTTAAACGCGCAAAGCCGCGTCAGGCCAGAGCAATCCTGAAGCGCACCTCAGTCAAGCTCATCCACCCCATCAAACCAAGGTAAAACCATGTGCATGCTGACCACAGCAGAGAAACAGCTTTTTAACTTGCCAAACCCTCCAATGTGCAGCCTTTTCCAGTGCTCTGTTTTCTTGGCAGAAAGTTTTTCCTAGTGTTTAAATCTTCTAAAACGGTCAGGTAAATTTTGACCATACATCCATTGCAGCTGGAAAAAATCCCCAGTCCTCATTACTTTTTATAACATCCATCAAAATACTGAAGTCCTTACCCTAAACAGGCCAAAGAGTTTCCATCTCCTAAGCTTTGCTACAGGTCTCGCTGCTCCACTCCTCCCTCCCTCCAGTCTGTCCGTGTCTCTTGAATATGGTGCTTAAAATTGGGTGGAGTTCCCCTGCAAAGCCTTCATCAGAGCAGAAAGAGACTTAGAGTTACCACCCTCGTCTTGGATATTATTCTGCTTCTTACTCATTGCAGACTGAAATCTGCCTTTTACAACATCACCACCACTGCTTAATTTGTGATCTGTCATGACACCAGCATCCTCAATGCTTGTGCAAAGGCTGCCTTCCTGGGCAAGGCTGCTGCTTAGTGACACGAGCACTGAAAATACTGACTATTAGGTAGAGAGCAGGAACCAACTCATTTGTGTCTGGTCCTCTGCACTTGTATTACTTCATTACTTACAGAATGGTATGCTGCATACATCGAGGGGATAACTTAACAAATGCTGAGTTTACCAACATTTCTCAAAGCTGTTCTTTTCTCAGCGTTTTAAGAAATTTCCCATGCAAAAATACTTAAGGCAAGATTGGCACCATTGCTTTTTCCAGAGGTGCAGTAAACAGTGAAGCTGTTGGTGTGCTGAAACCATGGCCCCTACGGAGATGCCTGCATCTCCCCCCTCACACCCGGGCTGCGCGCTCCTGGGGAAGCAGCTTCACGCACCTCTCTACCTCAGCAGCAGTATTATATAGATAGCATGGACTCATCTCAGTCACTGGGCTTTCATCAAAAGCCCTGTTACCTTCAGCAGGACTTTCTCTTGCATCTGCAAGTGAAACGTGGGCTTGCTGCTTCTTCACAGCTTCTTCGTACTTGCCTCCTCGCACTTCTCTTTTGATAATGTAATCCAGAATTACTTTACTTTAATAAAGGAAAAGAAAAGTATTTTACAATGCTTGTCATATGCTCTTTCACAGCCTGTACACTGGTGGGCTTTCTTGCCCAGGGGAAAGGGAAAGGTCGAGGCACAGAAATACCCAAGTCCTCTTCAGCTTTCGCTCCAGGATACTCTTTATTATCTAAACATCAAATTCATAAAGTAACACAAAGCAAAGCTATTCCCTCATCCAAAGCCAGCTGCAGGGGCTCCCAAGCTTTCCATGCCAAAAAAAGGGCACACATCTCAATCTAAACCCGTGTTGAAGCAAGTGACAAGCAGGCAGCCTGTAACCCTTTCCTGACTGTTTAACCCTGTCACAACAGGGTTTGCTGTTGTGAATGTTTTCTTCCAGGGCTGGAACAGACAGCTCTACAGTCTTTCAGGTTTTCTAGCACACGACACTTTAAAGGCTTGTTTTGTGCATCAGTACTCACAGAAGCATTATATAATTTTGCTGAACCTATTTAAAAATCAGGCCATGGAATGGTGTATGTGATTTGTCATTATTATTATTATTATTATTTACAGAATGGAAAACTTTCTTGGTCACAACAAGTCTGTATATACATTTTAGCTTTGGGAAATATTCTGAGCACAGGATGACCAGCCATGTGTTTAAGGGTTCACAACCTCTAAGAAGCTGTTATTAGATGTGAGTTTTCTACACTCAGCCAAAGTATGAAGACAAAGGGGGATGAATAACAGTGAAGATATGCAAAAGTGTCATGTATTTTGGATGCTTAGAACAGAAAAACGTGATGGGAAGCAGAAAACTGATAAGGAAAAGAAGAGTTTTTAAAATAAAGCCAGTTCCTCGAAGGGGCAGATAAGCAGGAGATGCAAACAGGAAGGAAGAAATAGGGGAGTGGAGAGGAGAAATGTAAACACATTTATTTTCAAGGCTGCTTCACATAAAGGTCTTTCACACGCAGACCATGGTTGCCTGCTGTGGGCCTTTGAAGATGGAAGGCAACTTTGTTTTGTTTGGCTTAAAACTAGGAGTAAAAACTCAGTCCCTCATTCGCTATCCCACAAATTTAGGCATCACTTTCCTGAAGGCTGGATGCCCAAGGTCTATCTTAACATGTTAAAGAACAGTAGAGCAGATACTAGGCAGATCCATATAGTGTTATCACTCCCGATTTCATAAGGAAGCTGAGGCACAGAAAAGATTGAATGTGCTTATGTCCAGAAATATAAATTTGCTCTCTTAACAACAGATCCATATTCTCCTGCTATTTTAGCAATCATTCAATGATTCCCTCATTTGGAAGAGTAGCACTTCACTCTCTGCACCTTGTGCCACTGTCTCTGAGGGATGTGTGAGTAGCAAAGTCTGTCCCATAAGGCCCAAACTGCATTTCACTCATGCTGTGCTCACTTCCTGGGGGATGAGAGATGGGAATGAAAATGAATGGGATCCTTTCCCTTTCCTGAACCTTCAAAAGAAATGCTTGATGAATTCCTTTGGTGCAGTCTTTAACAGTGGGTTAAGACACATACCTGAAACAAAACCATTCAGGTGAGAGACTTCAAGGTAAATTTAGTTGGCTGGCAGATAAAAACACTTCCCTTCTGCTTGAAGAGCTAATTTGATCCCAGGCTAGTGTTTTCTTGGCAGAAAGAATAAATAAAAATAAACAAGCAAAAAAACAAACAAACAAAAAAAAACCAAAAAAACAAAAAAACAAAACACCATGCTACTAGGCTTTCTTTTTGGTTACTTTCAAGAGTGAGCAAAGGAGTGTGCAGGATCAGGACCGGACCCCATATCTCCTTCCAGTCTTCTGCTGTAACTACTAGACAAACCACGGCACACGTGACTGGTGGATATGCTTTGAATTGCATTCAGGGAGGCTAGCTCAAGTGCAATCTCTTCAAGCACTTCAGGGGGCTGAGACCCATGCAATGGGGAGCCCCTGTCCAGCATGGGCCCCTGAGCCTTGGTAGTGCTGCATCCCTGCACCCTCAGCACTGACCCCTCTGCTGCGAAGTGCCTTGTTTGCAGCCTCCTCCTGCAAGCTTCTCCCCACCATGCCACAAACAAACAGCGAGGTGTAAATATCCTCCCTGCCATTTTTGCCCGATTTTCATCAAGCTTTCATGAGATCAGTTGCAGGAGCAGCCAGGAGCAGGCTGCAGCCCAGATAACGTGACCAGAGGCACCTTGCCTGGAGACGGGGCAAGACTGGTGCTCTGCGCAAAATTGAAATATAGGCCTGCACATAACCGGTAGGTTAGGTAGGAACTAAATCAGGTTCTGTCACTTTAAAACTTTCCTCCACCCTCCATCACCTCCATCCATCAGTTGCCTGCAGCATGTATATTGAGGAATCGCGTGCAAACGTTACCATAACCCAAGGCTTAACATAAACTATACTCTTTCAGGTCATTGGCAAATAACAGGTATATCCGGTTGCGCCTTTGTACTTGCCTGCACGCAAATTAAAAGCGCATGTAAAGTTACAATAATCAAAGTCAGTCAGGGGGAAGGGGAGGAGAGCAGGGGGATAATAACCGGGGGATCAGGTTATTTATCTTCACAGCGAAGCCACTGAGAGGAGCCTGCTTGCATGCCATTTACACCTCAAAAGAAAGACAGGGGCAAACCTGGCTTCTGGCCAAAGCCATCCCCCAGAGCGCCCCGAGCTGGGCCTGATCCTGCCTTCTCCCTGCATCTGGTACTGCGCCCCGTCACCTCAGCTGCTGCCCCTGCTTCCCCTCGGCGCCCCGCAGCGCCTCGCGCTGCCGCCTGGGCCGCAGGCTGAGGGCATTCGGTGGGAGAGGATGGCGGCCGAGGTGGACCTCTGGCTTCCTCCTGCGGGAGACCTTTGCTCGCCCGCTCTCTGCCGTGAGGGTGTGCCCGCAGCACGGTGCTGCCCCTGTGGCTGCTTCGCCCCCTGTCCCCTGGCAGAGGCGGTGCCCACGGGGTGACCCCAGGGCGGCCCGGGCGGGCACGGGCTCCCCCACTGCTGTCCCTTCTGGGGACGGGCGGCAAGCCGCCCCACAGCCTGGGTGTGGGCTGCTTGGGAAAGGGAAGAATTTATGGCAATCTTTTTTCTGCCTCTCTCCCTTGGCGTGCCATGAGATTAACAGACATTAGCGAATGCCTCTTACCGGAGCGCTGTGACAAGACGAAACCTGCCCTGACTGGCACCTGCAGTCTGCTTCCCTCGTGGTCTTTGATCCGCCACTGCTGAAGGTTAGAAGACCTGAACGGCTCAAAAGCAGACACTTCCCTTGGGTTTGCTTCCAAACGCTAGCAGCGATCTGCATGCGTCAGGAGTGTTTTCTCTCCCTGCTGAATTCACTGAGAGGGCTAGAGGAAACCTGCTTGTCTTACGGGACAAGTCAATTGTCTTGATCAAGTTTGCAACCATTATAAGCAATACTGTAAAAATATCCTATGCTCAGTTTTCCATGATTGACCACAGATACCACAAAGGGAGTTTCCCTTATCCCCTTGGTTTGACTCTATTTTCTCTAAGCCTTTCTTCAAATTAAAAAGTGCGCAAATAAACAACTCCCATTTCCCATACCCCAGGGAAGAGCATGAATAATTTTATAGGCTAGAGTATTACCCGCACACATCCCGGTCCTCAGAATTTGAGTCATTTCTTTTACCACTAAAATGCAGTTACTGCTGGAGGCAAATACACCAAACCCTTGCGCAACAGAGCAAAGGAAGCCAAGAATGCCCTGCTGCAGAGGGATGTGCAAATGTTTCCTTAGCTGAGCTCTAGCAGTCGAATCACTGAAGGCCCATTTGGATTCACGCATTTACATCTGACAGGATACTTCAGCAAAGCCAGAAGGGAAATGGGAGAAGGGGAGTGAGCATGTTGCCTGGTGCACTTGAGCAGGGGTGACACTTTTTAAGGGGCAACATCTACAAGCATCTCCTCGACTGACATAAAATTTCTTAGGTCCATGACGTGGATTTTCTCCACGAAATCCCAGCTAAGGACCTGCCTCTTCTTGCTTAAAAGCCCTCATGATGCACACATCATTGTGTCCCCGTTTGGTTTGGCTGCCACCTTGACAATCAGTTTGTGCCCAGCACAACCTCCTCTCTCAGAAAACCTGAAAGGAGCAGGCTTAAGTAAAGGACAGTATTTATTTAAATAAAATGTAAACTTTCCATTACAAAAGTTCAATCACTTGGACAAGAAATTACCCCAGACCCTATGGAGTCCCTGCCTAACAGTGCGGGCAAGTTTGGCACATCCGCTTGAACACACCAGTAAGCAGCACGGGGTTAAAACTGAAGTTAAAACTGAAGCCCAGAGGAGGCAGGCACACGCTGCCAGCCCCCTGAAGGAGAACAGGTAGCCAAGACCTGCCTTTTCACTTGACACTATGCCTCACTAATGGTCCTAGGCTGACTCCGAAAGAGAAGGCACGTGTATATACACCATGCTAGGCTTCTGGCATCGTCTTCTGAAGTACTCTTAGATGTTTGCAGCCCAGTTCAAGGACTCCCTTAAGCAGCAAGATAGGAGGTATCATAGCAGGGGACAAAGCAATGGTCATTCCGCCATGCAGCTCCCTTACCTAGGTCAGACCTGCACCCCCCACTATACCACCAGATTTATCCTCTGAAGGAAGAATTCTGGAATTCAGCTTGGATTGCTCTAGAGGCTGCTACATTCAAATTGCATCACCTATTTTAACATTTTGAAGTGCTATTTTGCTGTCAAGGGATCAAAGGATGCTGCACAAGCAATGCAAACTGAAGAACCCAAATGACCAGTATTTGTATTATGAGAAATTATTGCTTGGGAAGTGGTGAGCTGAACATTCATAAAATGGTTTAACCGATGCCTAGGACACCTAAAACACAAGATAGGAAAACCCATGTTCTCATCAAAGAACTGTAAGTTTCTTTCTTCCACCTGTGCTTTACCATCTTCTCTCTCTGTGCAGTAGTGTCACAGTGTATATTTGCAGAGTTCCCTTAGCTGGAATCTCCAAGTCATTACTTATAACTTGGTCCAACTGTAGTCATCTGGTCTGAAACTTCCTATCCCAGAAAACCCAAGTTTCATGTGGTAATTTTTAGAAATGTTCAATCTAAAAACAGTCAAACCCATTTATGAGAACAAGGAAAATAAATGTTCATATTAAAACATGGTTGTGGCCTTTTCTTTGAAATGCTTTGTAGCCTCAGGCCCTAAAGCAGGGACTTGACGTTTGTCCAGGTAATGTATTTTCTCCCACATTTGTTCTTTTTACTCTTCCTTTGATAATTCACTCAAATTTGGACAAATTTCCAATCTCTAAAAATCAGATTTTGCTCATCTATAGTAGAGAATGTGTAGAACTTCAGAAGTAAAACTTCATAAACTTCACCCATACAGAATATACTTCTGTCTGTGAGTGAAGCAGACTTTGCTTTCAAGCTGTAGCCCGGGGATGTTTTGAGCTACCATCCATCACTACACCGAGCATCAAACACACTGGCATTTGCTAAAATGGCAAATACTAAACTCCTCGAGTTAATAAAGCAATTGCACTACAAACTCCACGTCACAACTACTAATACAACACCCAGCAAAGTCTGGAAAACAAATGAGGAATATAATATTACTGCTTGTTAACATGTTAACAATATTAGCCCTAAATGTTACTACTGTTTTTAAGCTTCGGAGTGAGCTATCATACCATAGAGGCTATAAGGTTTCTTTCATTCAAAATACGGGTGGGTCCTGACAGCACAGCCCTTGGTTCTGCAAAACTCAGAAACAGCGTGATGTTGCGAAGCTGCTAGATGCCACCAGGAGTCCCTTTGCTACAGAGGGACAGGCGCAGTGAGCAGCCACAACAGTTTGCCCACACATCACATTTTGAGAATAGATGCAAATCTTGAGCAGGGTCTAAACTTTCCTAAAATCGTTGTTTTGTCTGCCTTTCAAGTGTTCCAGGGTACTTTAACAAAGAGCATTTATGTAGCATAAATACAAACACACACACAAAATGCCATGAATGAGTGCACAACAGCGTGTAAATTAAATTTTGCTCTTTTGGTTCACAGCAGAAGACATTTTAAAAAGGCTACTCTAAGGGTAGCCACAAAGTCATCAGCTCTGTGTTTTGCTCCCAAGGAAGACTTAGCTGCATGGTTACGTCTAATACCAGCAAGAAAACACAGCAAAGTTTGGAAAAAAATGTTGTAGGAATTCGGAAAAGCAAAACTGAAACAGTTCCATAAACAAGACGCCTGAATTAATTATAACTCTATGTCCTCGTTTTCTGCAATCACACCTGTGTGTTACCCGTGTGGAAGCAAACTCCAATGCATGTCTTTATTTTGCAAATAACATGGAAAATGCAAACAGATGGAGGGGCGACAAATCAGACCAGCGCTGAGCTGAGCCCCAGCAAGTACTGGGAGGTTTCTTCCCTTCCCTCAGCAGCTGTGGGAACTCGGCTCAGGGCTAGGAGCCCAACCTGGGCTTTACAATAGCCAGGGAGAGTTGAAAATGTGAGCTGGGAAGTCAGTGGGAATGCAGGGAAGAGCAAAAGTCCAAGGAAAGCTGCAAATTAATGAAGGTTAAGAATGTGAAATGTAACCACAAATATATATATTTTTAAAAGCATGCCAAAAATGCTTTAATTGAGGCCACAGTGAGTGCATAAATATCCCTGAATCTTGGAGCTGCAGCTGGCTCCTGCGCATGCCTGGCATCCTGAGCAGCACTGAGGACGTGGCTCCTTGTATTTTGCTGGCATCTCGTCCTTGGCACCTGGAAAGCTGCCGAACTGAGGAACGCCAGGAGCGTGCATCAAACATGATCTCGTTATCTTCCACGCTTGCGGTACCCCTGTCTCAGGTCGGTGTTAACACAGCAGTTCCGTACGGCGCAGGTAGCCCCGAGCATGCAGGCACATCTCCATGGTGCAGAGCAAGCACGGATGGACCCGGCTGCCCCCAGGGGTCCTGGTGGAGTGGCTGCTGCAGGTCTTCTGCTCCGGGACCTGAAACTACTTGAAGCGCAGTGCTAACTCCACATCGTGCTGGATTGCTGCGCACACGTAGTCTGAGCAAACTGTTGTAAACGTGGAGGCTTACAAGGTTCCAGTTCTGATTGTTTTAATGGCGATTTTCCCGACTTCCAACAGTGTAGTTGAGATTAGAATCAAGCTCAAAAGGTACATAACGCCTGTAAAATTTTAAGCAGCAATAGGATAAGATTTTATGCAATAGGATATTGCATTTAAGCTTCCAAGTGCTTTGTGTTTTGTAGTGACGCTACTTGTTTCTTCATCTTATATAGTATTGTGCAACATTCAGAAACAGGCAATCGGAAACAATATTTCCAAGGGATTATTTAACGAAGAATGGGTTGGATCACTCTATAAACGGTAAACAATTTGTACAAGCTCTACACTGAAGCAATCCCAGGATAAAACATTGCTCAACTGTTGTATAATCCGCCTTAAGAATCTGTAAAATGAAGAGTGAGTACCCAGGTACGGGAAAGAGCCAAAGGAACCCAGTGGGGGGGAGGTTCTCCATGGCAAGCTGCAAAAGGAAGACGTAAGGAAAGAAAATGAGACAATGACAAGTCCTTGAGAAATTCCAGTTGCTGCTCATGAGGATTTATGTGCAGCAGATCCTAACTGACCTTGCCAGTACCCAAAAAAGCAGCCAACGGCTGTCACAGTTAGAAGAAAAACTGAGAACTGAGTCTGCAAACCCTTATTTAGGTAGGTAGTTCTTAACACTTGCAAAAAAATCTGCTAAGGGTTAAGGGGTTTTCTTGAAAAAGGGAGGACTGTGGCAGAGAGCTAAAAAGTGCCTCTCATAAGGCAAATGAAGATTCCCCATGTTCTGCAGTTCCTCTCCTTTTACCAAACTTTCACCTCCGTAACAAGGGCTCTTGTCCACCTACAAAAAGCACTTTCGTTCGGAGCTGCAGAGGAACTGATGTCCCCACAGACTCTGCTAGCCCCTCGGTCTGGCATTCCTGTCAAATCAATCAGGATTTTTAACAGATTAAGCCCAAATTCCTTTCCCTTAATCCCAAACCCACCCACTTCTGCCCCTTCAGCTCCTTTCCTCTTCCATATCTCACATCGAGTATGTTTTTCTAGACCTCAGAAATAATTAACTTGAGGCAGCGTACGTTTTCAGTGATTCAGTCTTTGGTTCTGCAAAATACTAACTTTGCCTCAGAAATCTGGGGCTGGCTTCACTAGTGTTTGTGTGTGAATTAAGTCCCCAGAACTTGGAGAAAAGAAGCATGCATTATCTAAGAGCAATTCTGAACTTCTGTGATGCTAGAAACACAAGAAGAGAAGCAAGAAGAGCGAATAAAGAGGTAGGCAGGAAGGCAATTTGTGGAATATAACAGAGACCAAGGGCCCAATCATCCACTGCCTGCCTTTTACACCATGCTAATTCACTGGTGTGATGTGTTACCCAAGCTATGCTTGGCTGTAAGGGACTAATCAAGGTCACATAGAATCAGAGCCTGGAAAATTGGGTGAACGTTTGTCACATACAGTCATCATAAAGCTCAGGCTAAAATGTAACAGTAGCCTGAGACTGTAAAAACCTTGGCGAAATGTTTTCTTACAGCGTAAAATAATAATAACTCCTAGGCTCGGGACTTATTTACGGCTATAAATAACGCCCCAAGCTGTGGCCCTGCGGCTCGCAGCAGTGGCACCGCGCTCCCTCCTTCCGTACCGACGGCTAGCGAGCGGGGAGCAGCCCCGCCTGCAGTGCGAGGCTGGGAGAAAACGCCAGCAGGGCGCAAGGCGCGCGGTGCGCTGCAGCCCGGCTCGCCCGCTGAACCGGTGACAAACAGCCAGGTGGGCGCAGGGCCACTTGCAACGGTGGTAAGAAATGGCACGGGATGTCACCTCCAGCAACCTCATGCTGAATGTTCTGCCTGCAAATTACAGCCAGAGCTTGGCCACCTTGCAGGCGTTATTTCTTTATAAATTCAGATTTACGTGGGAGCTGGAATGGAATCTCTTCTGCTTGGCAGTCTCTCACTCTGAGTGCAATACAACTAGTTCAAGTGCTGCATCCAAGATAGGATTTAGGGACTTACTAAGAAGAGCTGTAATGCCTGGGTTTTAGGCAACTGATTCCCACAGTCACCAGGAAAAAGGCAAGTTTGCCTGCTGGCAATGGCAAATGCCCAACCCTATAATCTAGAGCTCTGGTAACTGCTCCAAGGAAGTCCTCACCACCCCGCTCCAGCACCCAGAGACAGTCTTTGCAGGGAGAAGCCCCTGTCTCTCCGACGTGTGACTGCTGAAGGAAGGAAGGGTGGCTGTCGGGGTGGGACAGGCCACTTAGCCACAGCTGAGTAGTTACAGCATGTAAAATTGGTTTTCTATCCTGTGGTGGTGGTGGAGAGACCAAAGCACCAGGTCTCTCTCCAAGCTTGTCCCGGCCCTCACGTCGCAGGGACAGAGCTATTTGTTGCTCTGCTTTGAAGCTGGGCTGGACTGCGGGACCCTTCCAGCTCACCCCAGAGACGGGGCTGGGAGAAGGCAGCTCACTTCTTCTGGCACTGCTGGGAAGGAGCTCTGACACCTCTGTCCCTTGGCAATGGCAGGAAGAAGCACAGCGCGTACTGAGGCGCACAGACAGGATTTTAGAGACGCGGAGACGTGGCTGATGCTAGTTCAAGCAAGAGCAGTACTGCTGTCTGGAGGAGCCCAGGACGGTGACAACAGACAGGACTGCACTTCTTAGCAAAGGCAACAGCAGCAGAACCCTGGCCAGGTCTGGGATCGCACTCTGAGCTGGGCTGACTCCCAGCATCTAATTAGCCTAATCCCCAAATGCTACCAAACACCTTTGTCTCTTCTCATGACGTGACCGTGTAACATCTGACAAAGAAGCTTCATTCTGTAATTTTGCTCGGTCCAGCAAATACAACAACGAAGCAAGACCTTTCTATTTCCTGGTGAAGGGTTTCCCTTACGCCGGGCTGGGCTGGGGGTGCAGCCCCCGTTCCCTCCGGGCGCCGGGAAGCGCGGCGAGGCTCGGAGCCCCGCATCCGCACGGCCCTCGCCAGCGCTCCCGGGCCGGGCGGAGGTGCCGGATTTAAGGGCAAAAAA
>VXAA01004516.1:1101689-1148315 GCA_013399115.1 Anseranas semipalmata | reverse complement strand
GCCCCGTGCGCGCCGCCTACCGCGCCTTCCGCGACCTCAACCGCGACTTCTACGGCTTCGTCCGCGGCAAGTTCCTGCAGCACCAGCGCAGCCTGCGCCCGGGGGCCGCCCCCCGCGACATGATGGACGCCTTCATCCGCCTGCAGCGGGAGCAGCCGCGGCTGCAGCTCGAGCACGTGCCCGCCACCGTCACCGACATCTTCGGCGCCAGCCAGGACACCCTCTCCACCGCCCTGCAGTGGCTCCTCATCTTCCTCATCAGGTAGGTAGGTGGGCGGCGGCGGGGCGGGACACGGGACCCCGCACACGGGGCTCGGCCCGGGCCGTCGCGACCCGCTTTTAAAACAGTTTTTAAAGCGGGACCGCTCGGTCCGAGCCGGCCCCGGGAGCCGCCCGGGGCGGGAGGTGCGGGGCAGCGGCGGGGGCTGAGGTAGCGGGGCTGCCCTCCCGGTAATTAGCGCGGGAGCTCCGGGAAGCCTGCCAGAGAAAGATAAGAAAGGGGAAAAAAACAACAAAAAACCCTACTCCGTCGATCGGGTAACGTTGCATGAAGAGCGGCTGGCAGGGTAACAGCCGAAAGTAGCGGCTTTTACAAGGTCGGGATGAAGGGGATCGTAGGAACGGGGTGACGACCTCTGGTTTGCGACCCCCCCGTTACGGCCGTGCTCCTGCAAGGCGCCAGCAGCCCCCGCCCGGTGGGAAAAGCGTACCCCAGCTGAGAGCGGGGTGACCATAAAGCTGTCCCGGCAGTTATTAGCAGGGGGTTTCCATTTAAAAGTACGCAGCCTTTCGTATGTGTGTAACGCGCCCAGCGATACCAGACCGCATGCTGCCTGTTAGAAGTCGCATACAGAGCTGAAAAAACGAGTCCTCATTCCGACGGAAAGCCCACTAGTTAGAAGGGAGGTAATTTTTGTTATAGGATGAATTTTCAAAATTGGGTCAGAACATTCAGTTTCGGGACGTTATTTTCACTTTTCACGTTAATATCACATGTAATCATTTTTCAAAGTGGAAACTGAACCTAAACTGACACCATTGGGTGGAAATTTTGGATTTCTCAAAGTTTTCCATCGAGATCTACATGTTCCTGCAATATATTTAAACTTGGCTCAAACTGCGTAATTTAGAGCAGGGATGAGGATCTGTGAAAAATGTTTACAGCATGGGTTATTTAAAAGAAATAATAATCTTTTGAAAGTGTTATGTATGTACACGCGCTTACTTTAAATGACAGGTATCCAAAAGTGCAGGCTAAAATGCAAGAAGAAGTGGATAGGATTGTTGGAAGAGACCGTCTGCCATGCGCTGAAGATCAGCCTCACTTGCCCTACATCATGGCTTTCCTGTATGAATCCATGCGTTTCAGCAGCTTTGTGCCTGTCACCATCCCACATGCCACCACGACCAACACCTTCATAATGGGCTACCTCATTCCCAAGGACACAGTGATATTTGTTAATCAATGGTCAGTGAATCACGATCCAGCAAAATGGTCGAACCCAGAGGATTTCGATCCAACAAGATTTCTGGATGAGAATGGCTTCATCAATAAAGATCTCACTAGTAGCGTGATGATTTTCTCCTTGGGAAAACGGCGGTGTATTGGAGAGGAGTTATCCAAGATACAGCTCTTTCTCTTTACCTCCATACTGGTGCATCAGTGCCATTTTACTGCTAATCCAAATGAGGATCCTAAAATGGACTTCACTTATGGGTTGACCATTAAGCCGAAGCCATTTACCTTGAATGTTACACTTAGAGATAGTATGGATTTGCTTGATAAGGCTGTCCAAAGACTGCAAGCAGAGAAAACAGCCAATGAAAATCAGCTGTCGGCAAACACCTAAGCACCGAGCCTCGCATCTAAAGATACTCCCGCTCTCTTTTTAGAATTAAATAAATTCTAGTTTGTTTTGCTGATCTTTTTTTTGGAAAATAGCCAACATTGCAAGGTGCAAGAGCAGGAAGGAAAACTTCACAAGTCATAGTTCAGTCCTCTTTTTAATTCTAGAAGGAGAGCTAGGGGAATGATTTAATATATTAAATGATAACAAGCACATATGCAGTTTGAAAGTACGCCTTTCTTTTCTTGCATGTTCACAGAAGTCGCCATTGTAAAGTGCATTTTACCTACGGACTGGTTGGAGCATCTATGGAAACTGTTGGTACAATCCTTTCATGTCTCCATGTGCTGTGCCTTAACTCTAAGTTCGCCTTCAGTGACTCCACATCCCAAAGTAAAATTTCTTATTAAAAAACAAAGCAAAACAAACAAAACCCAACAAAAACCAACCAACCAACCAACCAAACATGCTCAGAACATTGTAGCCTCCCTCTGAATTCATTCTACTGGAAACTGCCATAAGCATATGGCAAGTCCTGTGTTGTGACTGCTGGGATGTACATTAATGCCTCAAGAATAAATGTTTAAATGATTTTTGGTAAAATGCCAATGTAAAGTCTTGCCTTTAGCATTCCAAAGTGTTTACATAAATGACTGAAAAAAAAGACTTGCTTATGAGCACAACATTTTAAAATACAATTCATATTTTATATGACAATGAACAGAATGTCCTAATACAGTAACTTTTCATTAAGTTTTGAAAGGAAAGACCAAGTTTGATATGTCACCAAATAGCAAGTGTGATATAATCCATATGCTAACATGTTCATTATCATGAAGAAAATAGATATTTGAATTAGAAAGTTCTTGTAAAGGAAAATCTGAACTTTTTGTTTTTCTAGCAAAGTGTTAATGCGCTGTCCCTAGGCACATAGGTAAGTCTGTTGAAGATTCAGATGTTCAAAGGTATGTAGAAGTGAGAATTTGAGGGTTCTGTGTTGAAACTGTCGTGCCACAAGCCTCAAGTGATGCATACAGCAAATACAGGCTGGCTCACTAGTCATTCTGTTAGGTTGAGTTTAATGGTATATCCAAAAATTAACTACATACTTTTAGCATGATTTGCTTGGAACAGAGTCTCAGAAGAAAAACTAACATTACATGTCCTGATTATTGTACCTGTTACCTGAAGAAAAAAAAAGTACTTTTTTTTTTTTTTTTTTAAAATGAGGCAAAGGACAAAGTTAAAACAAAAATAAAAACTACTATTTTAAACTAAAACATACACGTGAAACTTTATGGCCTTGAACCTCTGGCTAATGTTTGCGCACACAAAGCAGCACGTGCTTCTCTAAAGAACAAACCATCATATGTAAATGCCTGATTTTGAAAAGTGTTGGGCATTTCCTAGGAGATACAGATCAGCTTCAATTGCATATGAAATCCTTCAGAAATGAGAGTACCTCACAAGACTCGTGCTCAGCCTAGGACAAAACAAGGTATTAGTAGAGCTAGAAGAATAAGGGCGCAATGCTACAAAGCTCTGCTGAGACCTAAGCAAGTAGAGGTTTGCAGGGCCAGGTCCTCTCATAGATGGCCAGTCTTAATCGTGTTGGCAGCAGTGTCAGTGCTCATACTGGCATGGGTAAGAGCTGGGTAGTGGCACCGTCCCGACTTTCTCAAGTAGAAACTTCACTACTGATTTTAATAATCTGAACCAAGTCTAAAATTACTGCTCCATAACCTCACATAGTAGTGATGTACCCATTTAAAGTCTCTGATTTCATATGGCATTGATCCTCTTTTTTCAAAGCTTAAATTAAAAAAAAATAAAAAAAAAAAACACAAACAACAACAACAAAAAATCCTTTCTTTTCCATTCAAAAGGAGTAACCTCATGTGTTTTTCTGAATTATGTGCAAGTCTGTGATATCCCAGAACTTAGCCTACACCTGTGAAAAGCTTTATCTGATACTCAACATTTTCATATCGAGATCTACATTAGATCAAATGCTAGCAAGACAGTTTGTACCTTGGTAAGTATCATTACTAAAAAAAAAAAAAAATTAAATATAAAGCATATAACCTACAACTGAATAGTTTAACTCAAGGATCACTCGTACATATTTTAATAAAAGAGGCTTTTGCAATTTTGTACTCTTCCAAAAGCTTTAACTATGCATTGGCTACTAATGCAGCTTCCATTCACACTGCTCATGTCTGTCAAGGGGGTCAGACACTATATAAGCTGTTGGTCAATTAACGCCTCATATAATCTGTAAAGTTACTCAAATTCAGTAGCACCCATTTAGAATGTATGCCGTTGTTCAGTGAGCTAACTCTTACGGTCATTTTGAGATGAATCAATGTGTTACCAAAATATGAAATAAAATTATTCTTATACTGCCCTTGCTTAGTTTGTGTGTGACTTTCTAACATTAAGATAAACACAATTATTATTACTGATTTGGAAAGTATTATTATTTTAGACATCCTGTGCTCATACACTTTTCACCCTCTTCCCATTTCTCGATGTTGAGGTTTTTCTCCATCTTGCCCTTACAGCTTCTCAGGCCTCCCTGCTCATTCACACCTTGGCACCTGCATTCAGCTTCCTCACGTGCCTTGCTGACAGCATTCCCCGCTGCTCGTCTCGGCATCTCTCTCAATTCTCTCACATCTTCTGCTTTCTTCTCACATCCGCCAGTCTCTCCTCAGCCCGCACAATCTCCTGTGTTACCTCCTTCCCTCTGGCATTTCAGCTTACTTCCCCCTCCCCTGATTTCAAGCCCACAAACTGCTTTTCCTTTCTTTTTTTCTTTCACCCTATATCTAGTGCTGGCATCTACACATGCCTGACGGTGGGTTCCCACCACTGCCCCTGGGACCGATTTGTGCTGTTTTGGCCTCGGTGCCCAGTCAGGAGCGCCAGGAAGATCTCAGGGCCAGACAAGCCTTCGCGTGCCCCTGCAGCACAACCTCCCACAAAGTCGAGGCGATCCCGTGGCGAAGGGTGGCCTGCACTGCGTATGTAAGCACTTCCTCGCGATGCAGTCCCCCCCTTTGCCTGCTTCACCATTAATTTCTAGGTATTTTGCTGCTTATCAGCTGTCCACAGCTGAAGCCTGGACTCCCAGTTCACTGCTGACGGGCACATTCTTAAAGCAAGAACTGCTACCTTGGTGCCAAAAGATGCAGTGCTAACAGCAGACAAGTCGGCATGAAGAAGGCATTCTTGGAGAAATTCATGGAGATCACTGCAAGTGCTATTCACAGCTGTTTAGTAGGGAACTGAACATTTCTGATCGTGGCCCATGTAAGCCAGCACTAAGCATTAAGGAAATGGAATAAAGACTAACATAGCAAATTGGCTTGAAACTTTTTTTTTTTTTAATTCTGTATTTCCATATGTTTCATTAGAACAACTGGCAGAAAACCCATCATTTTCAAATCTGGGCAAGGTCACGTCTGAAACAGGTCATGCACATCTCATGAGTTTTTGTATTTGCACTATCACTGTCTCACTCACCACCCTGTGAGTGGATGTCATCATAGCAATACCAGACAAAAACATGTTGCTCTTTCTTCATGACATACAGCAAGAAATGAATGGGGGTTAAGCAGCTGTGTTCAAGACAAGTGTTTTCCCATTTAAATCTTTGTGCTCAGGTTGCAGTGATTTCCATGGGCCAGGAAAGCCAAATGCTTTGTGTGTGCACGCACTTAGTCCATCCCCCAGAAATTTAGAAACACCTTAAATTCAGGTTAAGTGATTAAAAACAAACAAACAAACAAACAACAGAAAGCACAGGGAGAATTTAGGTTAATCATGTTCTTGGGAAATCAATAGCTGTCAGACCACCCCACTACATAGCAAGGAGGGGAAGCAAGGAGGCTGACCTAGCAGGGTTGCGATGGAATACTTTCATACTGTTCAAGTGCACCACTACATTCCTCATGCAGCCAACAGTTAAACTTGCTGGCTTCAGCGGGAGACAGATCAGAGCAGATGAAATAAATGTCAATAATACAACAATAGGGAGCAAAACTCATCAGAACTTGAGAAACAACCACTGCCACAAAGAGGAGAGGGGGTCAGTCCAGGACCTGTGGATCAGTTCCAGCACTGTCATGGCACAATATAACTAAAAGCAAATTCACGACAACAAATTCCAACTAGTTTCACATCCGATCCAGAATGTTTCTGTGAGTGGCAGGGACTGGAGCGTAGGTCTGACTGTAGGAAGTTGGTTCAGATTACCCAGGCAGAGCAACCAGAGACCAGGCAATCAGGAGCTTACATTTTACCCAAGAAAAGTTGAGGACTTAGCCATGGGAAGAGAATAGTTAACATTTGCCTCCTCTGCATCTTTAGCTTGGTGAAATTTTACTTAGACCTCCCATTCACCCACACAAAGAATTCAAGTTGGGATAACACCAGTCTGCACCTGGCTGTTTCATGGATGAAGAAAAGGGCTGGATTCTGAACGGTGCCATTATTTTGGTATGCAGCCCAACACAGATGCAGCGACTCAAGTTCCACCAACTCTGCTGTTTACTGCTCTGCATTTTTGCAACTAAGTTTTTTTTTTGGGTTTTTTTTTTTTTTTGTTCCAGTCACCAGGCCAACCCACCTAACTATCAGGTGAAAACAAGCTTAGTGCTGAGCACAAACAGCCCCAGAGCATTTAGGAAGACTGCGGTTGATGCTTTGATAGTCCTCCTTTAGGGCTTTTCACCAATTTTTCAGAGAGCTCCCCTAACCTCCTTGTTTTATTAATGTTGCCCCATCCTTCAGTACTTAGAGCAAATCTTGCTCCCACCTGAAAGGACAAAGCTAGAGATAACTCAACCAAATGAGTCGCCCTATGCCCTCCACTCTTCACCCATGCTGGATGGCTGGGGATACTTATTCATCAATGCAGTAAACTTAGAAAATACGGGATTGCGAGGCATTTCAACTGCGATCATGCAGAGGGAGGGAGAGTACACACAGGGGACTTATTAGAGGTGCGTAAATCAACTGCGGAGCTCTATAGGGGTGGCTGAGAGCTAGCAGGGGAAAATACATGTCTAACATGTAGGAAGAGCCTCCAGCTCGGGAGGAACCGTGCAGGGGGTCTCTGGCAGGGAAAGAGAGGCAGTGGTTTTACACTGCCTGTGCACACAGAACATTGGGATTAGGGTGGGGGGAGTTCCCCGAGGTGTTAGAGGGGCTCACATCATCAGCAGCAAACATCAGAGCACCCAGACCAAACCTCGCTGTCACACCAGGCTGAAGACAGAACGAGCGTGCGCTTTCCCCAGAGCTTTGGGCAAACTAGGGATGTGCAAATACTAACTCCCCACTGCCTGTTCACTCAAGTAATAGATTTGGGAGATAGCAATTTCAGTGATGGGTCACGTTTTGTTGGCAAAGACGGTTCTACAAGCATAAAGATTATTTCCCCAATCTCCTGAGCTCTGATCAGAGCATAGCACTTGTACAGAAACAGACTTCTGATCCTCTCATCATAGTAAATGGGATTAAATGTAACTATGTTGTTCTGTTATTTTTATCAGAGAAAACTTCCACTTTTTGGATTCCTCTCTACTGATGCTAATTGAAGTGAAGAAGATGTGGTGTGAGACCCCCTTGTTCCCAGTAAGAAAGCAACATTTACGACAATTTTGACTTCACAAAGCGAGTGTGATTTGCAATCATCTGCAGAACAGTATGAAACGATACTCCATGCTTCTTTTATGCTTTGTATTCTGTGAAAAACTTCCGAGCTGCAGTTTGAAAATTCAGTTGTACTGTATATCTTATTTTTAATTATACTTCTTCCATTCTATAGAGAAAAATCATAAATTGTGAAGCTATTCATCCTTTGTGGTTCAGGAAATTTGAACAGCTCGATTCAACTAGAAAAAAAGTGCCACCAGAGATTAAACTCAGACTTCACAAAAATTACTCTAATGAAAATTGAGATTCCTAAATGAACCCTTGTCTCATCGCAACAAACCTCCTTTTCCTTCCCTTCATTCGTGCACACAGCTGCTGGGACACAGCGCCATGCCGCAGCTTGCTCCGAGACACAACTACGTTCATCTTCCTGGCAGAGGTGAGGAAGAGCTGTACCTATGCTCCAGAACGATACGCCTTGCGGGAAGGCTTTCTGGGCAGCCCTTCCAAGTGGTACAGGAACAGGAGGGAAGCGTTTCCCATCACCTTCCTCCGTATGTGCATTGTTTCTCTCAGGTGCCTAACATCCTGCCAAGCTTACATCTTCCAAGTATGTGACAAGCACTTGCGCCATAGCGAGCGTGGGGCAGATCAGCCGGTGAGCTTTGGTCAGAGACACTGCAGAAAGTGTTTAATACGATTAGGCAAGGACAAATTCCCAGAAAGGAGAGAAAAATCAGTTTTAGGCAGATATTTAAATTAAGAAGGTTCCCCAAAGAATTACAAAGCAAGTCCTCCAGTGATATTTTACTAAGACTGAAACCTCGTAGTAGAAAGTCTGACTCCTGCTGGTATTAAGACTAAGATACTTAGCATCTGTGCTCACAGAGCCGCAGCACACTGACAGTATCATCCTCTGCATTTTAAGTATAAAGCATTAATTTCCTTGAAGCCATCAGCAGAGCCAGAATTCAAAGCATTTGGCTGATAATGTAAAGTGTATGAATGCTTTTTCAAATACCTTCATGCCTCCTGAGAGCCAGAAAGATTCCTTCCAATCTTCAGAAGTTACAGAGGGAAGAGACAGGTATTTAGACCTGCCTTGTCTGGAAGCAGACATGTTAAGCCACGGGACCTCCTCAGTGGTGCAGGGATTAGAAAAAGCAGTCCCTAGGGACTGAGGAAGTAAGCCACGCTGATTTAATGAGACCATGTTGTAGACTCTATCCAGATTGAACCACCTGATGCCACAGCATCACGGAACGGTTGAGGTTGGAAGTGGTCTCTAGAGGTCACCTGCTCCAACCCCCTGCTCAAGCAGGGCCACCTAGAGCTGGTCATTCTACTTTCACAGTAACAATAACTACCCACCAAACTACAGTATTTTTCCTTCCTTCCTTTTTTTTTTTTTTCCCCTCCCCTCCAGTAAACACATTGTAAATAGTATGTTCACCCCTGGTTCTCCTTCCGTTCTTCTTGAAGTTAAACCTGCACGTGCAGCACCCTGGCAAACCCACTGCCCTCCCCAGGAAGTGCTTTGCCCAGCACTGCCCCACTCCTGCTGGGGGACAAAGGCCATCCTTTCCTCGCCCTCCTTTAGAAAGCATCCACAGAGGCAGGAAGAGGGGGAGGCCACGCAAGGCAGCCACTACTGCCCACCTCCTCCTTTTTCAAGCCGGATTTTATGGGATTTTATGTGAATTTGCTCCCTGCTTCAGCACATAATGGAGAGGATCTGCTGGCCCAGAACGATCTGTCACAGGCTTTCCTGCTGCTGAGCGGAGCCAGTAAGCCACTCATGTCTTCCCCAGATGTTTCTGTTTGCTGAGCTAATAGGAACCGCATGTGCTGCTGGCTCTCCTGAAGCCCCGGGCCAGCACAAACAGAGAGGGGGGAAATTCCCCTTCCCCGACTCGAGGAGCGAGGCGCTCGCTCGCTCACCTGCGGGAGCGGGGCTGGCTCGGGACGCTCGCAAGTGAGGGCTCTCGGAGCAGCGCACGCAGCCACGACCCACTGGTGAGTGCCAGCCCCCGACGCCTTTCAAAGGTTTTAATCCTTCTAAAGGTCTAGGTAGCACCGCGATGTCCCCGACACTGGAAGCACGCAGTTTGAGACACGGGTGATAAGCAGTGCCCTGCTTGCCTGCTGATTTTTAGCGCAGAAGTCAGTGTTTATTTTAATGGTGATGCAGCGAAGGATCTAAGCTTTCCCCCCACTATTTTAAAAAGAAACTCCTTGCGAAGTACTGCCATCTGTTTTCCTATGTTCCCAAATATCCACACAACAGTGGTAAATGCACGGCATTTCTTCAGTCAAACTTCGTAGTCAGGATTAAAGGGAGGAAAAGATACAGAGCAACACATTTGCAAACACTTAAGTCCCTAACCTGGCCATTACATTTTACCACATATTTACTGCAAACTGAAAATTAAATTTTAAACATAAGAAACAAATTACAATTTATGTTTATCCAAATCTTGACAGGGAAATTCAGAGCACAGAACAGCACTGCAAAAATAACTAGAAATCAGAACTCTACCTTTTTGTTTCTGGTATTATTGTTTTTGCAACCTCCTTGCTCAGGTGTTGGTCAAAATCATGTACAGAGGGCTTCCTTTCCCCGTGTCCAGAACCATTTTGCTGATTACCATTCACACAGAGATACCAAAACTGTATTTCTGATTTTGCAGAGACTTTTACTATCCGACACACAAAGAACATTTGCTTCCAGAGGTTCACCAGAACAAGTTTTAGTAAACTGCAACAGAAATCGTCTCCGAATTTATTAGAAGGTACAAAATGTTTTCAGCTTAAATGCACGTGGTTTATTGCTTTTTAGTTTTGACTGCTAAATAGCAGCAGTATTAGAAAAGACAGACTTCAGTGAAATATGACTCTTGGGAAATAGATTTCAGTAGTAGTGTAGGCTTACACTGTAAAGATTAAAAAAAAAAAGACCCAGTGTTCTTCTAGAATATTTCTTTTCATTTGCCCAGCTCCAGCCAGCCCACATCTTCTACCAGGCTTTTTTCAAGGGAGTGGCCCTCAGCCTGTGCCCACTAATTAGTTTGCACTCCTGCAGAGGTCCTATGCATGTCCCAGACATGCAAAAGGTTTTCCAGGAGACACAAGGAGCTTGATCTCTGCCTCCATGACCCCTAGATTTATTACTACTATTCTTGCTTTTAATGAAACACATTGAAGGTCCACATTGCTGTCAGCTGTTTGCAACTTGTTTTTGTTGTGGTGGTTTTGTTTTTGGTTTTTTGTTTAGCTGGTAATACAGTTAATAAAAAACAGGTACAACCCTCAGCCTGCTTCAGAAGCACATCTTGGAAATTGGACAGCTCTGCTAAAGTCATCACAGATCAAGATTATAAGATGCATATAAAGAGTCATAAGACAAACTGTTCTTAATATGCCATAAAAGCAGTGTTTATCCACGTGCATGCACTGAAACATCTGATGCTGCACTTTCTGGTTACAGGGAAAGCCAACTCTGTTCAGGGAGACCACACACTATGTCATATTTAGCACCTGCTAGGAAAGCTTCGGAATGACTTTAATTATTTCCAAGCTCGGTAAATCCCTTTCTGCCTCCTTGCTGGAGGGGTTTACACCAATTACTGTGCTATAACATGTAAACCGTATAAACCCCCAGAAAGCTGCAGTTTGCATCCTCGTTAGCAAATTCCTCTCCTTTTCACTTTCCAGTTACAGCACTGTCCATGACTGAATATAAAATACAATTGCACAGATTGCATAGTTTCTAGAATTTCATCCCAAAATCCCTGTATTGCAGTCAGTACTTATGACTAAGCGTTTGCACTGCCTATACAGCTATCGAATGGGCGATTTGAGCGCAGCGAGACCACGCTTTAGCTTCTTTCAGCATTAGTATCTAAAGAGTAAATTTCTAGAAAAACCTTGGAACATTAACTTGGTGTCCACGTCTAAGGCCACGTTATCTACATCTAAATCTGCTGAGGAATGCCAGGTTCCACGCCCCAAACCAAAGGGCTTCGTTCATCTCCGGGCACCGTCCTCGGGAGCCCAGGCTGCCCTGGACCCAGTCACCTGGGGCCGCGGGGCTGGGCAGGAGCGGGCACCGGCCGCTGCGGGCAGGAATAATCCAGTCGGGAGCGCAGGGAGAAACTCTGCTACTAAAGCACAGGCGGGGCTGGAGCCCAGCAGCCTGCCCCTCGCTTCTCGCTCTGCTGGACACAAGAGGCAGCAAGAGGCAGCGTGGCTGCAGGAACGCCCGAGGAACAGAGGCTCTCGGTCTCCTCCAGACTGCTTTCCCTCTTCTGAAAACAAACAAAATAGTTTTAGGTTTTACTTGATACTTAATCCTGCTGACAAAGAGACATGATCTGAATGTTACTGTCACCAAACAAGTTGTACAGACTGACTCCTCAGAAATGGGTTGCCTGAAGGTTGCTTCATTCTGAATGCTTGCAGATAAGAATTGAATTTTCTGAGAGTAGAGGACAGATCTGTTAGCAAGGAAGTTCAAATCTTGTCCTTACGTGAACTGAAGATGGACTATAGTAGCAGGAAAAAAATTCAGAACTATGTCCAGGTACAGCAAATGTCATTTTTTCCTAATATATTTCTGCTCCAACTCAGGGTGGAGTTCTTGAGTTTTCAAGGCCACATCTCCTAGAAGTCATTTAGGCACCTAACTCCCAGGTACTCAAACATACCAACGTAAGTAATTTCGGACTTCTCCAGATCTTAAAGCAAGAAGAGAAATACCCCAACGACCTGCCCATAATCTTTCTGTGAAAGTTTTTACACAAAGAGATATAACAACCAGTAGAGTTTCATACTTTTTCAGGAGGAAGAGGAAAGAGGTAGGACTTAGCACTGGCAATAATCATTCAGCTCCGGGGAGTTATCCCAGAAAAACTTTATATTGCCAAACATGTTCAACACATGCACACTTCCACCATTCCTCCCTGGTGTTTCAGAAGACAGTAAGTAATGCAGTGACTGATACCCAGACACAGTGGGATTGTAGTAGAAGACCTTTCTTGGGACCAACGCGCAGGCACCAACAGTTAAATATTATCCATTATATTAGGAACCACTGGTAATGGCCAATGAAACGCAAACCCATAAAACAGATCAGGATGGCACTCATACACCTAAGCAAAGGCCGACAGCAGGATCGGGGCAGACGAGTCTCTTTGTTCCCTAATGCTCGATGCATCAGGTGCCCCAGCTAATGGGCTCATCGTCAGGGTTAGAGATGGCCGGTATGGACCGAGAGAACGTCACGCCACGGGACTCGAACATACTTGCCACATTAGGGGCTTTAACAGGGAAGGCTGCAGCCCCCTTGAAATCCCCTCTTCACTGCTACACTGCAAGGCATCCTAGCTCTCCCCTTCATTGCAGGGGCTGGGGTCCCGAGCAGGCTCACAGGTTTCACCCCCCAGCCTTGCACAAAAGAGGAGCCAAGCGTAACACCAGCACGTCGACCCAGTCAAGCCCCTCGCCAAAGCTCTTGCTGGGGATGCCAGTACCATGAAACCTACATGCACGTTTCGAGCTGCGGACCTCATAGCGAGCCCGTCCTTTCCCTAGGGAAGCAGCGGTGTGTTAAGGAGATGCTCCTTGGAAAGTTCTTTGCTAATCTGACTTTCAGCTCCAGGAAAACACTCATGTCCCTGGGCAAGCTCTTCACCTTTAGGCCTGATTGCTAAAAACGAAGGAAATAAGAAATGAGTAAATGGTAAATTAAAATCCCACAGCACTTCATTGTGGAAACAAGATGCGGGACAGCAGCTGGGGAGCGCCGAGAGTTGAGGAAGAAATCGCGGCACACATCTGGGTTTCTCTTTTCCTTCTTTTTGATGTTAACGCTGCTGTCCCTAACACGACTGACCCAAACCCAGCAACTGAAACAACAGACAGGGCTTCCACAAAGCGGCCCCTTGTCAGAGAGGGGGCCCGGCACCAGCTCCCGCCCCACATCCCCACGCTGCCAGCTGTGCGTGGGGACCGACTGCGGGCTGACCTCTGCTCTCTGTTGGTAGCAAGAGCTGCCGGCGTTTGGTTTTGTTTAATTGATGGACGTGCCTCTTTGTGTATCACTGCCAGGAGGGTGTTAAAGCCACTTCCATGAGGAAAAAATATATATATTTGATTAATAAGAAAATTATATTTCAAAGTTAACATATTTAATCTGTTTTTAATATGATTTTCCTAAATTCTTCACTGAATTGCCACTCTGATAACATTGCAGTGCAAACGTACTGTTTTCTTTCCAGTGCCACATAAGCTATTGAATTCCCACATCCCTCAAGTTCGCAGTCAGTTTAGAAACTACGGCTTTTGTCATGTGCAAAAATCACACTTTCACTGGCTAGCTTTATTCCAGGGCATTAAGATGTTGCCACTTTGCATCCTGTCAGGGCAGTGAGAGGAACCCAGATGATTACAGTTAAGTTTATGACACCCTACTCACTATCACATCTGATAACAGTCCACTTAAAGTCAGCTGAAAAGTGCCTGCTGAAATTCAGGCACCTGGATCCCTCTCCCCTTTCAGGATCAGATTTAGAGACTGGGTTGATGGCTTCGTTGTTTTCATTTTTAAACCTGGAGGGAGAAGGGAAGAACGTGAAGGATAAAGAATGGAGAAAAATTTGCAAGTGGTGAGCATCAACTATAGGAGGAACTTAAAAGAAGTAAAGAGCCAAGGTAAACAATGTGTCTAAAAAGATGATTTCAAAGGCTCATGGCACATAAACCTTGACATAAAGCACTTCACATGAAGCTATATTCAGAAGGTTATCATTTCACATCAGAAGTTTTCCAAACCATTCTGCAAAGTTTAGCAAAGAACTCTGTCTGTGCGTGTTTCTCTAAGGCTCTGTGATGCCGGCAATACCAAGAACTACCCAACCTGTCTCGGAATATAAGACATCTTTTTGAAATCTGTCAGTGACAACTGGCAAAAAGAAAATGTGGGCTTGGTCAGCTGGGCTGTTTTGTACCCAAGTCTCCACACCAGCTGGATTTTATCATAATTATATTGATTGAAATACCACCTGACTGCAAAGTTTCACAGGTCTCCAGTGAAAGAATTATTATTTTTTAAGCATTTAGGAGACCCTGAAAATAGAGATGCTCAGTGGAGCCTTAAACAAAACCTACATAAGTCAATGAAAGGCAACCTCAGCAGGCTTTGGATCAAATCTCTAATGAGGCACACAACCTCCAATTACACAGGAGGTGTTCAGACAGACTGAAGAAAGAAGAAAAAAGACTGTGGGACACAGGGGGTGGCCTTTGCTTCTTCCTAGTACTTCCTGCCAGCATACAATGGATGCTCAAACTGGAAGATCCCGTCATTCAGATTAGGTGCCAAGCTGGAAGACCCTGGAGGTAAAAGCTTGCTTAAGATACTAAGTCTTGCTGTTTAGAAATACACTCATATACTGCCTTTAACTTCCGTATCCCAAAGGATGAAAACTTTCTGAAGAGCAACAACTGAAATCTTTTCCTGTCTTACAGTTTCTCCTTTATTTTCCAGCTAAGACTATCACTAGAAGCACTCTAGCTTAAAAAGTGACAAATTTTAATTAAGCAGACTATGCAAGACAGCTAAGTTACACTAATAAAGAAATTGGATTAAGCAGAAACACAATGAAAAGCTTTTCATAGGCTTCGGTGGTTTAGGACCTTAGTAAGGGACAAGGGAAGTACAGCAGGTGGTTCCAAGTCATCACTGCAATAATACGCAGTGATGTGAGGATTTACATGAAATAATTAATCTGGTAGCACAGACTTCACTTCTCTTCCTAATGAGGAGAACCTGCTTGCTACTAAAGACACAATTAAGCAGAATGGCTACACTTGCGGCCTAACATTTCTAGCTTTTTCATACTTAATATACTTTAAGAGTCTTCGGACTTCCCTCTTTGCAATTTCATAAGCTTATGTTGAAACAACTAACCTCTGGAAATTCAAAAAAAATCTTATAACCTCTCCTCCCCTGGAGGTGATGGGTACATCTCCAGGAGACACGTCTCTGCTGAGGACTTCAGTTTTATGGTCACCTTCCCCTCTGGCCTCAGGGCCCCAGCTCCCAGCTCTCACCTACGGACAGGCCCGCGGCTACTGCCTGGCTGCGTGGCGGAAAAAGCACTCGGCAGCCCCGGCGGCACTGGCTCCAAAGCTCACTGGTTTGGGGTTACTTTCTGACTTCTCCTTACCTGGGGTACAACTGAAAGCACCACTTGTTTTGGCAAGAAAACCGGAAGAGATTCAGTGTAAGAGTGGTGAGCAGACCAACTATCCGAGTCTCGGCAGGAGCTGTTCAGGGATGCGTGGACAAGTCTATTCACCTCCTGCTGGGCAGCAGCCACAGACTGCTTTCTGATTGAGGAAACCGTGGTGGCAAAGTCCCAGGAGAGAACAGCATCAAGCTCAGAGGAACCCCATGTGTGGTCCTGCCTCGTGTCTCCCCTCAGCTCTCACTACTCATTTGCACGCCTGGGGAGGAGGATGAGGAGGGAGGCAGCAGGGTGATGGCTTCACGTGCCAGCTGCGCCCACCGTGGTAAGGAGCAGGGGAAGGGGAAGTCCTAAGAGATAGCTTCAGGGCCATAGGTTAATCTTGGATCATCCTTTCTGCTCTGTATCTGTTGCACTCACTCTCAGCTAATTGATCAGTGAATGAGGATTGAGTTGAAGAAACCCAAGGAAGTCAAACATACCACAGGTGGGTGGCAAGCCTCCTTCAGCATCTCTCTGCACACTGTAATCCTGGCTTACAAAAAAGCACCCGCAAAGGACAAACAAAAGCCCACCTCTGGCTGCATAAGGCTCCCTGCCTCCCTCCCCTTCGGTCACAGATTCCCTAGAAGCAGGTATAATATTCTGGGGACGCTGATTACAACCACCCCTCTTAGAGGCAGCATTGAAGGACTTTAGGTTGGTTTCTCCTGGCTCAGTAAACCTTCTGGAGCTCACAAGCTCAGTTCAAGAAGCCAAGGACAGCTAGTACATTAGTTTACAGCATCTTTCACCTTTTTCCTTTATCACCTGCCTGCTCCAAGTCAAACATGTAATGGGATTCCAATAGGAACTGGCGGCTCCGGATCACGATGAGCCTGCAGTCTCAAGCAGGGCTCTCACCCAGCATTTCCCCTCCAGCTTACCAGGTATCTAGCAACACGTATTCAACACATATTTCTCCTGTCTTCTCTCTCAGAGGGAAGCCCAATTAAGTACTGAGCTGTGGCAACCCCCTTTCATAAGGCAGTTTTAACTCAGCTCTTGGAAGCTGGATTCCACCTGCACATCCTTTTACATCTTTTCTCCCACCTTTCCTAAATTTTCATTTCACATATTACAGATAGAAATTTCAAAATGTTCACAAAGTAATCATGTTGCTTATTGTAGCTACAAAATGCAACAATTCATATCTATTTTTAATTCCTCTATTAAACTTCCAGGTACATATATCTACGCAGATACAATATGTACATATATACAAACAGAAACTGTGGTCTCCATTTGATTTCTACATGTGTAATTACGATGGCATTTAAAATAAGAGTCCCAAAGCCACAGCATTCGTGCCCAAGTAAATCCAGTGCAACCCACAGAAAGCAGGATGTTGCAGTGCAGATGAAGGCAATCATCTGGTTTGTCTTCATCTGATACCATTATAGATACACAAAACATTCCCTTCTGTTTGATATAAATAATAAAAGCTCCTTCCTTCAAATTCCTTGTCTAGTCTAAGTTTAAGGATTACTTTTAAGTAACCCCCACACAGTTTAAAAAAAAAAAAAAAAAAACACATCCTTTAGCTTGCATTTAAGGCTGCAAGTTAATGAAAGAGATGCCAGCTGCTGGCCATCAGTGTTAACTCCTCTTGCAGAGCACTGCAAGCCATGGAGCCGTGCCCACTCTGGCTACAGTACTTCATGCAGACCCATCAGCAAGGGTTTTAACTAGGTGAAGAGTTAGAGAGGAAACTGAATAAAACATTGCTGATTAAAATATATCCCACAGAGACAACTGTCCGCAAGCCAAAATACTAGTGGGACTTTAGAACTCCACCATCTGCTTAACAGTAACAAGCTCTTCCCGCAAGAGGATAGCGGCTCACAGGTAACACATTTGAAATGCGTCTTTTCTACCCTGTATCTCTCCATACTTACAGAAAATGAACACAAACCTTATTTGGATTTTTTTCACTTCACTGCCAACTGCCACACGCACAGGCCCTGAGGGGACAGAAGGGGCTGGGGCAGGCAGTGAGAGGAAGGCTCTGGAGCATCCACAACAAAGCCCTGCACGGAGGAGAGTCTTGTATTTAGCCCATTAGAGGCTCAAGACTTAACATGCCTCCTTGTTAGGACCTACCAAATCCTTTCTACCCATGGTTAACTTTCCTGTGGACAGCTTCCCGATTTTCTCTTTTAACTGAACCCTGGCAGGTGCCAGGAGCAAACACACAAGCTTGTGAAACACCAACCATTGCAATACCTGTTGGGCACACCAAACACTTGCATACAAAAGCAGCAGGACAAGGCTGGATGCTCGGCAAGGCAGGTACTCACCCCCTTCTTCACCTCCAGGCCCACAGCAACCAGAGACTCAGCCTGTCTTCCAGCAAACTCCTGCAGCAACACAGCTCCTCAGCAACCAACGCGCTTCCCCCGAAGACAAGAGGCAGCCAGACCCACAAGCCTCATGCGTTTCAAGAGCTCTGGGAGAAGTTTTAGTTCAACCGCATGCACCCTGCTCCAGGCACTCAGAGCCTGCTCTCCCCAGCGCTCAGCCAGGTAGGCCCATCCCTGCCCCAGGTGTGGGACTGATGGCCCACAGCTGTGGGGAGACCTGGGTCAGCCCTGTGCTGCCACCCCTGACCACTGCCCACCACCTGGGGCTGCTTCTCACAGCAGCACCCACAAATGCACTCCTGTGGCTGGAGGAGCAGCTGTGTATCCACCCACATATCTACACGGGCTTTCCATTAATTCAAAACCAAGCTGGAATTGCAGCATAAGCGCTTCCCAAAGCTTCACCTTCCCTTCCAGCTCTTCAGCTGCTGATGCAAAGAATGAGAGAGGCCTAGAAAACGAAGCCTATTCTGCTACTTCTGCTGCGTATGTTCTCCGACTGGCTAACGCCTGGCCGAACAGCCTACCAGTGACTGAAGAACCACAGGACAGCCTTCCCATTTTGCTGTACCAGCCTGGCAATGGGGAAGTTGCTGCCAGCACTGGGAGCAGCACGGATGGTCCATTCAAGCACTGTGATGGCCCCAACTGTGGAGAAACGTGCCTCACTGCCTGCCACACAGTCTAACAGTGCTTTTGGATGAAACCCTTGCTACACTTCAACAAATGTTGCTGTACAAATTTTTATTTTTATTTTGAAAAATACTGATCTTATTACTGCTTTAACAGTTCATGTATGACTTTATAGTGGACTACACAAGCTGGCTTAGCATTCTGAAAATGACCAATCCTTAACCCAGAGCCACAGTCAGGAGCTTTACAAAGGACTTTCCATTCCTTCAGAAATCATCCTCTTCCAATATTAGAAAAACACAAGTAAATGTCTCAATCCACCTTGCTGATTTGCCACTTTCTCCTGAACAACAGACAAGAACATTTCCATCACCTGGGCGCCAAAATTTCATCAGCCATGTTGATTTCCTTTATCCATAAACTAGAAACTTCAACTTAGTTTGGTAGGTTAAAAAGTACATCCACATTCATGCCTGTGTCCTTATGACATGTTTAGTTTACCATATTCCCAGTTAATACTGTGTCGCTGTTTTTTTTTTTGGCAAGTAGGCAATTCAAACCAATTTATAATTAATCACAATAAACAAGTCAAATGAAGTGTGGATAGATGGTGCTTGCAAGCGTGTAACTCGAGCAAGTAGCTTACCCCATCATGGGTCAGCAGCACAACCAAGCACAGGGCTCAGATTGTTCATATTCAAGTTCACATTGGACATCGCCCCTACAGATGCTTCTAGAATGACCACTTGTTTATTTTAATGAAATGGAGTAAAATGTTTCCTCAAAAAATACTGGTGTTTCACATTTGTAGTTCTAGTGCTTCATTTACCGGTGTCATACATGCATGGGTTACACAAACACAGACAGGGCCAGAAAAGCTTCCTTCCTTTTATACTGTCAAGACAGTTCAATTTGTTTCTTCTCCAAGGAACTTGGGAGAATCTGTAAAAAGGAAAAGTGCTGGAAAATAAGAATGTAACCTTACATACAGAATAAAAATCAAAAATAAATGCAGAAAGTAATGTTGGTCCTTCAGTCAGAGTTAGTCCTCCTGAGTTTGCACTGAATGAATGCTGCAATACAATTTTAATTGTCACATTACTGCAGGATGTTCTGTTTTGGGATAGTGTAATGCATCCATCATGACCACTGTGCCCGCTGAAAGAAAACACCACAGAACCATGTTCCAAAGCATCCAGTCAAAATCTAGAAAACCCATGGGCCTTGCTGGAGTTCACAGAACGTCCCCACAGCCCCAGGCACTTCACAAGTAAGGTGTTCAGGTAGTGATGGCTGAAGAAAGATACATAGGATCCAGATAAGCAGTATGTTTAGGTTGACGTGGCTACATCTCTGGTAGCCTCTTCAGTGTTTTGTTGTTGTTGTTACTGTTTTTTTGGCCTGTTACTACTATAACAACAGGGTTGCAGGGGAGGATTTAGTTTATTTATTTATCATTTTTTATTTAACTGCACACAGGAATTGTCACTTTCCTTTCTAAATTGTCAGCTACTCACTACTGGACAGTTGGACAGTTTCCTCATTCACTCCAGAAGTCAGTGTATTGATATTACTACATGAAATTATGTAAATCACCCTAAGACTCTGAAAAAGGAAAGAGTAATTTAAACAAAGTTGTATGAGAGGGTATCATTGCAACTGTTTCCTCAATGAACCAGTGGCCAATTGCTCTAAAAAAAATTAACTTCATCTGTGTTTATCTGCTGTTGCACAGGGGCAATCTCAAAGGGATCAGGATCCACTGACAGTCCTTAGCTTCACCACAAGAAGAAAAAATAATCTCAATTATTCAAGAAGGCAGAACAAGTAATTTTAACTGTACGAAGCACAAGAACACTACTGGATCAAGGCTCCCTGAACTCACCTTCTGCAAAAACATGCAAAAAAAACAAACTTCCCCAGGGAATGTACAATGTAGACCAAACAAGAGATGCCATAGTGGAAGAGCTCAAGGAGGCAGCAGGCAACACTATCAGGACAGCGTGGCTTCAGACAGCCTGCAGCCCCATCTGCTCCATACAGCTTAAAGGCCTGCAGGGGTTAATACAGTTAACTTGTAGCTCCTCCAAGGAGACAAAACTACGGAAGTGAACGTCTGCTTGTGGATATTTTAAACAAAAAAGAAAACATATGGCCCTCTGGAACTGAGCTTGCTGTTTCTCTATCTGATATGTCACAGAGAACAGATAGCCTAGGCCTAGAACGACATGTAAAAGCTTTATTCCAAGGAGCAATTAGAGAACAGTTTAGGGAACACATTTCAACTTTAAAAGCTCTCGGATTAGCATAGCAGAAAACACAAGGAAGATGAGAATGCTCATGTACAGTAGCCAGAAACTATAAAAAAGCACAAAATACCTTATCTGTATAAAACAGCAGTTTCTTACCTCTGTGAGGAATATTTCTGCAAACTGTGAAAGTCAACTTAAAACAAATAATTAAAACAAGCCTTTTGATTCACAGATGATATGTTGTGATTCTACACATAGACTATTAATAAGTAAAAATTAAAACAGCAGAATGCACTTAGCTGAGGAAGCTGCATAGAAACATCAGTAATTTATTTTATAAAATCAGAATTTTCATGTGGAATAAAACCACAGGTGTAATAAATTGTTGAGGGCAGCTATAATGCACATCTTCAAATTCAAGTCTTGAAACTTGTTGGTAAATGTTTCACAGTACAAGTTCATTAGGTAGTCTGGGCCCAAATTCAGAGCCAGTGTGTGCAGCTGCCATCCCACTGACTGCAGGAACGGTGCAGGAGCACCCGTGGCTCACAGGGGCAAGACCAGGAGAGATCATAAGAAGTGATCTAGTCCATCCCCTGCCAGAAGATAAACTGTGCCTTAAACATGGCCAATGTTTAAAGACAGTCTAAATTTTTTCTTAAAAAATTGTGTAAATGATTTTATGATGTTCTTGGGAAATATATTGCAGGGCTTTGCAAAGTTATTATCAGGATTTTTTTCTCCTAATGTGTAGTCTAAAGGTAGCCAATTACTTCTTGTCCTATGAACAGGAGATTTGGAAAACAAGGTTTCTGTGTGTTTTTTGTTGTTGTTGGTTTTTTTTTTTACTGTCTTTTCTTCAATAGCTTTTTACAAACGTGAATTTGCTCGTTGCTCCTACAGACTAAACAAACCAAATACTTTCATTTTTTAACACACATAATGATGTTGTCAAGCCCTCTCATCTTACTTGTCTCTCTCCACTGGATTCTTTCCAATTAGCCCCCAGCCTCCTTGAAGTGTGATGCCTGAAACGATATAGTATTCCAGCTCAGACCTCATTAGACCTTACTAGGCCTAATTAGAGGAAAAGGTTATTTCATGCGCATTTAATGGGGAATGCTTATTTATTCACTCTAGTATGAAATCTGCTTTTTCACCAAAACATGACATTATTGACCCATGGCTAGCTTGCCACTTACTGGAATCTGCACATCCTCTTCCAAAGAATTACATCCACTTGCCTGGTCTCCTACATCCTGTTACTTCAATGCAGTACTTTCTCTTATTTGCCCTTAATGAAATGACTCCTATTTACATCACCTAATTTCTCCAATTAATTTAAATAACTTCTTGTTCTAACCTATTCCTCCAACGCACTTTTAGCTTTTATCAGTAATTTCTGCTTGTAAATGAAATATCTATTGCATACTCTAATCTATTTTATAAAGTATGTCAAATAACATCAAATTATTTAAGTAAAGGCCCTACTTACTGCATCCTCTTACATGATAGTGTATTGCTAACAACAACCTTAAGCACCAATCACTCTAACAGATCCATCTAGGATATGCTTCCTGCATTGGCTAGGAAAATGTAAAAAGCAGCCTTTACCAAAAGCCTCTTACCAAAATCAAGACACGTCACTTTTGCAGCTTCTCTGTTCACAGGCCAGTTATTCTGTCACAGAAGGAGCTATCTGATAGGATTTATCTCACATGATATTTCCCTTTTTCTCTGAAATTGTGTGAAAAAAGGAGAACTCTGGGATTGAAAAAATAGGTGTAGGAACTATTTTCCCTCAGAATGAACAGTAAAAATAACTAACACTGAATTTCATCAGTCCGATTTTTAATATTGTACTTGTTGATGTTACAAATAAAATACAACTTTAATATTTAGTTTACAAAGTTTCCATATTTCCATGTAAAACCAGCAGTAGGATTAAAATAAAAAGAGCTCTGTGGAGGCAACAGCTTTTTCTTTAATAAGATTCTAATTTTATAAGAGTAATGTGTAAACATAAACATTCATGATTTCCTTTTGTACATATCTGTGTAGATTAGCTGATACAAATATAATTTATTATTGAAACATTTTTGTTTTTGATTTTGCTACATGCAGTTCTATGCTGGCATCGCATATTAGTTGATTAATCTTTCAAAGAGTAAGATTTATGCATTTTGCATTCTATCCCCAGTATGTCCATTGCCAGCAGTGGACTTCATGTTCAGAGAATCGAACTCACAGTGTCAGCAATCTAAAATTAAAGTTCAATACAAGATTATAAATAATCAATCAAAAATTAATGCATCATTTTCATGTCATAATTGCCAGACGCTTGAAGGCCAAGATCCAAGCCAACAAAAATCAGCGATAGTTTTCCCACTGACTTAGCTGGAATTCACCTGGAGTCACCAGTCAGTGCAGACTCTCATTTTAGTTCTTCAGTTTTATCACAGCATGAAGAGTTAAAAAGTGCGTGGTATCACAGCTTCAGTGTGAGAAGTAAAGCCTCTAAGTCTTTCTGGGCCTCTTTGTCCTGAAAGAAACAGACAATCATGCATCAACTTAAATAGGATAAAACTCATCATTTGCTAATACGTGCCTATCCACATTTCTTTACTAACAACAGACATAACACACAACTGGAATAGCCACAGAATGTACAAGACAGCATAGTAAGTTAATTTATCAGTGATTGCAAAAATAAAGCATGAAACAAGAGCCAGATGGCAGCCCTCCCTTTACAGCTCTGGTAAAGCACTTAAAATGTTAGCCACAAATAGCCTTCTCAGCAGACCAGGAAGCCTTTCAGCTTAGGCCATAACTTTTATTGCTGTACCTTGCATAAAGTACTGCCTTTACACAAGCTTGCAACCCAACTGCGCAGTTTTTCTAAGGGTTCCTCTGCTAATGATTTAATAAACAATTAACAGAAAAATATCAGGAAATTGAATTAATGACATAGGTTAGATAGTGGTTTCAGTGTATACAGCCACACCTACCTGTAATCACCACCATGGACTGACTACAGCCTCAGTACTATCCAGACTGGTGTTGGTGGGCTCTGCCCATGCTACTGGCTCACAGAGTGGAGCCAGTCAGTGAGCAAGAAGCAAATAATCTGCTATGGTCAGAGCCAATACTATATTATATCTCCTGGGACAGAAGGGAAAGGTTCCTTTTAGGCTGATGTGTAAGAGGATAGTTTGCACGGGGCTGTAAACCAAGCCCAGCCCACAGAACTCTTTCAAAGGTAACCAGTGACATACATTTTGTCTATGCCATATATAACCAGATACGAAAGGGGTACATGCAGTACAAAAACCTCCATTATTCTGCTTGTTTCTGAAATGTCTCCTGGATATAATCCACTTGCTTTGCTTGCTGCTGCAAAACTTGCAAAACATGCCTTGGTTTAAGTCCACATTTCTAAAAAGTCAGCACCTCATACCTCCAGACTGGTAAGGGTCCAACCACCCAATATATGTACCCATGTGCATTTAGAAGTGTGAAGTCAAAAGCACACTCACATCACAAATTTTGTGCATGTATTTCTAATGACAGAGACCAGTATTTCTTTCCCAGATAATGCCACAGGCAATTCTGAAAGAAAATACTGCAGACAGACAGTGAAGTAATCACTGAATTTCAGGATCACTTCATTATCCAATCAACCAAAGAGCTGGAACAAAATACTGGACATTTTAAAATACATTTTAGGGGTGAAGAAATTCCTGGTTCTCTTTATTTTGGTTAGTTGTCCATAATGTCATGGAGGAACAGAGAAGAATATTGAGATGATAAAAACCATATGCCAGACACGTCAAACTACATTATATTATTGGTCTGGATTAAGGCATTAATACATTAGCTGGATGCTTCTCTTGGAGTCATTGCCTCGCTCCCACTGGCAGCAATAGGCTAAACTATCTGCCTAATCATTTATCAGAGGTCTTAGAAGGCACAGACTGCAAAGCCAGTAAACTCTTGCCAAAATATTCTAACAGAAGGAAACATCACACTGAATTCAACATCCCTTAAATTCCACATCAATACAGACTGCCTGCAGCACCAGCCCATGGCTTACAATAAAAACTGGGAAACTCAAAATCTGCACCAATACGTTGATTAACTCAGGGAAAATACCCTCCTTTCTGTACTGACCATGGTCAATTTGTGAAAATTATTCTGAACTCCATTAAACAAAAACGTAAAATGCCAGATATTGTCCCATGCTATTAAGAAAATAAAAAAGGTTTCATTGTATCTGGTCCTACTCTTTTCACACTCTTCTAAGCCAAAAATAATAGAGATGCGGGTTTTCTCATATCTGAATAGTGTTCAGCATTTCATGGATTGACAAGATTTCTTTACTCACTTTGCATGATACAACTTTTTAAAAATAAATCTCCAAGCAATCATGTATAATTGTCTCTCTCCTTAGAAGCAAAGGACTATACTGGCCAAGGATCTTTAGTGCAACATCCCAAAACCATTGGGCAATCTCTCCTGAATCTTCCTGTTAGGAAGAGCGTAGGAAAAAGAATAAAGCAAAACCATGACTGTTCTAAGAACTAGTTGGAGAAGAAACTGCGAACGTGCAAAACTTTCTACTCTGGGTTGCCAGTTCTAAACAAGACTACATCAGGAACAAGAATGATAATCGTTACAAACTATTTAATGGACTGTGTTAATTGAGCCAGTGGCTTCCAGTCAATAATAATAACCCAGATGGCAAAAGCATTTTAAGGATCAGTAGTGGCATTACAAGCAAAGCTGAGAATGGTCAGTGAAGGGAACTATTGTGTCACACTTGGATAGTGTCCTTGCAGACCAAGAGTTATGTCACACTAGAAGGAGAGAGAAGCCCAGAACGCTGTTCATTAAGCGAGTCTCCAGTCTTAAGGATGAAAAGTTCATTAATGTCCAAGCCTTTACAGTTAATTGGAACAAAGCCCTAAGTCCTATATTCAGACAATTTTCTTCCTCATTGATTTCTGTGTCTGCGGCTTTCTAAAAATGAACAATCATGTTGGTTTGATTCTTGTTTGTTTTTTTTAAAGACAGGCAGACTTTGATCTCCCTCTAGAGTGCGGCAGGGGGAGAAAGAGGTGCAAGTCATATGAGGAATGCAATGTATTTTGCATCAGTCCCATTTGTTCACCCTGAGGCTTAGTTCAGTGCTCACTGAATACACAGCCATTTTCAGCCTTGACTTTCTACTGTCAAGGCTTACATTTATTAAACACTTCTCATATCATTTTCAGAGTTGAACATGAGTTCAAATGTTCTGCTAACTGCTACGCAAAGGGTATTCAGAGTTACAGGGTCAGTGACTGCATTTTCCCCTCTTCCTATTTGGTTGCCATTCTCTTCTGTTTCATCATTCACAGGGGATATGCACAGGAAAAAAAGACCTGGGAGGCCAGGGGCTGAACAAGGGAAGAGAGGGAGTTGAAAACAAGAGCAAGACAGAAGAGATAGCTGGTGGGAAGAAGGGAATGTTGGCTTAACTGGATATACTCCACATTTTTACAGTTCATTTCTGCTAAAAAAAAAAAATTACCAATAAGCATATACACAGACACATACATATAAATGTGCATATAAAACTTAAATAGCAATTAGAACTGAGACAGAAAGATAATGATTTTACCTTCCATCTCAGCTAATTACTTCCTTATGCACTAAACACTCTGAACCCAGGCACTACACATGTGTGCACTTGTTGACAAAGTCCCAACTGTCAACAGAGAACCGATACACCCCCATGACCACAGACAAAATGCTAACTCCAGCCAACTACAACATAACTGTGCGCAAACGGTGCCAAATCCCGAGCTGACATGCATCCTGTCGGGTTTCACTGAAGTCAGCATGGCTGCATGGTATATTAAATGAGCTGGGCTGTGAGGGTGGTCCAAAGCTGTACTCTGATGCGTGGTAACAGCGAGGAGGTGCTAAGAGCCAGCCCTGCTTTTTGGTACAGCTGTATCATTCCTTCACAGCTCCAGGAGAAACCCTGCACTGTAACAGAAAAGACTCCCCAACATGCATAAGGATTTTTAATTACAGAGTAATACCTCTTGTGGACAATGTAAATCATATAAAGCTACGTGCTATCCATTCTCAATTTCTTGTTAGATTCTCACACGTACTGTGACTGTAGTAGGTGTTAATTTGCACACAATTGCATACAACTGTTTTTCCCCTTAGATACTTCAATAAACCAATGCAATCATCCACTTGCAACTTTCTGCATGACTGCTGCATGTCACAAGTCAGGGTGCTTTATGTTCTTTCATATTTTTAGTATCTTCCTCTGGGGATGAAGCCTTCTCAAGGCTTTTAGGATCAAGGTAAGCACAGCTTTAAAATATGTAGTTGACAATAACTCAACATGTTCAGATTATACTTCGAGCAGACAGAAAAACACCCTTTCACACCCAGATGACTGGGAATGAATAGTTCAGCTAGTTCTAGGATTGCTGTTGAAAAGTTACAAAACGGCAGATTTCAATTAAGAATAATTGATAGCTGTGTAAAATTTTTATCCACCAGCAGATTCTTTTCTAATTTAAAAGACCAAGTTGCACCTACACTCTGGTTTCCTCTCACTATTGTACGCAGCACGGAGTCCAAGACATTCCCCCCTTTCTCTCCAGCTGCCACCCCACCACTGTGGGCCCTACAGCCCTTCCTTCTGTGCAGTCGTTGCTGAAACGGCTTGGACACGCTCGTGCCCAGTTACAGCCCTTTCAGAAAGATGCCTGTTGAGGCTCTCCCTTCACCCTGTCTGTTGGCTCCAAGACAATGTATTTTAAACTCCCGGAAGCTTGTCTTCCCTCAGCCACTCTTCAGAATCAGGAAACCAACCGCACACTTCTTCATCCCGCAACACCTCCGTGAATCCACCTCTGTGAATACTCCTGCAAACCAGTCTGATCACCAAGAGAAAAATAGAGTGTATTCTCTGAAGTGCAAAATAATTTACAATAAAGGAGGTCTCAAATTCTTTAAGCTGATCTTTTACAAATGTCTCATTTTTAGCAGCATTTTACAGTCTGAAACGTGATCGCTTTGCAATGAGTTTTAAAAGGCCCATTCCGTGAGCTTGAAGCACTCATATTCAGTGTAGACCAAACCACAAATTAAGGAGTAGTTTTTAATTTTTTTAGCAGTTAGTGTAATTTTTGACAAACCGTATATTCACAAGAGCCTTTAATTTGGGGTTGGCGGTAGCTGTTAGGAAGTCCTTGTTCAACTCCACAAACAGCATTAGTAGGAAAACAATAGTCCAAAATTCAAAATGAACACAAATACTTACATTATTTTGTAAATGAAACATTATGGACTTCTGCTTTTGGATAACAATGTACATAAAATCTAAAGGAATGAATATCCTCTGAAGACAATAACATTTTGCACTGAGCAACATGTGCAGTTTGATACATCTTTTAACAGGGAAAAAATCAGGAAGATGTAGAGAAAAGAAAATTTTCTGTTTGATGAGAAAAAACATTTTTGTATAAGGTTAACTCAAATTAGTCACATAGTTTCGATGGGCAGTTTTTTCACAAAGAAGTCATAATTTGTACCCTTCACTTTAAAAGCAAAAGCAAATTACTTTTTCCTCCTTGAAATCCTACTCAAAAGCACAGATTACTGCAGCAGCTTCAAATGAGATCTATTGGAAATATCACAGCAAGGTCTGCTACACAGGATCAATCAGTGGTGGCTGGAGGAGGCATTTCTTGGTAAATCTGTTTTGGAAAATCAAGATATACAATAGGTCTGTTGTGACAGGATCAACTGATACATGCTGAAGTTTATAATCTGCCCTCTCTTCCATCCCTTTTAAACTCCCATTCTTTTCCTTACAGACAAATTCAAAATGTAAATTAATAACCTGGGAGGTTAATTGTGATAATGTAAAAAAATGTAAGAAAATCTTACAGGCGTTATTTCTTCTCAGCAGCTGCATTCTTGTTTAAACATTCAGCCATTGTTCCTGACCATTATTACATTTTCTTCCTCCTCCTCCACATCGGTTTTCCCACTGCGGCTGGAGGCAGATTCCTTACCAACCCTTACACTTCCTGCCATGCTCCAGCTCTAAGAAGTGAATGTCAGAATGATGAATTTCTGTAATATCTAAATCTCTCTTTCTTGTTACTTTTAACTCTGAATTGCCTTTATTTTTAATTGTTGGGAAGGAGGGAGTGTTTTTTAAATTAAGATTTTTTTAAATCTCCAATAACTTTGTAAAATACATTCTCAGCTTCAGGGAAGTTTTTATCTGTATCTTAAGTAAGATTTTTCAGTAACTCTCAGTGCAAACATTTATTTTGCATTCTTCCTGCTTTTCTGTCTTCAGCTCTTCCATCACTAAATTTCTTGTAATGTAACTACTGCTTTTTAGATTCATTTTCAAAAAATATCAGAGAGACCAGAACTTTGAGCTTTTAACAAAGTAATCCACTACATCTCTTTCTCTGCTAGGCTGCTAAAACCTCTGTGGTGAGCTTATTGGTCCTAAAAGCACACAGGGTTCATTCCCACCCCCATGCTCACCTCCAGACATAAAAAATAATAATAATTTCTTTACTTTTACATTTTATAATTCTATATTTATACACAAATTTTCTACAAAGTTCCTCCCCTGAAAATGCCAAGCAATCTGTTATAAACAAGAAATTGGTGTCATCTATCCAGCTCTGACAAATCACCTTATCCCCCTTATGTGAAAAGCACTGTGTTTAATCAAGCACACATACCCACACACTCATTTTGTCTTCCTGAATACAAGAAGAATGTTCATGTTTTCAAATTTAAATTATATTTTCTCTCCAAATTCAAAAAAGGCATTTTTTTCCATCACAGTAGTCCACCACATCTGGTTTCAACAGCCCTTTATGTAGCCACACTCAACAAGGCTCTGAGCACACTACAAAATAATGAGTCTCAGTAAGGGTATTGCAAGTTCGATGAGATAAACAGAGCAGCTGTTATGCACTTTGCAATAACTCACAGCAGCCCCAAGCATTAGGATCTCTATTTTTGAAGGGGTAAATGTTTCCCAGGACCCTGGGGTTATCCACCTGGACAGCAACCAGAGAAAAGCAGGACAATTTCACGTCCCGTGCACCTCCAGTCGTGCAGTACCACTCTACAGTACGACAGTATTTATGGCCAAGGAAGGACCGTATGATTCATCAGAGGTTTCTGGTTAGAGTAGAGAGGATAGAGAGAAAGGTCTCTAATGTAGTACTGTAACATGAGTTTCATTTCTCAGATCTAATTTCCACCAAATCTCTTGTATTCCCTTTCAAAAGAAAAAAATCCATAGAATGATTCGCTGAAAATGTGCCAAACTGACTATGAAAAAAAAAAAAAACCACACCAATATTAGGATTTACAGAAGTCATTCAATCAAAAGTTGTCTCTCCCTTGATGACTTCTTTGGTAACCTTTTTAAGGCTTTTTATTTGTTTTTGTTTTTTAAATAAGAATTAACTCTGTTTGGAAGCCCCTCTACCCCTTGAATTACAAAGATATTCTGTAAGTAGTAGAACAGACACACAGAAAGGATATTTGGATGTGATACAACATTCAAGACAAAAATCATCTCACTTAACTTGAAATGTTACATGAAATGAATCCTAGACAAAGTGTCAAAGAAATATCCTGAGTTAGACCAGCTGAGAATTTGACCTGAGGATTAAAATGAGCAATGAGCTATTTTACTGATGCTGAGTACCTCTAGTTCCCACTGAAGTCAATGGAAACTGTGGATGCTCATAAGTAATAAAAAACCAAACCATTATCTACTATTATTTTTCACAGTTATGCTGCAGGGTGATTTGTATCATGAAATACTACACATTTCCTCAATGTGGCACCTTTCCAGCAAGTTTGTCTCTCAGTCTACAACTGATTTTGTGCCTTTATACATATATATGTTTCTCAGTAGAAGTCAACATTTAGAACAATAAAGGAATTCCCCAGCCTAAAGAAAGAGATGTTTTAAAACTCACATGAGAAACTATGATTACACTTAGGAATGATGGATTTCACATGACTGTGACAACATCCTATGCTGCTGACAACCCTGAGATCCTGTGCTGTGGCAAACTGAAAGAAATTGTCAGGCTGCTGCTGAACTCTGTTTTCTGTTTCAGACCATGAACCCCATCTTTTACAGGGCTGTAGTCAATTCAGTCTCCAGTCTTACTAGTCTCTTCCCTCCCTTAAACTAACCCGATTAAACGTTATTCCTACATACAGCTCCAAGCCCTGAACCACTTCAGCTCCAACATGTTTCCCCAAAATTGGTAGCAGTTTAGAAGTTAGACATAATATTCATAATATTCTAGATATCATATTCTATTAAAGTTAGACATAATACTCTAACTCAGATGGGATTCAAAGTAACAGTTAGCATTCGCAGAGTTTATGTTCCAGATCTCCATTTTATAGTAATTCCTTTAAGTGGGAGCTTGGTGTTACCTTGTGCTTACTGCTTCAAAACAAATAAAAATAAAATTACACATGGTTGTTCCAACGCTGTGTTTTCCCGGACCTTTTTTCTAAACTTCACTCAAAACATGTCACAAGTGAACAAGCCAAAGCAGACAAACCTGTGATATCTGTAGAATTAGTCAAAATGGAAGAGGACCTGTCTTCCTATCTTCTTCAGATGGACAAACGATTTTTGGGGCCACTTGCTGCTTTTTCTTCAGTTCACAAACCAACATAATTCTTATTTCATCACCACTCTGCTTGCCAGAATACACACACATGCCCCTCGCATTGCTCCCAACTTCTGCTCTCACCTCAGGCCTGCTGGCACTTCAGAAATGCGATGGGGCGTTCCTTTTTGCAGGGACTAACCCCTGCCCCCGAGGTGGCCCAGGATGCACTGAACTCAGGATTGAACTGAGCTCATGTTCAGACTGACGACACTGGCCTTTGGAGGCAGGATTCACCTTCCACTAACCGTGCAGTCTGGAAGCCAGGTGTCTCAGGTACGCATCTTACACGTCTTCACACCTAGTCTTTCTCTGCCATCAGGGGGCAGAGTCGGGATGAGGCACCTGGAGGCCTCTCTCCTTTTCCACTGAGCGTAGGGGGAGCCTCAGCAACTACCTGTGACTGGACACCAAAATTTTGTCCAGCTGCTCTTACCAAAGATGAACACCACTCTGCTATCTCTATACTTTTCTAAGGAGTTCAAATTCTCTATGAATATGTTGAATGACTTTCAGTTTACTAAACACACACAGCCTTCTGCCCACCAGAAGTTTCTGCGACACATATGTTTGTTTGCAGTCGTATTGGATAGCTTCAGAGTTCACTGCAGTAAGACCTGGTGTGTAGTAGGTTGAATATGGAAAACGAAAATCACAAGCACAGTCAAAGCAGATATATACAAAACCTGCTGAGTTCAAGCAATTTCAGTTGCGTGCTCTCTCCTTTAAACCATTTGTCTTACATTTTATGCAACCAAGGTAGAAAATAAGTGAAAATTTGTAGAAGTCTTTCCTACATTCTGTAAAAATAGGCAAGCTGAAGATACATTTCAAGAATAAGAATAAAGCAGAGTTAAGATATTATTATAACATATCTGTATCAGTACATATTTAAAGAAACACTGAACTTAAGCAAATGATTGCTTAATTTGTGATTGGTACATACTCTAATTTGGACCAAAAATAAAGGCCACCCAGGAGCAGCTGCTGGTGAGGCACGCAGTGGTCTTTCTTCTGAGTGGGAACATTTGACATAAACATGTTAGTGCTCCACACACAGCGCTTATTGTCAATCAAAATACAGAGCTATTTAATGGTCTTTTTCCTTAACTTCAAAGAATTAAATGGGATAGGGCCAATTCGTCTCTGGAATCACCTCTCTCTCTCTCCCTACCACATCTGCTATGCTCAAAGGGGGTCCCTGAGGCTGACAAAGCTCAGGTTTGAACTTGTCACGCTCTAGGATGGTAAGACGTTTTCAGTCATAGGTCGGTAATTATGGAACTTGCTTCTACATGAGATGAGACAGCAAGAGTAAACCTTCTTGCCATGACTTGGTTTACATTTGAGAAATTAAATCACATAAAATCTCACAAATATCTCTAGAAATTTTGCATCCATATACTAAAATACTCTGAAGGGTCTAAAAGGGAATCTAATAATCTCTTAGAACAAACTATGTTCCAGCAGATGTAACTGGAAGAACTGTGCTGCTTTAACCACATTGTGGTTGAAGACAAAGACAAGCTTGAACAATTCATCCACCTCTGCTACAGCTAACAATACACAGTACCCCAGAGGCCTTGACAAGGATCACAAAACAGAGGCTTTCAGGAACAGAAGTAGATATTGTGGGACAAAAAACCCAAGTACTTTCAACTGAGAAAAAGCACGTCTGCGGCAAAATTTCAGAACAGTGATATGCTCAACTGCTATGGGTTGAATTACAAAGAGTGCAATTCAATTTCTGACAGCCTCTGACACAGATTAGTCCCTGACACAGTCCCTCCCTCAAACAAAGATTTTTTTTTTTTACAGCTGTAGATACAAACAACTGCAATAAGCCAACCTAGAGTGGAGGAAAAAGGAAGGTTTTGTGTTCAGAGGAAAAAGTGAAACATTACATTACTACTGACAGTGTAATAATGGGTGCCAAAGCAGGACAGCGGTCACAAGAGAACAAGTTATCACTCTCAATACCTACCTCATTAGTAACTGAGAGAACTGACAGTGCAGAATCACAGTACTTCAGTGCATTGTTTTTCTGGCCAAGATCTTTATAGCACTGAGAAGAAAAAACATTTTGTTTCCAATCAGACCACTGTAAGAATACCAGAGTCTACAAATCATTAGTTTTAAAAGAACATGGTTACCTTTGCCAAATACACATAATTGTATTTGGAATATCCTGGATGCATTTCTTCTGCCGATAGAATAAAAAACAGGAAACAAAACAGACAAAAATTGTGTGAGGAGTTTATGTGGTCCGCGTAACATTTTCTGTAATGCAGTAAGCTTCCTCAAACATCAGAGTGAATCATCCCTACTGTGTGCACCACAATGTTTAGCACTTCCAAAAAAAAGAAAAAAAAACAAAAAACCAAGAAAAAAAGAAAACTCAAAAAGCAAACACTAAACCAGGCACACAAGTTGTTGATATTGCACACAAAAACATTCTGTTTTCCTTAGTCTCCTCTCTCCCTAAGTGCTTAGTAAAGATACTGGATCATTCTATAGAAGATCTATTGGATTCATTCACTTACACAATGGGCTGGAAGACACTGCTATCTCTAGATTATTAATATTTATTTCCTTATCAAAGAAATAAACAAGAAACCAGCCATTCACATGTTGAGTAATGTATAATGAACTGTATCCATCAATGTTGTAATTATTTTTCTTTCACAGACCCATTTCTTCTAGCTCTGGGTTCACCCTCCTTTTCACACTACCATCTTCTGAAAAATTCAGATAGTTTGAACAAAGTTCAAAATCATCTTCCTTTTAAAATGTATCAAGGATGTAAAACCTTGACTGATGAGTACAAATATTACCAATTACCTACTAACCAAGAAGCAGCTTTAATCAACAAATAGATTTCGGGAGAGAATAATTACATCAGTGAAACTTACTGTAGCTGCGATTCTTGAACCAAAACAATGCTGCTTTCACTAGAACTGTATATTATCACGTAATTGAAAAAGATACAATTGTCTTTCAGAAGGCAATTCAGTTTTTGTTGCAGAAGTTGACTTAAAACCACAGCCACTCTGCAGCCCTCCACAAAATGCCCTAAAGCTAAAATGAATATTTCTAATTATTTCTACTACCTTTGGATTTTGACCTTACAGATAAAATCTCTGTGCTGCAAAGATGGTAATGTATTGTATTCTCCAAAATTCAGAAGATCATTCCATCTTTAAATAGACACAGAAAGAACACAGAAAATAAGCAGTTTTCATAGTGGAGAAAAATACGCTTGTCCAATTCCTTTGAAAAACTGTCTGAAATTAACTGTAATGATGGAATTTTATGCTTTGAATTCAGTCAAGTCAAAAACTTCTGTGTATCAGCTCCAGAAGTTGAAATGATTCATACAAAACACACTTGAAGACAGCTTTATTTTAGGCATGTGGTGTTTTCTTATAACTGTGCACTCCAGCAGAATGCCCAGGAACAAAGACTTATGTGACAGAGCTTTCTTCTCTACTTCACTGTAAGGGTCTTTCCTCAGTATCCATTTCACCCCCACAAACAAGAAAGGCTTCTACTGAAATTCAAAGAAGAGAGCTTCAGTTCAGAAAAAGAGAATTGTCAAAATGTCAAAGTTTTCCTTGCCTATGTTCACCCTCTTCCAAAAGCGGGCAAATAATCAGTTATTGCTGTGGTTAACTTGTTTCGATGGCATATATAACTAATCTGCATCTATTTCACATTAAAATCAATAACTATTAACATGGCAAGTCACTGAAGATTTCTGTAAAACTAAAGGAAGAGAAGAAAGGCGCTAGCCACTCATCTCCAAACTATTTTTAAAATAGAGAAGAAAAAATATTTTATTATAGAGCACTGTGGTATTTAGGAGAGCCCTGGATTTATAGCTACGGAACATAATCTGTTGAGCAGACATCTTGACAACAGTCACGTATAGCAGCTGGTAAACAGTCACAGAGGAAAACCCTTGGCTAGGACCTACCTTAAGAAAATTCTGCAATGCTTCTTCTACTGTTGAAGTTGGTGGAGTCCCAAAGAGAGCAGCAGCTACTTTCTTTTCAAGCCAAGACAACTGAGCTACCTATAATAAAAATATACACACATAAATCAAAAGTCTTTAGGTTTGCTTCTCAGTTTTGGAGTGAATACTGTCCTGTGCTGCTGTACTACTTATGCACTTTATTTTGCAAATGAAAATGTAAAGGAATGTTTTATGCTGTTGATTTGCCAACTCCAAGCATAGCCTTTTGGATAGTAGATTCCGTTAACTGGGAAACGTCCACATTAAGAAATACACCACAAAACATCAACATCACTGACATGAGAGTATTCTAATGTATGAATTTTAAAGTACAGTTTAGGTATCATAAGACCTTGCTATTTTTCTAAGGCAAGAAATAGTGCTTTAAACCTGTTAAGGTTTTCATGACAGACAGCTCAGTATGGTAGTCCATGCACAGACTGCTTATCAACATGATGAAAAGCTGTTGCTACAGTCAAAATGTCAATGCTTTTGGCCTTCGTAAAACAAATTCATTTATTACACAGAAGCTGATCACAATCACCATTAAGAAAGAGGTTGCATTTTTTTTCCTGACAAATAACACTTGCCAAAGACCTCTTCTCTCTTCAGGAAGACAGGCTGCTACGAAAAGGACTTCAAGGCACTGTCACATTGCCACGTAATGTACATGACTTCTTCCCTTACATATATTGACACCTGACAGAAACTGCTCTAGTTACTGCCATAAAGTACTTGGCTCCATCACCTAACCCAGCAGGACACACCTCACATCTCTAATGAAGGACGGAGCTGGGAAGGAATGCGATGCGAGACCGGAGCCTGTTCACAGGGAGAAGTGAAGCCATGCTCATTTGGCCACATCTACTACATCTGTAAAGAAAAGTCAGAACTTTATTCCTTCATGTCAGTATTTGAACCACAGTGCTGATGGTTCCTGTCACATAGTATGTCTGAGTTAAAAAGTGGTAGAAACAAGAAGGTTCTGTGTTTTCCTAGCAACTTCCAGCCTGGTCTATGCAGAGGCAACACAGAGAAGGGACACAGGCAGCCAAAGAGAGCCTCTCATCGGAGAACCGGGAGGTGAAATACGAGTCACCTACAGACATCTCTGTTTCAGAGGCAGCTGTGATTCAAATAACACAGTTGAGCCTCGAGCTCAAGTCTGTCCTACTGCTGTAAAAAGCAAAAAGGTTTTGGATAGCCTCAGACTATTCCCGCCTCATTCCCTGGCTTCCCAGTCTCTTGAGGGCTGTTGATGCTTCCCCCTGCCCTGCCTGATGAATTCTGCAATTATCCAGTAGGTAATTAGGGTAAAAATATAAGAAGCCATCCACACCATAACAAATAGCTATCTACAGACATCAAGCAGAATGCTCCTCTTTTGAATGGGCATCAATCTCTATGTATTTCTTGTTGTAAACTGCCCTAAAAGTACCATTGCAAAGAGTACAAATACAGGCTAGCAAGCAGCAGGAAAATGCACAGGACCAGGTTTTCTTGCTGGCCTCAATGACTCAAGCTACTTAAGAGCAACACTGCTTGGAGATAGAAGGCATCCTGGCCAAGTCTTGCTGGTTGTTTGCCAGGGTTCAACACCTTATTTGTTAAATGTCATCAGTAAGTCTTTCACAGAAAACCTTTAAAAATGGTATTCCATTTTCTTTTTTTTTTTTTNCTGCACTGCTTTTACACTCTGTTATAAGCTGCACCATCCTGATTAAATCTTCAAATTGTAGGTATGTATATAATTCCCTCACACATTTCACTTTCCTAGCTGCTCTCTAGTTTCTAAGACATATTCTGTGACAGATATTAAAAGGATTTTTGCAAATGTATTGTTTTCTTTTGCTGCAGCATTCTTTATTCTCTTTGAAGAGGAAGGGGTTTTCTGTATTTCTAGGTCCATCTCATCAAGATAGAGTGAGCTTACAGAATGATGATAAGAGGGAAATAATAAAGAGAAAGTATATGCTTATGCTGTTCTCTGCAAGACCACCCAGCACCCTGGAGGTATACATACAATGCACAGATACAATTACCACACACGTGTCTGCTGTTATGCAATAAAGCGGGAACAAAATTGCAGTTTTTCCATGTGGAGTTATAATTACCTATTAAAAACACAAGGCCTTCCTGGCAGTTGTTTTATTTTCTTACAAGATTTAATCAGAACTGATTTACTGAGGTTTTAGTCCTTATTTTGTCTGGCTTGGGTGCTGCTTTGCACTATTCAAACTTTTTAAAAGAAAATACACTTGGCCATTCTTATATTACAAACCCAACCAATCTAAAGCAGTATTTAAAAACAAAATACACATATGCACAATAGTGATTTATCTTCAACGCGCACTGGATTCAATCCTATACTTTGTGACTGTTACACAGATAGCCTCATAGTTCTGTAATGCTTTAAGGATTCAGACTTGTAACCCGCTGGCTTGATGAACTCACTGCAGCTAACCATAGCTATCTGTAAATGGAGTGCCTAGTTTACACTGGTTGTCCAGGTTCCTTGCACAGCCGATAGAGACAGCGCCATTTCTATTGGGCCCTTGCTCTTAGCTCACCTACAATAGTCCTGGATGAACACTCCTCTCTTTCCCTTCTTTCTTTCCTTCAGCTACAGAAGGAGCACAGGCAATTATACCTTGTGGATGGCTAAAGACAAGCGAGATGAATCCCATCACTGCAGCTTAACCACACCCCACCTGCGTCAGTCTGCACCCCCACATGACTGAGGTGGGAACAGAGCTGTTTTATGCAAGACACAAAATTGTGTCCTGGAGCAATAACGATGAACAGGAAATGATAGCCTTCCCCTAAACACACAAAAGCACTGTTTGTAATTTGAAATAACTTTATTACAGTAAATCTTATGCCATGTTCAGTGAAATGGAGACATTATTCCTAGTACATCAACTAACTACATTAAGTGTTCTCTGCGTGTGAACAAGCACAGGCAACAGAAACCCTGGTGTAGCATGCGCTAGTGTAGTCAAAATTTAACTTCTACTGCCAAGGTTATCCCAAATAGTGCAAAGCATATCTGAAGGTCCATAAAAAATGAAGTACGAAGAGACTGTATGGAATAAGATTGTAACTGTCATCAACTTCAGCTTCACTTAATGTGTGTCCCAGGAGCGGTTCAGGACAGCAGAAAGTAATAAGAACAACAGCTACTGCAGCAAGTAATTACTCCATAACAACAACAAAAAAAATTAAAGACGGAAGACTGTCCTTGCCCTACAGATGATTTCCAAACCTTAAGTGAGCTTTGTTTTTTCCAGGTTTCCCAAGCCTTGACATGAGTCCCTTCCAGCATCCTGAAAATTCACAAAAGCACTCCAAGAACACTGTTTCCCAAGATGATCTCATTTTAATGTTCTGGGTCACTCTGAAGAGGAACACTGCTCTCCAGCTGCCATGCTGAGGAGAGCTAGTCTCACTTGTTCAAAAAAAGAGAAAAACAAGGGCCTGAGGGACCATCAGCCAACTCCTGAACTTCCCTAGGGCTGGAGGGGTGTGGGTCACCACCACGGTCTGGCCACTGGCAAGGAGAGGGGGCCAAAGCTAACAGAGATGGTTGTCTCGAAAGACCTCTCCTGTAGATCTGTCGAAAGAGCAAGTTCTCATCAGCTTATTCTACCCAAATCTCTACTAATACCAGAGAGAGAAGAAAGCCACCCACAGGGTTAAACTGCAGCTGACTGCAGTACTCTCCTATCAGACCTCTCATTCCACTGAAGATTAAGGCAGAAAATGTGGTTCTCTCCTAAATACAGGGAAAATGGATTCCCTAATATGCCTTTCTCCTCCACAGCATAGCATCAGCAAAACTCACATCAACTAAATCACTTACTGACTGGAGATTGTTTTTTGGTTTTGTCTCCCACTTGTTTTTGATGAGATGCAAACCCTGCCCATTCACAGCTCTTTTCAAACTCCAGGATGTTGGCACCAAGGAAAATAATCCAGTTGGATTGAAAATTCAGCCAGGACTGACCTGCACCCCTAACAGATACCCTCCTCCAATGTTTCCTTGCTAACAGCTCACTGATGACATGTAACATAATTGTCTTCCATAAAGAAAAATGATCACACTGATCCAGCTTCAGTAAAATATTAATGGTACCTACTTCAATATCCCCAGAGAGTTCCTTTTTTTTTTTATTACAATATATTAATGTGAAATTATTTAATACAATTTTACAATGCTTTGACTTCTGGAAGAGATTAAATATCTAGACAGCAGTTTTAAAATACTGGCTTCCAACATAAATATTCTCTTTCTTGCCAGCTGAGGAACCACTACAGTCATTTAGCCATTTATCCAACATGAATTTCCTGGGCTTTTCATTTTCCAGTAAGAGGAGCAAACTTACAGAGCACACAGACAAAGGAACTGGGTTAATTTGTTCCCCTATGTAACCCAAACAAATTATATTGGGATACACCAGAGATGAATCCAACACATGGCATGTAACCTGCAAAAACAAAATTCCAAGAAATCTAATTTTTAACACCCCACTAGCATCTACCAGAGGCTCCAATCAAGTTTCACAAGTATGAGCTAACCATTCTGTGTCAGTCCTGTAGCAGCAAGTAGCCATAAATCTTGACTAGATATGGACTCGGTTTTCAAAACTACTCTAAACACTAAAAACACTCTAAACAAATAAAAACAAACACTAAATTATTAAGGATTATCACACAATTGCTCACAAAACTGTAAAGAAAGAAAATAATTACTATACACTATGCACTATAGATCAATTCACTTCTAATAAATATTTCTTGCTGATCTGAACAGCAAAGGTAAATTTCATTGTCTTTTAACAACAACAAAGCTGCAACTTAAAAGGCTCTAAACACTCTACTTATTTTAAGTCATAAACATCTACACAAGCATGTATTTAAAACATGAAATGTTCCCTAAAAGATATGTAGTCAGAAAAGCTTGGTTTTGTCATGGAAGGCTGAGAAGAAAAATTTTTGTCTACCATCATTAAAGACATTTTAAATGAAAACTATTTTGAGGCAGTTGTTTTTCCTTGCAATACTAGGATCTCTTTTACATACTAAATACTGGATTACTTTGCTTAACAGATATTTTAAAGTATCTTAATTACAACTATATGGTATTTATCTTTTCCTACACGTCACTAAAGATAATCTGGAAAAAATTACCGCCATTTAGAAGTGCATCAGCTCTGGAAAAAGGAATACTGAAGTAACATTTGGTAGGGTTCTACAGTTGCCCATTACTGTGGTGTTCAATTATGTTTGCTCAACGCATATATAGTTTTTTTTTCCCTTTGTCATAACAAAATAAAAATCATGCTCTATATGGGAGCTGTACATGGCTTCCTGTATACACAGCAGCTCTTACAGACAATATTTTGCCCATTATGACATCTGTGATCTATGAAAATCTTTCCTACCTGATTTTGATACCAGAAGTAATTCTTTAACAAAGTAGAGATGATTCTTCTATCAAAACAGAATCTACCTCTTTTGTACAACTCTACTGGTTTTATAATGGTAAGAGAAATCAAAACCAGAGAAAAAAGATTTTTAGACAACGTGGCACATGAAAGTCACTGGCTCTGCATCAAGCTCCTCACTGCTGTAAGGCCGTGGCAATCCAGCTCACTGTCCCGCTGGAAGGCGCTACGTCACTTCAGATCTGGCCCAGCAAGAGCAGCCGCTGAGTAAGAGACGTGGCATTGCCACACAACTGCTCTTCACAAAGGTGAGAAAGGCAGGCAGAGCCAAATTCTAGCAAAACTTCACAAATCAAATATGTTTACCAGTACAGCAGTCTCTGGGTACAGATTTCAGCCTTCAACAGATCTTCTCTGTTTGTCACCTCTATACATTTTACCTAAAAGTCTGTTCAACTGATTTGCACTTGTGAAAATAAATTGGAGCCCAGAATAACAACACTAGAAGCATCCCATTTGGCTGTCTTTTATATCTACTTTTTTTCATTCTGTCAGCCCAAAAAACAGTGCTAGAAGACAGTAATAAGATCTCCCACCATTAAATGGGGAGTGAATGGGGAACGTCTGACTATACTAGGAAGATTTAAATACATCAGATTTCCCAAAAGTGCTATCAAAGTCTAGAAAGTATCAAACACTATCTATCTTTTGTAACTATGCTGCTTCAGTAAGAGAATATGTGACTAAAACCAGACAATAATGCCCCCGGAAGCAACACTTAAGGAAGAACAAATGTTGTGGACAAAATCCTAGCTTCACCCCAAAGCAAGCTAATGGTAAAAGTACAAACTAACCTTTTTTCCTCAGTCATCCCTTTTTTTCCCTTTAATTTCCTTGCATTGGATAACACAGCCTTCCCAGCCTCAACCTCAGCTAGACTAAACAGAAAAAACAGAGGGTCTAAGAGGAGTGTAATCACTCCATCTACAGGTAGCAATACAAAGAAAGAGTAACATATATATTCTTTAAGCACCCTATCGGAGTTCCTACCCTGAGGAAGTATTTGGAACCAATGCCACAGCTAACAGCCTAATTTGGGGACAATTACCACAGTATGAAACACCATAGTCTGCAGAATAGGACCACAGAATTTACAACATCTTCCACATGCTCCCAAGACCACGTATTACATGTGTGGCCAAAAACTGTATTAGTGCATCAGCACAGAAACTTACTCACTCAGTCTGCTAAAACTAATGGGGATATCACCAACCTCACTCGGCTAGGATTAAGATCTAACTTCCATACTAGAGCCAGGTGTCAAAACCCAAACAATGTTCCCAAATGATTGCCTCATCCTGCTACTGGAACTGTGCAAATGACAAGAAGTGTTTAAGAGCTGACAGCTCTAGAAGTTAAAACAAAATGTTAGTCAGTCCTATACTCGCATTTATTTGTACTATTCAAGTCTGTCCTTAGTCCTTCAGGTTACTATTTCGTCATGGTCAGCAAGAAAGTCACAGAAGGCAAGAATTAAAACAAACAAACAACAACAACAAAAACAAGGAAAAAGAACTCAATCCTGAAATATTTCAGTGGCTACACCCGTTTAAGCGGATGGTTTCACTTAATAAAATGCAGGTCAGGTCATACCCTAAGGCAAATGCTAATCTGTGGCTTTCTTGTTCATGAAGAAAGTACTGCATAGATGCTGCAAGTGTGGAACAAGAATTTGTAATGATATAGCACAACAAACCACGTGTATCAGTCAGTAAGTGGTGATTGTCACCAACGTGAAATAAGATTAAAAAACAGCACAATATTAACAAAATGAGGTATACTGAGATTACATGCAAAGCTTCTGAAAACAATCCCTCAAGTAATAAATAAGGCATGAGAGTGTTTGACATAAATGGAAGCTGCAGTCAGTTGTTGGACATCGTACGATATAAAAGTGCTTAAGGAGTCACCAGTGAGAGAGATGCTCTTCAAAGGCAGGACAGCATGCACACTCTAGGACAATCTTTAGCAACTCACTTTTGCATCGCTAATGCTGACATCCAAGAATACACAGTGATGAAAAGCAAAGTGAAAAGCTCTTTGAAAAAGTTGGTGTCATTCTTCATTCGGATCAACTGAGAAAAAATGTAGTTGCTGAAAGCTTTTTGAAAGCTACATATATGATCTGAAAGAACTGCTGAAAGATTACCTTGCATTAAGTCTTGTTGCAGATAAAGACAAACAAAGTCAGAGGCTGCAATGTTCTAAATATCATGGCAATTCCTTCTTTCCAGTTTGCAGGCACTTCGTAGTGACTAGCACTGGAAATAGCTGGAGGAAAGAGGCAGGGCTGGAATTCACTGCGCATCAGCCGTTTACTACTCTGAGAAGCCTCCCAATGATCTGTTACAGCCTAGACTATGCAAGAACATTTTCTGCTGACAAAAGATTCCTCACAGCATAAAAGATAAAGCGATAAGGATAGTCATATGAGCCATCAAAGGTGTGGGCTTAAGAATAGAGCAACTCTCATATTACAAACACAAGCATCACTTTTGCTAAAAAAAAAAAAATAATCAACAGCTAAACTGGTAAACCAGTCAATTATTATTATTTTTTTTCATATGAGTACTTATCACTATGTCATTAATACAATATTTAAAAGCTCTTGTTGTGTTGGCATAACAAAAACTGTATTTCTTACAAAACTTTTTGGTGAATTACAGATTTTATACTGGCATCTTTGTTGTGACATTCTCCTGGAATTTACCAAGCCAGTATAGTAGCCCAGTGACACCACACACGTGTAAGTTAATTCAGGAAATGGATGCATATACTGCTTCATTTAGCTCAAAACTTCTACTACTTCAATAAACACCTACTTTGTGTCCCATTACTTCATTTCAAATGCATTACAATTTTTCAGTATACTCAACTGATATGTTAGATACAAAAAACAACTTACTGAATAGCACCATCTTCCATTTAGGTAATATAAAAAAGGATCTTGAGGCTTAAGTTCAATTGCTTTGTCTAGGTGCTCCTATTAAAAAGAAAATCAGTGTCATTTTAGATGTTTATTTGGCAAGTGTATTTACATTCTAAGAGGCTTGCTGCAAATCATATACAAATTCAGAAATTCTTCTCTGCTGCAATTATTTTCTAACATCCTCAATATATTTTAACTAGCAAACCCCTTTCTTACGGAGGAAAACCGCAAACAATATTTAGCAACTTTGCACACAATGCTACAAGACCATGAATAAACTGCTCCAAACTTCAAAGAGCTCAAGAACTTTTGCCTTAAAAAGGCAACAACCTCAATTATATTCTTTTTATTTACAGTTAGTATTAGGAAACTGTCACACACCAAATCGGTGAGAAAGCAACCACTGTCTTTGATAGATCTTACATGCCAGCACGCATCATTGAAGTCTCTTCCACCCTGGAATATGACTGCCCCAATGACACATGTACATGACACAACAAATTGTTACTATAATCTAAAATTACTAAAATCTAAAATTCAGGAAATAAAATGGTTCTGCTGCAGTGAAACAATAAAAGTTAGAAAATATCTAATATGGTGATTCTTCCTAAACCATTACAGGTCATAAATATCTTTGTTTCTCTCTTTAATTCACTTAAGAAAGCTCTCATTGCTCAACCTGAGTTTAAAGAAAAAAGAAATACATTATTCACCCCTAAATACCATTTGCCTCTCAAAATAAATCTCTCTTCTAAGACTTCATTTTTTTCAGATATCTCTGCTTTTCTAACTAAGCCAGTCACTAAAATATCTAAATTATACAGATATGAAAGCCTATTATTCTATCATTTTGTCCACAAACTAATCAGATAGGAGCTATGTTTTCATGCTATTTTTTTCCCCCAAACCTTAACATTTCCAAATGATTCACTTGGATTTCAGAAATTACTTCTGAAGAGGAAAACCTCACTGAAAAGCCTACCAACACTTTGGGCTCTTTTTAAACTCCATCCTTAAACTGCAGCACCTCTCTGTTATTTGTCATTTTCCCTTTCTTACCGAGCATGTTGCAGCAGTCGGGGCTTAGCTAACTTGGCACAGCCTGCATGTAATTAATGCTCGCTCGTACGAAAGCCCTGAGACCCTCCAAGCCCTACCACTGGCTGGATGTGACGGGGACCTGTCCCGGGTGTTCCCTGGGTAGGGGGACACATCCGCTGCCTCTCACTGATGCCCAGGAAGGGGGGACGCTGGCTTGGAGGGCAGTGGGTGGAAAGAGCAACGCTGAGGATGAGAGGGAGGGAGCACATGCAACAAAAACTGCTAATCTAGAAAACACAATTACCTTTGAAAGAACAGCGTTAAAACAAATATAACTTAAAGGCGGCATGAAGCATGATTGCAGGACTGTGTTAGTTCATCACATAACATTTCATACATTTAATTTCCTGAACAGAATTGTTACTCTCATTTCTTCTCCCCTTTGACTACAAAATAAAACAGAAATCTTGCTCCTCCCAGAATCCTACGGCAATTTTTATTTTTTGAAAGCATATCATCTATTTGCATACATAAGGATAACTTCACTTTAACGTCGACACCAAAATAGACCCGTGAGGCTGAATTACTGTGTTGGAAAAATATCTTTGACACTATATAAGGAAACAATTTAAAGGAAAAGCTTAAACAAAACAACAAAAGCCTACAAAAACATACCTTAAAGAGATAACCATTCCTGATTTTGTTTTGAACACTTTCAAACTGAGACATATAGCCACACATAATTGCAAACCTGAGAGGGGAAAAGAAAAACACACACACATACTTTTTGTGATTTAAATAAACCTTTGAATCAAATTACAAAATATTTCAATACCTAATTCACAGATTAACGACTGTTGTTCTTCCATCTTGACAGCTGGATAGAAGTTTGGCAAGAGCAGACAACAAAACAATACAAAACAAAACAACAATGGAAACAAGAAGTTTAAATGACACTGTCAATGAAGTGAAAAACCAGGGATTTTCCTCCAAAATTTCTACCATTTAGATCAGAGTGCGACACTTCCAGACGGCTCCAGCATTGCCAGAAGCTTAACTGGGACTCACTGCGCTCTGCACCGTCAGCCACGGCACCTCACCCAGGAAGGCAAACCCTCGAGGAAGGCTCAGCAGGAAGCCGTGCAAGCCTCAAAACTCGTACAGTCGTCTTCTACCCTTCTTAAGCATCTTTGTGCATTTCTGCACCTCTAGCATTCATTTAATATTGTTAAAATTATTTTAAAAAGCATCCACACATATTTTGCTCTTACAAAATCACTACTGCCATTACTAGCTGTCTATTGGTAAGGTTTCTTTTTCTAAAAAAAAA
>VXAA01004516.1:1077417-1101673 GCA_013399115.1 Anseranas semipalmata | reverse complement strand
TAAGTTTTTTTTTTTAAAAAAAAAAAAAAAAAAAAAAAAAAAAGAAAAATCTCAGAAATTGGGTACCGTGACCAGAGATAAAAGAAGTGCAAGGTCATTTCTATTAAATATTGTCTTGTTAAGCAGGTAAAACTGAAAATATTTTCAGAGGTGCCTCTCTATAGACAGTGATTTTCTAAACAACACTGTTGTCTTATTGACTCTTCATTTCAACTTTTATTGCTTTGTCCTTCAATAGCTACAGAAACTACTGTCCATAAGGAAGCTCTCCCATGTATATCATTCCCACCTTCCTTGGACCTATTTTCATTGGTATTAAGACAATTTTACATTTCTGTATAAAACTAAAAGAACCACCTAAGATATATTTAAGCAGCATAAACTAATACAGATGATTTCTAAAATTTTTCAGAATTTTGAATATTGAATTAAAACAAAGAGTAATCCTAAAAGAGGGAAATGAATTGGAAGTACAGAGCAAAACATGAGAGTCGTGCAAGAAGCTTGTTAAGTTAATGATGGTAACAGAGCCACAATCTGTATGGCACACACGATTTTTAAGCATTATTAAACCTCAGCTTTCTTGAATTTCTTTATATAATGTAATTATTCAAGCTCCAATGAATCCTCATTAAAATGTCACTGTTAACATAACTAAATAAATCATTTTATTGCGTACAGTCATACCTAATGGTTTTAATTTAGAAATACTCATGCTACAGGTTATTGCATTTTTAGTCTTCAAGTGTTCCCAGGTAAGGCATGAAAGTCAGCATAACAAGAGTAGCTGAACTTGTAAGAGCTCCCCACAGCCTGTCAAACACTGTTGAGCAGGATGTATGGTGTGATCAATGAGCACTGAACAAAATCCAGCTAATGGCACCACTGCTTCTGACAGTTAAAGCTGCAAGGGGAGCGCATTTCATATGGGAAAGAGCTGGGAGGGAGGGAAAAGCAAGGGGGGGTCAGGAAAGTTCAGGTATTTAGAAAGAGGGGGAAGGTACTGAAACCTTATTAGGCTTAAGTAACTCAGGCAACATTTCCCCTATTCCCTTTACTCATTAAGTGCTAATCAGATAAACTCAGCATACCATAGCTAAACGGATTGCTGCTACAAAAGAAAACAATGAAAAGCGACCAAGCTAATCCAGCACCTTGCACTACTTCCCTGTCTGTGCGTGACAAGAAAGAGGGCCTTAGTCTAAAACAGTTCAAAGAAAAACTTCTACTTACAGCTGAAATCTCTGGGGAGGGAAATCCCACTAAAATTTTCAATGAATGACAAAATAAGCTGACCTACTAACTTTAAAAACATTTTTTTTCCAAGGAAAAAATGAGAATGTCTTTCATGTATTAGCTTTGTTTTTTTTTCCTGTCTCTATTTTGTACTTTTGAACTGGGCTAGACAAGAAGTTGGCATAAATCAGTCAGTTAATTTTTGAGTTAAAATTTGATGGCACTTCAGACATTCGTTTCTGGGAGAGAAAAACAAAAGTGTTTATTTTTTGTTTGTTTTTGTTAGGAAAGAATTCTTAGATGTTTTAAATAATTTTAAGATTTTAAAAAACAAGCCTAAGAAAGCAAACTTTATTCTCACTGATCCAAACAGTAGCATTAAGAAAACGATGAGCGCAAAGCAGGGAGGCACTAGCTAAACATGCTTCCCTCCGGTTCTTCTCATTCAGGCCCGAAACCATCTTTCGGAGCCCCGGCACAGCTCCTCACAAGGCAAAGCAGAAGGGCTGCTCGCCCCGCAGCCGAGCTCCTCGGTCTTCTTCAGTGCCATGCCCCATCTGGTGGCTACACCTGGAAACAGCAAGCAACTAAAGGCCCTGGGGTTTTCACTATTTTTTTTTTTTTTTTTACATTGGCACCTTGTCTGCTATTATAAAAATGAGGGGGAAAAAGAATACAAAATAAAAATCACCCAATACTGATCAAATATCTTATGAAATGAGTAAAACATACATATCTTCTGCGAGCAAGTGTTGCTGGTTTTCCTCACAACCACCCCTTAGTTATGCCCTGGGAAAATCGGGATTAAAATACCACTAGGATATCTTCACAGAGAAGAATAAAAAGCTCCGTGTTACTGAGCACTGGCATGAAGTGATCTCACTGCTAATGTCAGCCCTGGATAATGCCAACAAATGGTCACAGACATTCATCAAAATAAACATAACGTAGACGGTCACATAACCTCATTGCTACAGATACAATACTTCTCTTAACAGAAAATACCATTATTTCTAGGTGGAGGAGAACTTACTGAAAACAGTGTGGAAGAGTACAGATTAATCATTCACAATTAAAACTTTTTTTTTTCCCCCCCCAGATCAAGGTGAATTCACGTTATCCCTTCTGGTGTTCCAGATTTCTATACATATTCAGACAAGATAAAGCTGTAAGGTGCATACCTACTGCAAGAGGAAGGGCAGCAGGTGGATCCCGCAACTTTTATCAAGCATGTTCACAAGCCACGTGAATTTTAAAACCACAAATGCAGAGAGATGATATCAACAGCTAGGCTCTGGCAACCACAGTTTATCCATCCCGTATGAGATGGATATACAGAAAAGATTTAAAGCTGCAAGTCAAAATTAAGCCACATTAGGACACTCAAAATCCCATCTCACTACTCTGCCATCAATTCCCTCGCACACACATTTCATGCATTGACGTACTCTGACAGTCTCTGCAATGCAGCCAGACATGAAAGCTTTCTTTTTAATCTGGCTTCAACGAGGCATCAATTCCTATTGAATTGTAGGGAGATTTTTGCAACTTATATTGCTGCTTATGACTCCTGTTGCATTATTCCTTCGGAGATCACAGTTTTGAATTCTTCAAGTTGTATCATTTTCGTACAATGATACATCACTATAAAAGTGTACCTACTATGTTTCAAAGGAAAAATAAAGCATCAGTTTGCTATCACCTCCCTCATGGGAGTAAGGGTACAGAAGCAGTGGCTAAGAATGTGAAAGACTGCCAATGTACAAAGTAAAATGTGCCAAGGTGCAAAGTGAACTGTTAGCTTTTTTTTTCTTTTCTTTTTTTTTTTAAGTTTGTTTTGTTTTTAAAACTTGGAATGCATCTAAGTCTACATTGTAGAAATTGGCAGAAAAATAGTTTTCACATTAAAAATTTACCAGAGCACTGAAGCTGAGCTCCAGTAAAACATCCCATGAAGCACACACTTGCATAGATGGCACTTGCAAACACATGAAAAACAAACCCACGTTTTGGTAAAAAAGAAAAGAAAGGAAAAACAAAACAAAACAAAACAAAATAAAACATGAATGTAAGGACATTGAAGAATTCTGGCTTAATAAATTGCAACATATACAATATATCAAAACAAGAAAAATCACTGCTACTAAAGGACATTCACAGAAGTTCATGACTAGAACATGGGTATGCCATGTTTTGCTTTTCTGAGGCTGGGGAACCCGCAACTGTGTTCCAGAGACTTAAATTTTATTTTTGAAACAGACATCAGTAGTCCTTATAGCTACAAATACAATCTTGAGAAAATTAGCAGGGTATAGTCTTCACAAATCTGGAAATAGAGTGAAAGGATAACTTTCACAGACAGTAACACAACAATTGCCCTTGACAGAAAGGTAATAGGGATCACCTGGTTGCCAGTATTATTTCTCCTGTGACCATTCTGGCAAAATGCAAATAGATCTTTTCACAGTTCAAACCTACCTCCTTTGCACTTGCTGCATTGTTTCACCTCTGCACTGCTGTTTCGAGAACCTTATCCCAGGGGATGCATCCTAGCCCTCCTCACAGGCTGGACTACATCCCTTTGTGAAGGGCTACTGTCATGCAAGTGTCAACATCTGCTATCTCCCTTCAGCAAGAAGGAAAATGCATACCAAGAAGAAATACAAACAGACAGAGAACTTGCAGAAGGGACCACACATGCCCTGAGGCGCTGCAACGTTTCTGAACAGAAACATTTCAGTGACCTGTTCTATGGAAAGGAAAAAAAAAATCCCCCCCAAGGTTGTTTTTTCATTTTGCTCCAAGAAGGACTTTTATCTAATCACTAACCCCAGCAACCACGCAGTCCTGCTGGGTGACCTTCCACCATCCTCATTTAAGTGCTCTTCAACCAGAAATACACAAGAAGGAATATACATCTTTCTGATCCACTTACTACAGAACAAGTTACAGATTTGCAGAAATGGCTTCTGAATTTGCCCTTCTGTATTTGAAAATTTTAATTATTTTTTTCCAAAGTAATAAGTAACTTAAGTGTAATTGGTTAAGATTAAGCATAATTAAGAACTAAGATTGCTGTAAAACTTTTTTTTGGTCTTCTCATAAACCAAATACAGGGTAAATAACTACTAACCCGAAACTTTGTTACACCAAGTTTTGACTGAAAGCAGTATTTCTTATCCTAATAAAAAATAAAAATCACACCATACAGTATCAACTCCTGAAAAATAAGACTGTACAATAGAAACAGATGCTTGCAGCTTGCAATTTATCTGCCACTCCTACAGTTCAAAGTGGTTCTAAATAAGGGATAATTCAGGAGAGAAGGTTACAAGTGTTTAGTTAGAAACCTGGTATGGATTTCATTTTAAAAGTCAGTAATATGACAATATCCCACAACATATTCTTTTATTTTAAAGAGTTTTGTTTCACTAGAAAAATATTTTTCTGTCATTGAACCCTATAAATCTTACATATTATCTGTTATAATTCTATTACTAATGGTATATGACATGAAAAGTCCTGGGGGCAACTGTGGTTCAGGGGGAATCTTCACTTAAAATTATTAGTTTTTCACTTGATAACTTCTCTCTAGTCTGATTGAGATGCATGTGCTATACAACTCCTACCAGGAGGTAAGATTAACAGAGAAACCCAAACTTAACTGCAGCACTAAGTTTTTTTGTGGCAAACAAACCAAAGCTTAGTGCACAGAAGGGTTTTTCTAAGTAAATGTCATGAAAACTGGCTGCATCTAGGAAACTTTCTGTTCTTTGCAAAAACTGTAACAAACCCTCTTCAGCAAAAAAGGAGGTGCAGGGCTCTGCGCAACAGCAGAGAACCCTTCTGGACCAAACTCTTGAAGAAAGAACAACCACAAACAAACCCCTCCCAGAATAAATAAATAAATAAATAAAATAACATACATAACATACATAAAAACCCACTTGTTTTGCAAAAGAACTTAAAAGTGATTGTGTACTTTTAAGTAAAAGCACTATTATCGTGCCTCTATATTTTGTGTTTTCTGTAACTGTAAAGTTGTAAAGCAGTGCCATCTGAAGTAACCACAGCACTGAACCATCCTCATAGCACTTCCAATTAAATTCTTGATGATAAAGATGCTCCATGATCCGAGATGAGCTGTGAGGGTTCACAGTTATCATTCGGAAATCATTGAGCCGTATTTTTTTGAGGCTTAGGGAAAACACAATGACCTGCAACTGGCCTATGCCAACTTCTGCACGCAGGTTTCTTCCCAACTTGAATAATCAACACAGGCTAAACAAATCAGCAAGCCATGCACATTATTTATTCTGCCTCTCTTTGGGGGTGGTCAAACAAATAATAAAAGGTTACAGCTATGTTTTTCTTTTCCAGTGTTTCCATTTACTTAAGTTTGTTAGAAGTGACCATTCGAAAAAGGTTTTGTTTTCTGACTGGCAACCACAACATTAAGTGTGATCACATGTTTACAAAAATATGGACTCAGATATGAAAATTATTTCCATCTGGAAAAGTTCATTAGCCAAACTGACTGATTATTTCAGAATATTTTGCTCTTTTCTTTCTGCATACATTTTATCAAATATAGTTTAAGCATGAATATTGGTTATTTATCAGTGTTCTGATCAGTAAGTTGGACATTTTTATTGGTGATATATTTTATGATATCATTTCATGAAAAAACATAGATTGCCTACTAAGAAGAAATATGGCTTTTTTGTTTTTAACTGAAGTATATCTGAAAAATAAGACAAGACAGCTGAACTCTAGGGCCTACATTAGCAAGAGTCTGCTGATAAAATCATTCCACTAAATTCTCCTGGTGCAGACAAAAGACACATTTTATTTTCCAGGCATCTTATATCAGTTCCACAGCACAAGAAAAACCCTGCTCTGGAAAAGGGATGTTTTTGCCAGTATAACTCTACGTACACAAGGGCTTTACTGAACAGTTATGTCAGTCAGGGTGTGACCAAAACATATTTATGCTGTAAACAGAGCTTTCACGCAACAGGGATAAGATTCCAAAAGAAACTTTCTGAGAAGTCTATTGCCCTTCTCCTTGCTAAACTGTAAAAAGAGTGCCAGGTTATATAAAGTTCTATGAAAGAGTTATTATGAGACAATATTCAACAGTGCAGCAGCAAATGACCCTGTCTGATGCAGAGGGAAGACAGGAAGTAGTCTTAAAGACTAATTCAGTTCCAGTGAGGTGTTCTTGCTTGACTTAAAAATCAAAAAGGAATTGGCCCTAAAAGTGAAAATATGAACACACATCTAAGCTAGGGATATTGGATAGGTATTAAAGAATAGCATAAAATTAACTAAAGATACAAGATTTATCAGAAATCCTAAATACAAACTGAATTGCAACTCACAAGAGAAATATGAAGTAATAAGAAGAGATTCTACAGATGTAGCAGAAGGAAAAGAAACACAAATGAAAGTACGTAACAATTAGCAATGAGAAAAAAATGACAAAAGATGAAACCAACATGGCTGAATTCAATCTCTTCTTTGCTTATATCCCTCCTACCCCCCAGGGGTTAACTGTAAGCAGAGAGCAGGGAATAGGACCAGGAAAAGAACAGGCCTATCATTTAATCCTCACTCATTTAGTAAGCCATAATATATTAAAGAGTTTAAGAGAACATTAGAAATAATGCATGAGTCAACAATCTGGATAGCAGCTCTGCCAAACACAAGTTAAAACCTCAGTTGTGCTGCCCCCCGAAACAATAAAGTTCAGATTAGTAGGAAATCAACCAAAACTTTCTTTAGGCAAGGTCAGAAAGCCAGCTTCCTTATCAGCAGCCAATACCAAAAGAGGTAATTTTATAAGAAAAGTGAGAAAATCCTGTCTGACTAATAGATGGACTTACCTTACACAGGCTAAGACTATTTAGTAGGTTCTTCAGTTACCCTATATAGCTTAACAAAATTTTCTATTGGCAGTGAGATGAAAAGGAAGGATTTTGGTCTGAGACAGTGTTGTTTCCATACTGAGTTTGTGCTCATGCTGAGTTTCTCATCTGCAGACAGCCCAAGTTCTCACCGTGTATCTGATCTGCTTTTATAATCGACAGAGCCCCTGTTCAATTCACAGAATCCCTGCCTGGGCTGCTCTGCCTGCTGCCACTGGAGATGCCCTAGGGCATCCCGTCACCTCCAGCTGCCAGCCCAGAAGGGTACAGACCCCAAAAGATCACCTGTGATATATGCCACGTCACACAAACATCCTGGCACGTCAAATGGCACACATTGTCTATCAGATGACAGCTCTCCATCCCCTAAAAGGGGAGGACAAGTCCCTCACTCACATGTAGACGTGTAACGCCGGTACATGTATAAGGCATACATTTACATGCCTATCTGGAGTTGGGTAGTGCCCTTCGACTGTGAGCTTAGGTAAAACTGGTACATGCTTCTTCCCTAACTGACCACCTGTTAGTGATCCTAATATTTTTGTGTATTTTTCTTTTAAGATTTATTTTCTCTCTTACCATTTTTAACTACAGATTTCGTATCACTCATGTTATTTCTTCATGCCTTACTCGTATTGCACTTCTCTGTTCACACACTGTCTTGTTTATTTATGATTCTAGGCAAAATTCTGTTTGCATACAACTTTGAGAGCCCAGTTTACACAGGAAAGATTCCCTGAACTCTTCTTTCCTGTTCACAACAATTAACATGTAAAATACTGTTTAGATAAGCTGGATAAATTTGCATCAGCCAGACCCAACCAAAGCACATCTGACATACAGCTGACAACCAAGTTCTCCTGGGTAATGGGGAAAGTCCCAGAAGAAAGGAAAAAGGAAAAATATTTGCTATTTAGAAAGAGAAAGGGAAAGACAAGACAAAGGTTACAGACACGCCAGCCTAACCTGAAAACATTCTAGGATAATTTTTTCCATAAGTGCAGAAGCACACAAAGCAGTTAACACAAGATTGTCCTGAACAAACAGTATCAAACAAAACCATTTTTTTTTTTTCCCTGACAAGATAAACCAGCTCGGTATATTAGAGGAATGAAACAAATGGCATATAGCTTGACCTCAGGATACCCCATTGACCTTATCCCACATGACACCCCTCATAATCTAACCATGGAAATATTGTGCAGATTAAATCACCTGCAGACAATTGCAGAACCAGGTTCATGTGAACCTGAGCATCATTAAAGGTATTCCACAGAGTTTTGTCGGGGGTCCATTATCTTCCAGTAATTTCATTAATGAAGTCAATGATTTAAAAAAAATAAAAACTTTTAAAATAAAATTGTAATCTGGGAGGGGATGCAAGCATTTGCATCCCAAATGGCCTCATTAAACCAGAGAAATGGTCTGAAATCAACATGAAATCTATGAAACTTGTGGAAAGTACTCTACCAAGGAAGAAAAAAAGAAATGTACTCTTACAAAACACGTCCACTGCTGGTTAAGTAGCAGCATAGCAGAAGAGGATGTACAGGGACCACAGCCTGAGAGTTGGCAGGCTAGACAAAAACATTCAACTGTCTTTCTGGAACATATCAACAGGGAAGTTCACTCCATTCAGGGCTTCAGCTGGAGCAGTACATCCAGTATGGGGCACTACACTTTAAAAATTATGCATCAAATCAGAAAGACTTCAGAAAAGAAAAATAAGCAGATAAAATAATGGGGAAAAAAATATTATACCAAGCTATTCAAATCTGTAACGTCCATCTATATCACTGGAAAGCCACCAGTTTAACAATAAGTGATAAAACCCTCACATTTATTTGCAACCCACATACAAAAAATATGACAACTGCAAACCATGCAATCCCTGCCTGTAACAAGAAGCAGGAGCTTACAAAACATAAGATTCTCTACCTAAAACTCTCAAATAGGCTTTCTGAGCTAACCCCTGGAACATGTCTCCTTACACTCATAATTCTTCCCTTGCTGGATGTGGCTGCCAGTACAGGACCTCACATCTGAAGTCCAACAGACCACCTACATCTCCCTGAACAGTGTGCAAGCTTTCATCAGCACAGTTTCTGCCAGTGAAGTTGAGTTTATACTAGGAGAATCTCTCAGTCTCACAGGCTGGTGGGGAGGAACAGGCAGTCGTGCATATGTGTGATTTTGTGGTTGTTCATACACATAGCTTTAGCTGAGAGGGGTATACCAGCATTACCCTGAAGAAGTGACCACGGCCGTGGTTGGGCAAACAGCAGAAATGGCTGCAAATTGCTTTCAGCAGGTGTTCTAGCTACAGGCTCTTCAAATCACCTTGCATTGAGGAGCGATGCTCAGATGATCATCTTCTATTAGTTTTGCCACCACAGTAGCAACCTCCAGCTGACGGGCATTAACAGGCAGCTGGGTAAGACTGAAAGCAAAGACTTTAATCTTAAACTGCCATGTTATAGCCACCTGGGGCCTGGGCTTCACCTCCAGGCAGGCATCACCATTACTTCCAAGAGACTGGAAAGAGCAAATGCAAATCTCTGTGATGGGGAAGCTTAGCCAAGATTCCCACAGCACACCACTTCCAGCACCCCATCATTACAAAGTGGGTGTTTTGATCACTAGTTGCTATAAACTAAAAGGAAAAAAAAAAGTCATAGAAATATGGCAACGCTCACAGGAACGCAGCACGGAAGAATAACATAGCCGTCTTTGAAGTTTAGGAGGAGTGAGAGACCAAACCTGAGAGTCACCTAATTAAATGAAATCATCTGCATCTAATCAAGTATCTAAACCTGAGCTAGCCGACATGTGCTCCCTTTATTGGCAATGGAGAAGTAGTCAACCGAACCTGAGAAAAATTAATCACACCCTAACTCAGATGGGTAAAATGAACTCAGATGAACTGCGCTCCAGAAGTGGCTACTTCTTTTTAGACAGTGAAAGAAGCCTGGGGTAACAGGAATGGGTTTAGATACATAAAAGTTAAGCAAATTCCCAACCTACAAGTGTGGTGATAAAATTAATTAAAAACATAGAAACCAAACTGGAAAGGAAAAGCTAAGAGTACTAGAAAAGAATTCAGAAGTTCAATAAAATTGATTAACAAAATGGTAATGTGAGGAATTATCGGTTAGAACTCAATAGAATTACCTTCTACCCAATAATGTTGATTGGATAAAAATTATTCAAACTTGCCAAGAGTTTGGTAATTTCTGGCAAGGTGTATGAAATTAATCCGAGTGCCAAGCTTGGAGGAAAATGACATGATAAAACAAAAATTAAGTTATTTGAAACTTCCATAATGCTGTCACTGTCCATTTTTAATTATTGCAGTTTAGATTATCAAAATTTTGGGAGGATGCTTACTTTTCATAAATGTAAAGCAAAAGACAAAATATGAGGCCAAATGACATTACTTTGAGAAGTGTTGAGAGAAAAAGTAAATAGAAAACTACGGTTTCTCTGAGCAGTAATACACTGATTTAAGCAAATACTCCTGTCTAGATTTCATGGTACTTACTAAAGCATGGTTAATAAGCTGTTTCACATGCTATAATAAATGTTTCACAGAATACTTCAATGTAATTTTTTAGCTACAACTGATAATAATTGACTTCCATTAAACTATGAAAAGATATTAATGAATAATTTATGAAATTGATGTCCAACTCCAGCATGATAAATATAACTTGCTATGGGCACTATTTATAGCCAAAGACAGCTGTCTTTTTGTTGGATTTGATAAATACATGTAACCATTCAAAAATTCACTTTCTCAAACTTACCACTGGTGACTCTCAGCACTCCTGGCATCCAGCTTGACAGCCTTTTCAGCTTTAACCTTTCCTGTAAAAGGCATACAATACATTACAGGATTTTTTGTACTCTTCTGCATTTTAGGGAACTCCCAAGAACCAAGAATTCAGACATACTCTAGCTGCAAAGAAATTGCTTCTTCCTCTTGTAAACATATAGATTGACAATCATGGCTTTACATCATTTACATACATATATATACATGCACCCACACACGCATTATATACATACCTACACACACACACACACACACACACACACACATATATACATAGTGGGTGCAATTTTAGTATTTTCTTGTAATCCATTTCATTAATTCAGATGCAACTGAATCAGGGAAGGATTGGACCAGACTGTTGAAGGTGGCTGTGTTTGTAAGATGGAAGACCTTTAAAAGCAGGTTAGAGAAGCACCTGTCAGAAAAAACAGCAGAGCTGCGTCCTGTCTTGGGTACAGGAATGAACTAGTTGAAGTTCATTGGATTGGGATCGAGTGCACCCTCAGTAAGTTTGCAGACGACACCAAGTTAGGTGCGTGTGTCGATCTGCTCGAGGGTAGGAAGGCTCTGCAGGAGGATCTGGATAGGCTGGACCGATGGGCTGAGGCCAACTGTATGAAGTTTAACAAGGCCAAGTGCCGGGTCCTGCACCTGGGGCACAACAACCCCAGGCAGAGCTACAGGCTGGGGGATGAGTGGCTGGAAAGCTGCCTGGCAGAGAAGGACCTGGGTGTGCTGGTTGACAGTCGGCTGAATATGAGCCAGCAGTGTGCTCAGGTGGCCAAGAAGGCCAACGGCATCCTGGCTTGTATCAGGAACAGTGTGGCCAGCAGGACTAGGGAGGTGATTGTCCCCCTGTACTCGGCTCTGGTGAGGCCGCACCTCGAGTACTGTGTTCAGTTTTGGGCCCCTCACTACAAGAAGGACATGGAGGTGCTCGAGAGAGTCCAGAGAAGGGCAACGAAGCTGGTGAGGGGTCTGGAGAACAAGTCTTATGAGGTACGGCTGAGGGAGCTGGGGTTGTTCAGCCTGGAGAAGAGGAGGCTCAGGGGTGACCTTATCGCTCTCTACAGGTACCTTAAAGGAGGCTGTAGTGAGGTAGGGATTGGTCTCTTCTCCCACGTGCCTGGTGACAGGACGAGGGGGAATGGGCTAAAGTTGCGCCAGGGGAGGTTTAGGTTGAATGTTAGGAAAAACTTCTTTACCGAAAGGGTAGTTAGGCATTGGAATGGGCTGCCCAGGGAAGTGGTTGAGTCACCATCCCTGGAGGTCTTTAAAAGACGTTTAGATGTTGAGCTTAGAGATATGGTTTAGTGTGGGCCTTGTTAGAGTTAGGTCAGAGGTTGGACTAGGTGATCTTGGAGGTCTCTTCCAACCTGAACGATTCTGTGATTCAGTGATTCTGTGATTCCTTTCCAGCACAAAGGCTTTCATTAGGTTCCACTTTTAACTGAATAAAGATGACAGTAGGTGGCTTGATCAAACCCACGCACCCAGAAAGAAGTTCAGAGGAGATGCTTGCTGTTTGCAGTCTCAGCTGCAACCAATTAAACAACACTGACATTTCTGTATTACAAGTTAACTTCATAAAAACAAAGAGCAGCATACACAGTCCTCCAACCCAGTGGAATGAAAAAACGCAAAACTACTGCCAGCTCCCCCGCAGTCTCAATCCCTCTGCACCACTTCCAAAAACAGAGATGAAAAAGGCTGCCGCCACCCACCGCTTCGTGAGAATGAGCCAAACAAGGCTGATTACTCAACACCTAAGTCGCAACGTCATTCCGTCATTCTTTCTCTCTCCCTGCTTTCTGCTATGCCATTATCTTCCAGCAACAGAGGCTACGTCTAGCTACTGGTAAAAGCAAGGGATCCGACAACAGAGGTTACTGTTGTAAGGTAGTTTGTGTCATAATCCTCATGGCAACAGGCACCTTCCATACAAAGAAGCCAAGCTGCTACTAAAGCAAAGAGAGTATCAGTTAAGTAGTTAAGATAGCACAAGTCTTCATGAGCATTTAGATGTTAAAAGGATAGGGATGGGGACCTTGGACAAGCTAAGGTTGGCTATGGAATATGTATTGACAGCCCAGAGGCATTACACTGCCTTTAAGGATGACAAAGGGCAGCCAAAATTGCTTTGTCAGTGATGTTGTCAGTGCTGACAGAAAAACAAACAAACTGGGAAACGTGAAAAGAGTCACAAAAGATAAAATAACCTGAACATGGAATACATTTACAAAACCTTAATTTGGTGCAGCAAAAAAGGGAGAGGCAATGCAGAAACAAAGAAGAGAGAGACATATTCCCAGATACAGGCAAAAAGGATTACCATAAGAACAAAGTGTTGAACAGACTTGAGGAGGGTGACACAGGTAGAAAAGAAGTAGGCTTTATTGCGATCAAGAAGGTCCAAAACAAAAAGGGAAATGTAAGCTGTCCCTCTAGCCAATATGCAACTAGACAGGAAAAGAAAGGGAGATGCTTTTAAAAGCAACAAAGAAAAGGAACTATGAAGAAGAAAATCAGAACCTTGTTAAGGCTAAGTTGTCAAACAGGATACATGGGGAGAGACGCCTGGAAGCAACATCTTCAGTTGTCATACATGACTTATGTTTCTTGTGGACAGTGTTTCCAGATTCACAATTTTATCCCCGCCACCACCATAAAAGAGGCTGCTGATTTGCAGGAGTGCTTCTTTGCCTCAGAAAAGCAGAAAAACAAACCTTTCTTTTAAGAAACTCTGCTGACATATGTCTTTTTTTTTTTTTTTTACATTCTGTTTCCATCTGATTCTCATCAAAATAAAGGATTTTAAGACACCATCCAGAACCAACAGCCTTCAATTGTGACCAACAATACTTCTCCTACACCAATTTCAGATCTCTCCAATGAAGAAAGAATGGACTGAAGCTGTATAATGTGGCAGTTTTTTGTGCAAAACATTTTTATTACAGAACTGCACACATTTACTGGATTGGACATTGCTTGGATTGGAAAACTTTATTGAAGTTCAAAGCATGTTTCACCACATTCACATGACATTGTACATAAACATTTTTCATGTACTCACCGTCAGAAACATATTTCCTCTTCTCCTCAGTATCAGTAGTCATCTCAAACATATCTCCATATGCACGTGCAACTCTCCAAAGAAAGTCCACACAGTTTTCATACTGAAAGTAGAGGACAGCTGAGTAACTAAACTGATCAGAATGTGATTTACACAGTTTCCTCTAATAATACTTAGAGTGGGTTAGAGGAACATGGCATAAATCTTTGGTTATTTTGCATCCTTCTATAGTACTTTTAACTTACATGAGAACCAGATACCAATTTTTCACTGCCAAAGGAAAAGACAGAATCAGAAGAAAATGATACACTGAATAAAGCACTAACCATCAAACATTTTGAAATTTTATCAAGAGTTACACAAGCGCACCGTAAAGTCATCAAAGGAAAAATTCACATGAAGATTACTATAAAGGTATAAGCAGACTACAGGCTCATAGTTTGACTTCTTCAGAACATTTGGTCTGGTTACTATCTTATTCTACAGACTTTCTCATATGGGTCATTCTAAAACCATCAACGAAAGTTTCACTTATCTAGAAAAAGAGCCCATGATATCTTTCTTTGTTGCATGCAAGAATATACATATCAAACAAAGCCTCAAAATTATTGAGCCTGGATGGTATGTAAAATAATAGAACTTCCATGCCCACCCAACGTGAATACTGGTACCACCTTGACATATTTATTTTTCACCATATTTTAATGGTGAGCAAAATAAGCATGCAACTGCATCCTCCAGTTCTGTGTGCATTTTTATGCTTATATTAAGGAAGTTCTTAGAGGCAGAGCTAATCATAAGTTAATGGCAACATAATTCTAAGTTTAGCCTTTAATACCTTGTCATCTTTCTCAAGTAGCAGCCTGAAGCTCTCCTTTTTATCATCCTCTGAACCCTTGTGCAAACTGTCCACCTGCTGTAGAAGATTAAATAATTCTTCTTCTTCTGATTGTACAATGACATCAGGTGACTTCTTATACCCCTTTTCTTCCTCAGAGTCTCCTTCAGTATCAGTATGAGCTGTAAGATAACTAAAAATCACAGAAAACAATAACTATCTTTTCTAAAAACATTGGCAAATCACTGTGAAATTAAAATGCAAAAAAAAAAATAATAATCATAGTGCAATTTATTCCATTTGTCCAACCTTAAAAGAGTTTTTAATATATGGAATCAGGCTTATTATTATTACAGAACCTTTATCTTCAAAAGGACAGCACAACCATAATTCCAAATATAACCAGCAAGTAATTATATTGTCCTGCCTAATACTACATTCAAAAAATTTAGATACGTATTAGAAACACGTGTCCTTGTGTTTCAAATGCAGAACACTTTAAATCATTAATGTGTATTAAGACATGCTCTGCAACCCTGAATAGGCCTCTTGAACTCTTTGCCTCAATTTCCATATTTTTTGAAATGGAAATGAGCTTAGTAACCACACCAGAAGTGCTATAAGGATCCCTTAAAAGTGTTTAACAGAACACTGTGTAAGATCTAAATATAAGTGATAATATCACTGTTATCAATTTGTTTACTAAGCTTTCGTACATTCTGAAGGTCAGAATATCTTAAACTGGGAAAGAGTTTATATCATTTCATTACGCTCAGTGCAGAAGTACTCAGCGTAAGGCAGTCAAGGACAAAGAAATATTTACAAAAGCCATAAATACCACGCAGAGATAAGCAGGTGGCCTCACTGTCCAAAGTGCTGAGCATACATTAGTGTCCTCCAATTTCACATAGGAGCAGCTGAATAGCATTATTTTTAAAAAGGAACCATTCGCTTATGTACTAATATGGACAGAAAAGCCTGATCTTTTGCATTTCCACTTTTGACAACCTTGTTCTAATGAAAAATACTAATTTAGAAGCATCAGCTGCTAAGCTCAGAGATTTTTAAATGGTAACTATAAGCAGCAAAAGCATGCAATGTACTAAATACATTAAGCAACTGAATAATCTAACTAGACCAGGACAGTCAAAATATATAAACACTATTTTTTGCACATACATAACCAGTACAGAATGTTAGCAATATCAGTGGAGGTTAATAATTATGGCTTTGAAATATTCTGTTTTCAAAAAGTTGCTTTAGGAAGTGACCAGAACTAAAACACCAGCAGATACACCTGCAGCTTGGAAATGACCATTTACAACTACTTAGAAAGGTACAGAACAGCAAGATGTGGCATAACTGTTTCTCTGCAAAATTAACCCAGGAATATGGGAAAGAGGAGTCAAAAAAGTTTTGAATTTATTTAAAAAAGTATTTAAAATGTACATACATGTTCAAACAAACAAACAAAAAAACACAACATAAAGCAGAGCAGAGATGGGAAACTTCATGGATTCCTATAGATTTGCTTTATATAACACCAAATCTTGATAATGCTGAAGTCGATGACAAATCCTATGTTATATCATGCAGAGTCTGTATTTGTAAATCAGGGAATGTTTATTTTGGCTTTCTGAAACATCTTTCAAAACATAGCATATTGTTCTTCCATAGTTATACTGAAGTGGATGCAGAGCTACATCATATACAAGGTGCATTTGCAGGAGCACTAACTTGACCAAAAGTGCAAGGGATTGGGGCAGGGCAGTCTTTTAGCTCTAAATGCATAAACCTATAATGTGAAGTATGCTTGCAAAGTACGTTTTTTGAAATATGTTTGAAAAGTACCTTTCCTCACATCATTTGGATGCCTCCCCCAACCCAATAAAAAAAGAAATGCACTGAATGTTTGTGCAATTACCTACTGACAATAAAGGCACTAAGTAATATAAAGTAGCAACGACTAAGCAGTAAAGGCAATTTCAAATTCCTATGCAATACTGAAAACATAATACTCTTCAGTTACAGGAATTTGGGCACTGCATCAAATGCTACCTAAGCAGGTAGATACGAAAGTAAGGAATCAACCTTTGGAAGTCAGCTTTGATGCAGACATCTTCATCTTTGCTACATAAACACCTGCTAAATTTTCTAAGATCACTGCTCTTCCAATGCTGGAAAACAGATAAAAGTGACTATTAGAGAATCTTAACTCTCCCAGCAAAAATGTAAAGGCTAAGCTTGGCCTGACACCCAACCCCAGCACTCCACACAAGCCCAGCTGAAATTTCCAGCACACTGTATCAAGCTCTCATTGCCAAAAAGCACATTCAGGCAGGGCAGTCATATGAGAATATCCATTGAGAGACTCAAATGGAAGAAGTGTGAAGTGGGTCACTACCTAACAGGTAACACGAACCCATAAGGACCTAATCATGGAAGAATGAGCTCCTAAGATCAGACCATACTGCATCAAGCCTTTTCTCATCCCACCTCTCCTAGAGAAACGTGATCACTGGGCCATGTTTGTGCTGAGAAACAGCAGAGAGGACAGGTCATTTCTTCCCCACTCCTTTCCCCCCCTGCCATTTTGGGAAATTCTCTGCCAGCTCCTCTATTTACCAGCATTAGGAATCCCAAAGAACTTAAACATGGAGAAGGCCATCTTAGGCCTTGACAAGAATGCCATAAATTTCAATTTACTTGTTGATTTGCATGCTCTGAAGGCGGCAAACCGATATCTATTAAACAACTGCGGGAAATGAAAAACACTACAGTAACTAACTTTTTTCAGTGTCAGATGATGCCAGTAATTTCTAGGAACTACAACAGACTGTACTACCCTGTGCCTGCTGACATCCATCAGAGGACACTGAGCTAAGCTAAGACGCTGGAGCTTCTATACACCCAACAGAGAATGCCATTTGCAAATGAAAGAAACAAAGTGTTTAAAATCTTCTCTGAGTTTGGTTTGAAGTGAACAGTGTTTTTCAAGAGAAGGACAGAAATTAATTGTCCTGATACCAAAATGTTAAAGGGAGTAAATAGTGCTTAAGCCTGGGCATGCTAGTTACCCCCTGAGATGCATCAGCATTCCTCTAAGTATTTCTTTTCATTCCTCAGAAAAACAGAAACAGTGCTTTCAGAGGGTCCTCCCTTCCTTGTCTCTCCTTCTGTGGTTCCAGAGCTGACATTGCTGCCTCCCGGCATTTCCCCCAGAAGACCACAGAGGTGACAGCCTTGGACTACATGCCTTACTTGTGATGAGTTCCCACCTCACTAGCCAGGCAAACTCCTACACTGCTCACGAGTCATGGGGGTAAAATAACAGCAAGGTAATTTAATTAAGTATAAAACATTAAATATAACTTCAACAATTTTGGCAAACTAGGCATAAAGAACATTATTCTGTTTTGTTTCTGATGATATTAATTTTCTTACTAGCTCTCTGTTCAATCCTTATCATGGTTGAAACGTTTTCAGCATGAAAACATAACACATTAAGAAGGCAATATAGACTTTTAAAAAATAAATAGCTAGGATTTTTCCTAACAATGTGGGTAAGCTGCACTTTATCAATTTGAACTGAAGCAAGTTTTATTTCAAGATAGGAATTCTTTTCAGCTATGTAAGGACAAAATAAGAGTATAACAGATACTATTGATATAAAATTACAATCAAAAGAGCATGATACCTGATTTCAACAAACCTGCTAGCAGGCTTGTACATCTGCTCATTATAGAAGAGCAAGCTGCATGCTATGAAGCGCTATACTAAAATATACATATATGGATCAGTACTAAACAGAAGCGAAGCGAAGATTTGTTTCAACACAGTCCAAAAACTCCCAGTCTAAGGGATGATGAAAGTAATCCAAAAGGGAAATCAACAAAAAACTAAGAAGAGTTGTTACATAAAACATTTGTAAAGCAAAACATAATAACAGATATCTGCTATTTCACCTGGTATTTTCCCACTAGAATTTTAATCAGATGATAAAGAGAAAATGGTTGAACGTGACCGGATTGAGAACAGCTCTGCGGAGAGAGACTTGGGGCTGTCGGCTGATGAGAAGCTCAACATGAGCTAGCAATGTGCTTGCAGCCCAGAAAGCCAACCGCATCCCAGGCTGCATCAAAAGAAGCGTGGCCAGCAGGTCGAGGGAGGCAATTGTCCCCCTCTACTCATGAGATTCCACCTGGAGCACTGCGTTCAGCTCTGGGGCCCCCAGCACAAGAAGAACACGGACCTGTTGGAGTGAGTCCAGAGGAGGGCCACAAGGATGATCAGAGGGCTGGAGCACCTCTCCTATGAGGACAGGCTGAGGGAGTTGGAGTTGTTCAGCCTGGAGAAGACAAGGCTCCGGGGGGCTCTTGTAGCCGCCTTCCAGTACCTAAAGGAGGCCTACAGGAAAGCAGGGGAGGGACATTTTATGAGGGCATGTAGTGAGAGGACAAGGGCTAATGTTTCTAAATTGAAAGAGGGTAGATATAGATTAGATATTCGGAAGAAGTTCTTTACTATGAGGGTGGTGAGGCACTGGAACAGGTTGCCCAGAGAAGCTGTGGATGCCCCATCCCTGGAAGTGCTCAAGCCCAGGCTGGATGGGGCTTTGAGCAACCTGGTCTTGTGGGAGGTGTCCCTGCCCATGGCAGGGGGGGTGGAACTAGATGGTCTTTAAGGTCCCTTCCATCCCAAACCATTCTATGATTCTATGGCTGTATGATCTTGAAGGTCTTTTCCACACTAGATGATTCTATGATTCTATGAAAAGTGAATATTTACATGTGATAAACACATTAACCAACACCTGAGAAATCTGAAGAACTTTAAAAATGTCTACTCAGTTCACCCTTATTACCAATAGATTTTATTTAAAATAGAAAACAGTGGTAAGAATGTGAGGAGCAATGATCAACCAACAGGACTCGGTTACATCACAAAGGACTGTTCAAAGTCCAAAGAACAAATGGAAACCATGCTGGAGACTCACCACACCATGGTTAAGCTGTTCCAAAATCCAGGCACATAGTAATGCGTCACAAAAACAACAACAACAATGACAAAAACACACACAAAAAACTGAGCTACCTCATATAAAACCCTGCTGAGGTGTAAACTCGCTTTGCTGGTTCAAAAACTGTTGGATTGCCTTTTAACTGGCAGACACGGGGCCTAACCAGGTATCATCCACTCACAGCACTCCAACTTTGAGACAGATCAACCATCACCTGTTGTCTCCCTGGCAACTTAAAAAAACCATAAACTGACAGAAACACTGTCTTATCTGCTCCAGCTAATTCAGCAGAAAGGTGATTTTATGTCCCAGACTGATCTAGATCAAACTGGCGTGGATGACCCAGCAGAGTACACACGTCCAACAGTAATGATAAACAGTCTTCGAGGAAAAGTTTGCAAAACCAGAGTCAGGTCAGCTGAAGATTGCACTGAAAACAAATGGGCAGCAAAAATAGATGAAGAAATGATAAATGAAGTAATTCTTAGAAGCAGGGAAGGGAAATGTTAAGAAAAAATCATAAATAAAACATCAGAAGGAAAAGGATTTACTACTGTGAATCTTCCTGGTGACTGATGCTAAGTGTATTTTGAAAAGCCTGGGTGACAGGCTTGCTGAAGACTGGTGCCAAACATGACACTGATGTCAACAGTTCATCACTGCCGTATCAGGGAGGAAGCAGCTTGAAAATGACACATAGGACAGAATTAGGTGAAACTCTCCAAGCCAGGTGATCATCTAGACACGATTTATTTTATTTGCAAATGAATGAGTGATTGTTACACATCCTCAAATGTTAAAGACTGACTGAATGATGGAAGTGAATGATAGAAACTGAAACTCTTCAGCATTCAGTCAGTGTCTCATCCATTCAGCATACCTTCCATCCAGGATAGCTTTTATTATGTAAAAACATATCTAAATTTATTTTTTTTAAAAAAGTGATATTTTTCCTCTTAAAGAAATAGCTATTTTTTGAAAGGCAAAATACAAAGCTTCTCTCTCCGAGGTGTTGAATGTCAACAGTGACATTGAGAATACGACCAGAACAGATCAAAGCGGTGAGGGCCATAACAGGGACTGCCAGCATCAAATATTTTATGGAAAAAATAGGCAGCGTTAAAAGCTTTCCTGGGAGAAGTCTGCAAATCTGCAACTAATGTAGTCATTCAGCACAAGTCCATAAGACTCCTACAATTACTTCATTTGCCAATTCCCGGCATCTATCCATGCGTCATTTAAAACCAGAATTGCTTAACACAAGCAAAATCCTATCTTCTGGATCATGAAAATATTGCTGGGGCAGTGAAACACATTGCATGTACTTTATCTTAGATAGAGTAGAGAAAGTGAAAAAATGAAGTTTAATCTGTAACGAACAAAATTATTTCTCTAGTGCACAAGCCAGTAAACTGAATGCATTACCATGCGTGGATTCACCAGAGAACAGTATAAAGCAGTGCACGTGGTGTTTATACTTACAGCACATGAAATTGTGATGCACGTTAACCAGAAAAAAAATGTGTGCTGTTATTGCCTCTCTCAGAACACGCACCGCTGCCACTGAAGTTACACACGACTGGAGAAAAACCTACATAAATCTCAACTGTATGCACACTAGGATTAACAACCCATTATAAGAAGAAGAAAAAAATACAAAAAGAAAATTACATAAATGAATAAAAGTCTCTTAAAAAGAGAAGATATGCAAAACAAACACACCAAGTACAAGGTGTTAGGAAAAAAAACACAAAAAAAACTCTCTTCAAAAGATTAAAAAAATAGCATTGATAAAGCACATACCCAAATGACTAATGCTATCTATAACCTTGAATTATCTTCCTTCCTTCCAACTGTACACAAATACTCATCAGAGAAGGCCTCTCTTAAGGACACATTCAAAGCTCTTGCACACTATAATCACTTGTGTTGGATCATCCCATCGGTTTCTTCGTCACACAGAAGAACCTGAACAGACAAGTTTCCTTGGTTAGTTCTCAAACTGCAATGTATCTCTCCTGATGAGAAGATGTGTTGATCTCAATTGCTAGGTGTGAAATAACAACTATACTGCATCTGTGAACCTGATTATTTGTAAACTGATGATTTAGCCTTATCTACATCTCCAAATATTTTATGCTCAGTATAAAGTCCGCTGCAAACCAACCAAAAAATAGAAAAATTTGAGAAACTATAGAACCGAAATGTTTGTACACCATGTGAAGGGGAAATGTCTTTGGCGGCCCTTGCTAATACTGAATATTTAATGTATAGAAAGAATAAATAACTGGTTTGTAATATAATTGACAGGTCTTAAAATATGGTCTCAAAATAAAGACCTGCGAAGTCAAAAGACTCACAAAGCATGTGAGCTGGGATGTAACACAAGAAGAAATTCCGCCCATGGGAACTGAAAATACATATTGACAAACTCTTCAAAAGATTAAATATTAAATATTATATGCAGTATGCTGCTGCCTTCAGAATATTATAGTTAATTAAAACATCCTTAAGGAAAATAAGTGACTTAAGATGGACAACTTACAGACATAATGCTGCCTACACTAGTATGTATAACACACTGAGGAGATGGTACCAAAAAAACATCTGCTATAAATACACCCTGATTAAATTGCATGTAAGTATCTAATCCGATTGCATCAAAACAAAGATGTAATTGCAGGAAAGTCATGTCATCACCATTTCACATTACTACTGTAGGGTGCATTAGGCAACATATGAAAATACAAAAATATAGTCCCTCTCCTGAATGAGGTACATATCATCCTTCAGCATGTTCCTCAACTGAAGCCCCATTAACCACAACAGGACTACAAGCTGTGATCAAAACCAGGAACTTGGTACCTTAGTCAGTACCCTAAATTCCTCATGCTTAATTTTAAGCCACCAGGAAACATACACAATAGCAAATATATATAAACAAACTGCCATCTCTACATGCTTTGCATTCAGACATAACTCCCATAGCATTTAATACCTTTTGGCAGAACACTGTAATAACTTATCTTTAAGGCCCAAAGGAGACAATCATCATGAAAAGCACAAGAGCACTCCTACAGTTTGAACAAACTCTGTCAGAGACTCGAGACAAGACTACTTTCTTACTGGAAGCACTTTTAAAATCACAGCATTATCCTGAACTTTGCCCCTCGTTACACAGCTATGTAGCAATACTGCATCAGATAGTTGCCAAACGCACTGGTAGGAATCTGTACTGTGCTTTGTGTTAGGCCAGCTTCACACGTAGTGCAGATTTACAGATGGTCAACCAGAGTTTTCTCTGATTTAAAAACAACTAATCTGTTTTTTTTTCTGAATAGAGAGAAATATAAAATATAGAAAAAACTTTAAAAGGGCTACTGTTTACAATACAAAGTTTCACATAATGATGTAATTTGCACTGCATGTGTACTGTAGTATACACAAAATATTATCCACTCACCCTCCTTCACTTTCTGCCTCCTCAGAGCTGGTAGTTTCTTTTGCACAAGGAGCTGTCTCAGCTTTCCTCCGCCTTGTCGCTCTGTGTGATGGGCTAACTCTCTGAGCATCTCCCTTCCCTTGGAGCTCATCTCGAACAAGCTCTTCAAGCTTTGGAATAGCTTCTTTCAGAAATTTCACCTCTCTCTTCAGTTCGTCCACGCATATTAGCAAGCCATTCAATTTTTCTAGTATCTGCAGTTGCCTTCTGTGTAAAACCATTACTGCTCCTTGCTCGTTATCAGCTTCATGTTGGATGCCTAAAGAATTAAGCCTGTTACCTACATCTGCAAACACAGGTATACCCACAGCTGCACCGGGTTTCCGGATCTTGCGGTACCAAATCAGGACCAGGCTTATTCCAGCAGTCCCTGCCATTATGCCCAGTATTAGTCCTTTATTTTCGAAGTGAGACATTTCTGCATTCTCCTAAAGTTGTGAGACAACAATAACAGGCAGAGTTAACGATGTTTTCTTACTCTACCCAAACGACTTACTCTGCTTTTATATCACAAAAGCTAAAGGCTAGAACAACCAGTGCATGCTGCAGATACGAAGTCACAGTGCAACTCTAGCAGATTCTGCAGTAAAAGACGATGTGCAGTGACAGCAAAAGCAAGACAGCCGTGGATTGTTTTGCTGGNGGGGGGGGGGGGGGGGGGGCACGACACTTCTGTATCTGCACAGGACCGCAGCCTTCACTTCTAACCTTCCCCGCACCTTGAGCTGATTGTTTTTAAACTCATGCCACGGATTTCCGCAAGCGCACAGGGGCGCAGAGCCCAGCTGTCAGGCCGCAGCGCGGCGCGGCCCGCCCGGCGGG
>VXAA01004516.1:1008592-1077281 GCA_013399115.1 Anseranas semipalmata | reverse complement strand
GGCCTGGCCCGGCCTTGGCGCGGCCGGGGCCTCCCGCTGCGAGCCCGAGTGGGCCGCAGCTGCGGGGGGAAGGCTGCGGCACCTGCTCAGGCGGGGCTCAGGTTGGCTGTTCGAGAGCAAATTTACCTGTTTCTGCGTCTCACTTCAGTCTGCTGGCTGCTTGTTTCTGCTAACGTAACCGCTGATACTTGTAGGAATTAGAGGGACATATTTCCGCTGTGCTGGAGGAGACCTGGTGCTGCAAAATCACCGAGAAACCCCGACCAGTTGCCAGGAAGAGGAGCGGGCCCGGCACAAAACTTTCATAGTAACGTAGCCATGTGCGAGCCCAAAGCTGACGCTGATTTCTCTGAAGTCTGTTGTAGACTGCCCAAAGTCACGGAGGAACTTGGGTTTAACAGGGTGCGGGATGTATTGCTCCTGCATCCCATGACTTTTAGCCATGACACAAGACCATTCTTTATCCCTTATGGCAGTATTTCTTTCTGGATCTGCCTCCTGTTTCTGGCTTTCGAAAAAGGACTGTCACAGACAACCTGCTGTGCCCATTCATCTTCCTGAAGGCTTCTGGAGGGTGCCCATACACAACAGGTCAAATTACAACCTGAGAGGAAGGCAGAAATCTATTAAGATGGGAAAATTAATCCTGTTTCAATATTCCACAATTTTCCTAGTTACAAAAAAAAAAAAAAAAGAAAAAGTTTCACCTGTTCATATGTTCATAATTTGAGATTTGTAAGCCCTTCAATTTTATAGAAACTTTACTAAAATAATTTCCAAAGAACAATTTTCACTGTGGTAGAAATAATTGTTTTAAGTTACATAATCCATTAGTGTTTAAAAATGGAACCGGATTACATGAATCCTCATACTGATCATATTTCAAATGTTCAGGAATGGTAATAAAATTTTGTTTGATAATCTTTATTTGTATTTTCTCTTTTCAACACCATTTGCCAAAAATCTTTCTATAAGCCAAATAAAACAGGAAAGGCTATTAAAAAGAGAATTAAGCAGAGGACGAACACAGCTGAAAGATTATAGATGCAGAAAACAATGTGAGTGTTTCCAAAGATTTTCCAAAGTGGCTGTCTATGGCCTGCAGCCTTAGACTAGGCTACTTGTTTTCAGCTATAATGGCCCACGACAACTGCTGTCTAAAACTGCCATTAGTTTCTCTTGATGCAATGTGACTGTGAAAATCAGGTCCCAGGTCTGGCCCCAAACTCCTAACTTGCACTCCACCTGCAGCCATCTTACCCAAGCATAGCAATGCAGAAGTGTAGAAGTCACTGTCTGCATGTAGAAACCTGCCAGAACACAACAGCTTCCCAAGCTGTGACTGAAACATTGAATTATCTAGATTTGGCACATTAAATTGGCCTAAATCTGACAACTGTTCTAAGCGAACTGAAAGGAACTGTTTTTACAAAAGTGCTGTTCTTCTACATGTGGATTTTTTTCCTAAATCAAACCAAACTTTGTACCTGAAGTCCTAATAAACATCCAAGTCCAGACCACCATCTCATAAAATGGCAGGCCCGCTGCTAGTCAGTGTATGTTTAGCCTTATTTCCTAAGGAGACAGAGCGTATGCTCCCAGCTTGTCTCTGCACTGTCCTTCTGTCCAGCAATACCATGACACTTTCTTCACCCAGTAGCTCCTGAACCTGTAAGTTAACTTCAACCCATTTTGACAGAAAAAGAAGTCAATATACTGAAGTTGCAGAAAGTTTCGCGAAAGTCAGCAGCTCTGAGGTGATGAGACCCTGTTAACATCCTGCCTTCCTCCCCACGTGCCCCAGGCAGATGTTCCCAGATGAGCTCAGCACACCAGAGCTGCACCCCAGACACACCTGCGTAAGACACCAGCCTGCTCACAGCATTATTTATGTAAAACCAGGCCACGTAGCTTAACTGGTCTTTGGGGATATTTTGAGCTTGGACAGTATTTTTGTGTCAGACTAGGAAAGTTAGCTTATTATTGAGCAATTGTGTTCAAAGGGTGAAAGAACCATTACAGTATAAGTAACCAATGTATGCTATTTCCAGCCAAGATGTATATTAACTTACCAGTGTTCTAATTTCTGTATGAAAGCCATTTGTATCACAGAATCACAGAATCACAGAATATCCCGAGTTGGAAGGGACCCATAAGGATCATCTAGTCCAACTCCTGGCACTGCACAGGTCTACCCAAAATTTTAGACCATGTGACTAAGTGCACAGTCCAAACCCCTCTTAAATTCAGACAGGCTTGGTGCAGTGACTACTTCACTGGGGAGCCTGTTCCAGTGTGCAACCACCCTCTCAGTGAAGAACCTCTTCCTGATGTCCAACCCAAACCTCCCCTGCCTCAGCTTGACACCATTGCCGCGGGTTCTATCACTGGTGATTAAGGAGAATAGGTCGGCGCCTGGGCCTCCACTCCCCCTCGCAAGGAAATTTGTATTTTACAATCGACATAAAATTTTTTAGCGGGTGGTGTTGTGGTGTTTTTTTGTTTTGTTTTGGTTTGGTTTGGGTTTTTTTGGAAATGGCCCCCAACTAGATATTAATCTACTGCTTGTAACAAATACAGAAACTTTTAATGTGTTAGTAACACTTCATACTTCTTTCAGCAGTTGTCTTGTAAGCATATAATCAAACACGGTTAATAAATCACCAAATATTGTGAAAGCTTAAATACCTTTGACCAGACTTGCCACCAGCCTGCCGAAATCCTACTGTTTTGTCAAGTTGGATTGAATCCTCCCAAATCATTTGCTGTAAATAATAAACAAAGCTGTATCTTACCTCAAAGGGAAGGGAAGCATTCACTGTCAGTGAAAAATTGTCCAGTGTCCTTAATGAAAAATTAATAAATTGGAGTTAAAGGGGGATCAGTAAATAGCATAATAATGTTTTCTGTTTTCTTCAAATATATACTGCTTAGCATAGTTCCCAGAGGACATGAATTACTGCAACTGCACTGTCTTTATGCCTCTGTGCGTGCATATGTACCTGTACCTCTGCATCCTCTCCAGTATTTTTGAATCTTTGGCCAATCACAGTCAAATTTAACAGAGAAATTAAGTAATGACAAGTTTCTTTGAATTACTTGGTCCTTTAAAGGAGAAACTCTGAACTTGTGCCCTGACTATATAGGGAATATTGCTTGCTCCTTGTTACACAACTGAGAATCCACACAGAATAAATGCATTTTGCAAGGAGAGAAAAAGCTTGAAGCATAGCTTACATTTTATTAGATATGAGGGAATTGAATTACAAAATATAACCTGATAGGAAACCTGGTCTCATTAGTTCAACTGCAAACAGAACCATCTGTTTATGTATTTATTGTGTTGATAGGATCCAGTACTGCAATTTCAGCTAAGCAAAAATGGTCACTAATGCCGAGGCGGTTAAAAAAAAATGTACGTGCTGCTCCTGCTTCTTTGTGTTTGTCTTCATCTCACTAGGAGGCTCAAGGACATTTTCAAGATATATTTATGCAAGCTATGTTAATTTTTTAGGCCAAGGTACATGATTCAATTTCCTTGATATAAGAGAGGAGAGTTGGCAGCCCAAAAGAGTTTGTGTATGTTGTGCTGACAACAATAGGAATAAATATGCAAGGCTACATTAGCCATAGTTCCACAGGGCTACCTGATTCCTTCGCAAAGAGGAGTTGTCCTGGGAGTGCCAGAGTATACGTCAAAGAGGGAAAACATATGAATAGTCATGAAAACATAAGAAAAGTGTGTGTACAAACATGTATTTTACATCTATATGTATATTATCCTTGGAAGTCTATCAAAACTTTACAAATACACGTGTGTATGCGTACGAGTATGTCACATCACCCAATCTATTTTCTTCTATTTAATGAGAAATGTCCTTTTTTTTCTGCTTCTCTATACTATTTCAGGGCATACTGAAGTATTTTAAAGAGTTTTATAGTTTCTACCTGCAAATGGCAGTGCCCCTTCCTGAAGTCCACAGACCTGTCCCTCTGGTATGGCCTAATACATTGCCCTATAATGTCTGCAATTTCACATAAAAGCCCAAACTTTGTTCAGGGAATGTGGTGTATTCTTCCATCATTTCTGCCTCATCTTTGTACTAGCCTTTCTGAGCTTGTCAAAAATTTCCCTTCTGATTTCCACTTTCTGTCTAGGCCGCTAAGGCAATGTGTACATCAGCAAGCGGTGGGGACCGACAGGCATGCATCTGGAGGCAAAGCCATTGTGCTGAGGCCATGAATTCCCTGCCATGCCCCAGGTTAACTTTTGGCTAGCTCTGGTCTGATCGCAGGGACTGCGTGTGTACCCAGTGTTTCTGCAATGGATCTTCTTCCCAAAGTGCAGTTCCTGTGCCCCACGCCTGTTCCACGGGGTGAAGCAAAGCTTGCCAAGCTGGGAGAACTGGGAGATTTGCTTCAGCAGCACACACCTAACCTGACCCAAATCAATACTCTATACATACACATTTACACTACCAAGTGTAACTGCATCTCCTGTGAGACCCAGAATTAGCTGTGGCTTGTATCATAAAAGGAAGACATCATCAAACTCAGACGAGACAAGCAAACCTATGAAGCCAAGTCCCTGCCTAATTAGAAACTGCTCAGTGGACATCTTTCTCTCATCTCTAAAGAGTAAGTCACTTACATACAGTAAGTCATTTACATAACAAAGTCATCAGCTGATACCATTGCAAAGATTACCTGTGAATAGATTTTAAATAAATTCCTCTCTTCCTAAACTTCCCTCCAGTGAAATGAAGTTTAAAATAGAAAATATTTTACTATTAATAATTTGAGTAAACATGAAACTTGTCAACATTCACCATTCTTTGACAGTCTTTTGCATTGTTGATGAAAGACTGGTAACAAAGAGCTTACTACCTGTTCCTGGCTCTATTGCAGACTCATATGTGTCCTTCAGTACATCATTTCACCAATTAACATTTGCTTTTCCCTTTCTGCAGTACCAGAAAATGTTAAAGTTATAGCCATATAAATATTTGTATATATAAAATATAAATACGTGCATAAAATATAAATATATATATACAAAGAGATATTTTCACAGTCCATTTCCTTTCTGTTCAACTAATTAGGAAATAACATTTAAGTGCTCATTTGAATGATATCTGAAAAAAAGGTATGAAAAAATTTTGACGTTCCAAATGATAGTTCTGAAATTTCTTAATGGTTTTAAAAACGCTGCAAAGAATTCAATAGCAAATTTCAGAACAAAAGTTTGTGAAGCATTTGCAAATCACATGCAAAATTTGAAAATGCTCTTTATTTTCAAACAAAACAAAAGGAAAATTCAAAATATTATTTTAAAGATTCCAAATTCTATTTTTTATTACTAAGGAAAATTGCAGCAGAAAAAGCTACAAAACACACCAGTCTGACCCAAAGAGAATCACCAAATATTGATGACCTTTGAGGACAGGTTCTCATTTTCAGATAATGTGACTGTATAAATGCCAGTAACTATTTGTGTCGTGACTAGATGCACTATGGGATTCAAAAAGACGTGATGGTGGTTACATGCACTTCATTCTACTTCAGGAAAAGCAGTGGAACTAAACTGAACCATCCTCCTTTGAGTCTGGATCTGTCTGCATACAGAATAATTTAGCTTTGGTGGACTTAAGTTGCCTGCTGTTTCCTATGGGATAAGCAAGGGACAGGCCTGTTAAAGTAAAACCTAAGTGTAGAGTGTATTATTTTAATTGCTGTTTGCACCGAGCCCTGGTGTTTAAGAAGCTTTTCCTAGCTGGCTCTGAGCGACGGACTCCTGAAGGCTGAGCAGTAAATAAATCGGGCAGCCTTCCTGAGCTCTGGTGAGACGAGCTCCTACGCCTCCTGCTCATTCGCCGTTCTCGTGCTGCCACCTTGTGGGGAAAGCCTTCAGCGCCAGGCTGGCCCCCGTGCCAAAGCGGGCATTAAGAGCAGCTGTCGGGAACGGGAGCGTTGGCCTTTTGTGCCCGCGTCTTTTCCACCACCACCGCCACCCCCCGCGCTGACATGGCGGCCAGAAGCGAGCGACCCCCCCGCCCCCGCTCCCCAGCCACGGGCCCCAACGGCCCCGCGCGAGGGCGCCCGAGCTCTCGGGAAGGGCCCGGCGGGGCCCGGCTGCGAAATGTCGCCGCAGGCCGCTGCATAAGCGTCCTGCTGACGGGTGGGTGAGCACTTCGGGCGTACCCTCTCAGATGTCCATCTCAAGATATTTAGGTATTTTGGTGAGGTGCTGAACAAACAGAGGTGTTAGTCTTTGGTTTTCACTAGTTTTATCTAAGAGGTACGGAAACAGGAGAGCTGATGTGTGGAATAGAGGAAAACAGGGTGGCCGGAGTCCTATTTTTCCACTTATTTTACACCTTTCCCTGCACTGAATTCAGTGTTCACTGGGGCTCTCAACTCACCAATTTGGCTGAAAACCACTTTTTTTACTGAGATTCTGCCAGATTGGTGGGTGGAATAAAGTCAAGGCAGGAGCACATGGCCAAGAGCTGAAGGAAAAGGTGAGCAGTTTGACTGACTTGACCCATCTCATGGAAGTGCACCTTGAGGGTGCACCGCTACTTGGGGCTGGTGTAGTGGGAATGGGGTACGATACACATGGACAGAGGAACAACAGCACCAAACTGCTTGTATCCAGCAAACACCTGCACCAGGAGGAGAGTAACTGATACCTCACGGACCAGTTAAGAGAGCAGCAAAGCTCTTTGTGGTGTTTGCTCGTTTCAAGTGCAGATCTGAACGAGAATAATTCTCATAGTGTGGCTCTGTGTAAGCTGACCCTTGATGAGAAAGATTCAGCTCTGAGCATGTTGTCCTTTGAGTCAGAAAAAAATAGCAAAGAGAAAGGGAACCAGTAGAACAGAAGCACAGAAGTGGAATAAGCAAAAGTAAAAACTGGAGGTAAAACCAAAGAAGCAAGAAATAAAGGAAGGTGGCAAAGGTCTGTAATATTTTAAGTGCTTAGAGAGCTTGTCTCTGCATCAAAGGTGACCGTGATCTGGATTCCTTCCTCCTGAACTTGTGTGTAACCAGGGTGCACAGGCATGGGCTTTCTCTAACTTCTGTGGAGAGAAAGGCACCTTCAAAGGGTAACAGATATTTAAGTAGGATAGCAGTAGCCATCTGCCTCAGGCTGTAGACAACTCTGATTCTTGCTCTTGTGTGCCTAGGGTATACTGACCTCTGCCTATTGCAAGACAATCCTTGTCATGGAAATTACTGGAGAGAGATATTTGGATTGTGATATATGTGAGGCCAGCCCACATGATCATTATTATCTCTTTGGTCTTAAAAAGGGTGACTTTAGTTTCAACCTTTGGCAGGGTGTCCTGCAATCTATTTGAACTGAAACAGGAGGATGAGCAGAAAATCACGAATCTGTGATAGCTTCCCTGCTTCTCTTGGCTGCCTTCTCCCAAAAAGTTGTGCTGAACAGCAGTCCGGTGCAGCAAAGAAGCTTGACCATTATTTCTAAACAAACACGGATTTCTCAGTGCATTTTTTTCTTATCTATATCTCTTTTTTTATACTTTAATCTCTTTGAGGCAATGGCAGTCTTTATCTGTGATGGCACTAAGACCATAATCAGTTTTTAACAGTAAAGCATAAAAGTTAGCTCAAGCCACGCTGCAAAACAGCATGATTATAGACACTTCAGTTTAAAAAGTCAAGTTACTGCTTAGTTCATTTTCTTTGTAATATCTAATTCTAAGTACCATGAGGAGATGAAAAACATGTTGTAAGCACAAGCTTCATATTTCCATTGTGTTTTACTTTCTAATACGTGGAAAAGAGTAGTACATGGAGAGTTGCAATGTAAATAAAAAGCATGATAACTGATGTGTTGCTTAAACTGAGAAAGCAAAGTCACAGTAACACTTTAACAATACTACTTATCAGGAGCAACATCCTGATTCATTTCAAGAGCTCAGCTTCAGTGTTAGTAATCTTGGACCCAGTAACTTTGGTAGTTCTGCATACTTCAGATAGACGCCACTGTTCACGTAGGCTATAAATGCATCTCAGTCAGCTCAGGGAACAAGTGCGAGTTATTAAACAACTGGGTGTTTAATAAAAGAAGCACATACTTCTTTGTGGGAAAAAAATATCAGGAGAATTCACTTTCCTCTTCAGAGAATATTGACCAATTCTAGGAGTCTAATAAGAAGCAGAACTTTCTGTCAGATGATTACAGTGTTGTATAAAACTCTTTATTTAAAGTCCTGGGCAAGGCACCTGCACTGTTTTGGCGGTCACATACGAGTGAATAGACATACTTAATTCTGGAGGGAATATCTGACATTTCAGAAATGTATTCGTGGCTGGGTTGTGGCAGCCAGCACTGCAGACCCGTTGTAATGCCAGGTCTCCCAGGGCCCTGCGCCTTCGCCCTGCAAGGCTCTCTGGCCTTTTTGCCATTCTCATCAGGAGCGGCAGTAGGAACACAGAGCAGAGCTGGCTGGAAATTTCTGACAGAACATTTCTCCACTGGGGAAAAAAGCAAATTGTAATTGACAGGTTTCTGAGCAATGCATTGGCTCTGACAGAAGCCAGGTGGGATCCCAAGCTGCCTGCTTCCCCTGCAGGCTTACTTGGCTTTCTCTGTCAGCAGCTTGCATGCTTTCTGGGCTCCTTGACAGCTCTATAAGGAAGCTACCATGGGTCAAGGAGCCTGCAAACCTGCGAGGTGGAACCAGGATCAAGCCCACATTTCCACTGTGATCCCACTTCAGACAGATAATCTTCTCCAGAAATGTGGAAGAGAAATTCTGGTTCTCCAGCACTCTGCTGACCAAGCAGACGGTCTCCTTTCCCACAGCACTGGAAGCAATGCCAACACCAGAAGGAGAAACCTTCCTTCTCCAGCCCAGAAGCAGCAGCAGGGGTAATGTGCTCTAAGGAAGAAGAGGCATCCCTTCTTCCCTTTTTGAGATGCAGAGGCGGAAGGGACCCCTCAGCTCATGGGGCTGTGGCTGCTGTGCTTTTCCATTCCTGGCACATACCGTTTTCCGTGGAGATACAGTTAATGGATATTTAGCCCAGATCAGGGAGTGAGGGGAGTAAACACAGGGCAATTCATAGTCCTCGACTCCTGTTTTCAGTCTGATAAGGACACTAGCACACCATTGCTACATCAGTGATGTTTGAAACTCTCCTTCATAACCACTGGCCATCTGCAGTTTTTAAGCAAGCAGTGAAATGCTGAACAACTGTTCAACATAAATATTTTTAGGCTTTCTACCTGTAAGCAACTGTTCTTCAATATAGCTCTGAGCATGTATATTTCCTTTGCAGTAAATGCAACATAATAGATTAGCCTGGCAACACATGGCAATTCTGCTTCTCTTCACTGTAGATTGGAAACTGCTCTACAGTGAATTTAACTCAAGCCCAGAACACTGTGTGTCACGTAGACTTCAGAACAGCGCAGATCCCGAAGTCTTTATTCAGGCCCTGTTTAAAAAACTGCACAAGCATAAGTCTAACTAACATCATGGCTTGCTGAATTTAGGTCCCAAGTCTAACTCAGGCAAAGTATTCAAGGAAGTTACAACTGGGCTGCAGCTTTTGATCTGTCATTCACATCAGAATCCTTACACCTGTGAATAAGGCCTATTATCATTTTCTCATTTCATACCTTTTAGTTCTCTTTAGGTTTTCACAGTCATGTGTAATTTATTTTCCCAGCTAGAGGTATCTGTAGAAGCAAATAGAGCAGGACAGCCTTGTAAGACATCTGGTCAAGAAGGCAGCATTGAACTTGTCACAACGAAGTGATTTGCCATAAAACACAGAAAAACACATCAATCTTTCACTGGTTCCATTTTAGGTTGTGAGAAGAGAGGTGAATATTTTTTTAAATGTGTCTTCTGTACACAATACCAGAAAGTTAAACATGCATTTTCTTCTTTGTGAGCAAGTCCAAGCTTCTGGCTACAGTCCAGCAGACGTTTTTCTTTGTCCATTAAGGCAATCTCCTACACAGTTTACCAGGGGAGGATGAAATTCCTCAAGCTGTGTTATAAACATTCATCATTGAAATCACACTCCTAATAGCAAGAAGAGCAGACAAAATTTAAGACAGCTCTGTGCTGCGTGTGCTTTACATATGGAGACCATAGAATCAGGACTGAACCAGTAAAGCTAAAGACCAAACAAGCCACTGTGAAAAGCTTAAACATGACAGTTTTCCATCACTATGAGTTTTGAGGTTCCGTGAAAATAGGAAAAACCTCATTCTGTCACTCCAAACATAAGATGAAGTAATACTTAGATGTCAAAGGAAAGAGTCTGAGAAAGGATTTTTTCTTCTCTTTTGAAAAGTATTGGCTCTTCCCCGTAGCAGACTTAACAGAGAGAACCTGTAAGTACTTCAGAGCCACGTAGTCTATATTTTCTTCCCCGGACAACCTTTCTGAAAGTTCTAAAGAATTCCTTTGTTGTTCCTCTCCCTTTCTCCTGCTCAAGATCATTCCTCTTGAATAAAGTTTCTTAAAGTTGAAATCAGGGCTCTGTAAAGACCGTGGCCCTCCATGGGCGGCACCGACTTTAAGTCGGCCTGCAGGTCACTGTGGGACTGAAAGCAGGCAGCAGTGACAGCAGCACCCGCAGGCTTCTGGCCAGGGAGATCTCGTTATCAGCTCACCTTCCTGTCTTCCTCTTCAGCTGCAATTTACTCCCTTCTCTGCCAGTCTCCCTAATTAGTTCAGGGGATATGTTAGTGTATAACCCTAATAAGTAGGAATCACCTTAGATATAGTGCTTCCCAAGGCTCTGACCTTTTGCTCTCCATCCATGTCCTGTGCCAAGCACTGGGAGGGAGGATTGGGCAAGGATTTCCTATGTACTGCCACTGCCGGCAACGGGGAACTCAGACTTCCCTCCCTCATTTAGGCCTGTGCTAAGGACTACCACCATTAATGAATGATTTCCTTTATGAAAGCATTTCACAAAATTGAGTAGGGATAAAGCCAAGAAAGCNAAAAAGAACAAATTACTACAGAATTTCTAAAGCATTTTGATCCATGTGGGTCCCTTCCAACTCGGGATATTCTATGATTCTATGATTCTATGATTCATTTTAAAAGAAGATGAAAACTTCTTGCAGTCCACGTTTTTAGTACAAAATCCATGAAACTCCATGAAAGGCATATTCTTCTAGAAAAATAATAATTTGTAGGGGACTTCAAGAAGGTCTGATAAAATGCTGGTGGCGAGAGGCTGCTGGGGTGGTATTTTCTGGGCATACTGTGAGCATATGAACACCAGCCTTTCTGCCACTGCAGTCTGCACCTGGTTTTCAGAGTTACATTTTCGGCAGTGTTGCTGGCAGGTTTCTGGTGCGTGAACCTACTGAATCTGGGAGCCCCATTGGACTGTAACTTACATAGAAGGCTGCACTGAGTCCTGGCAAGCCCAGTCCTCCAGAATTTAATGGTGCAGTAGAAGGAAACACGCCAAACCATCTACCTGAACTGTTCCCTCAACACATTCCTCTGTGGTGTTTCTTGGCTGGCTGCTCGATTCCTCAGCTCTAGAACTGAAAAGAACTGGTGCTTGGAGTTATATTCCTCACAATTCTTTACATAGTATATGTGGCAAAAATACCCCAGAATACTATAAAAGTTCCGTTTTCCAAAAAGAAACACAAAACCTGAGAAATAATTGTATGTTCCTAATACCATTATGTTGGCATACTTTTAGTTAATACTCAAAAGTAGTAGAGGGGTGCTCGTGAATTTAGATACAGATATATGACAGTCACAAGGGCATCTGTAGACATTTAGTTTCTCAAATTTTGAGTGAGATATTTCAAAATTAAGACTTTGAACAGATTGCCTTTTAAAGTAATCTTAATTAGAAAAGGTTCTTTAGACTAACACTACAATCTACAAACACAGATTTATCCCATTTCATCATAACCACTCTCAGTTTTTTCTTCTCTGTGGATGACTTGGTCAAAATCCCATCAACTGCAATGCTCCCCTGTTCCTCTCCCCAGTGGATCTCTATTTAGATAACACTTTAAAGCAGACACAACAAGCGCGAAATTGTGGTCCTACGGAAACAGAGGAGCTTAGCACAGGAAAAGATCCAATATACAACTAGCAAAGTAGTATGGAGTTTATTTAATTTGTGTTTTCATACTGTACATACGTGGATGATTACAATGTCTGCTACAGAAAGCAGAGAGGTTTCTGTGTTTGCCTGTGTTGCTCTGCCATGAGAGAACAGTCTGTGTTAGCTGGGTCATGACAGTCAGTCATGTCAGTCAGTAGAAAAATGCAGGGCAGATTTCCTGGAAATGATGGAACTGATATTTTTGTAAATTGTGGAGTATTTCAGATTCAGAGTGTATGGAATTGTAGTGTATTTATAATTCTTTTAGTAACCATCATAAATATTGAAGGTTGTTTCTAGCAGAAGTAATGCTTAGTGTGAATATTTCTTAGCTGTATGCTAGGTATGTACTGAGCAGTGAGTTCTAACAGAGTAGCACAATGGTTTGTATGCACAACATGCTACTGTACCTATTGCAAACACTGTATAAACACCAGCTCAGCAAGCAACGACAGGAATTTGGAAGTAATTTTGCAGTGTATATTTGTGGTTTCTTTCCATTTTCTTGACCAGACAAAATAAAGCAAGGAATCCTATTAGTATTCAAGTAATGATTGCCACTGGTAACTTCTACTGTTGCACAGATTTATGTAAAAATAGTCTCACATATATAAATTCCAGCTCTCTGTCGTTCTTCTCCATAAAGAAGAAATTCCTTCCAAATGTCCTATCCCCAAATGACTGTGATATGTCATAAAATTTCAGTCAAAATTCCCTGTATTTCATGGTGTTACTGGGTGTAACAGAGTCCTTAGTCTCCTGTTGGAGCGAAGGAATCCTTTCACTGTCTTCCACAAGCTTTGGATCAGACTCTGTCTTGCTTAGCCCATTTTTGGGAGAAGCCAGTAACTCTCCTAGACTTCACCCTCTCTTCCTTTTGGAACACTAATTAATTTATAGGTTTTTAAAATCTCAACTATTGTCTTATGAGAGATTTTTGAGATTTTTTATTTGTTTGCTTTAAATCCTGGCATTGGACTATGGGTTGCTCATAGACTAAGAAGAGCCTCATGTTTATAGGCCTCTTGAGAAAACTGAATCACAAGTGTTCAATAAAATATAATCAGCAATTACTCACAGATATAAGAGTTTAACTAAACACAGAAAGTACCCTGGTGTTCCACCCCACAGGGTCTTATCGCGGTCAACTTGGCTTCTATACTATAAAAACATCCTCAGCTCTTCAAATGTGCCAATAAACTTCCCCTGCGAGGCAGACTTCAGCAAATAAAGCTTCCACTCACGCTACATCACCAGTGTTTGCTTGTTAGACTTAGGATAAAAGAGTCAAAAATTTCTCCCCTGAACCAACAAGCTGCTGGAGGGGTTCAGATAAGCATGGGAAAGCAGAAGAGTTGAAACCACAGAGATAGGATTCGGGACAAGGTGATGTCATTGCCTAGCATGCAACATTTTTAGTACGCAGACAGCAAAACATACGAACTCCAGCATCCTCCCAGCAGCCAAGCGGTTCTGCTTAACATGGATGTCACAAGGGAGGTGTTTAATAGACTTGCTAGACTGAGCCAAACTGAGCTCTTCAGAGAGAGAAGTGAAACGTGCACATCTGGGAACTAAACCAAACCAGTACTGGTACTTTGATTGTACAAGGCTTTTCCTTGCTATCACATATAAAGGAGGTTGTACATTTCTAAAATTCTTTCTAGAAGTTCACATGGATCCTCCACACTATTGTCTTATAAATGGATATATGCAGAATAAAAAGCTTCACTGATGGATATCAGCTTATAGCATCAATAACCAGAACAAAAGAGAGTTGGCCCCTAACGTAATATATTATTTTTCTTTGAATAAGAGTGTGAGAGAAAGCAGTATGTTACTAGCCCATCCTTCTGCAGCAATAAAAAGGGAATAGCGTTACTCCCTGAAGACTGAATGCATCCACAGTGTAATGATGTTCAGGCAGGATGCTGGGAAACAGAATTGGTCAGGAATGAGCAATTAGTTCAAAGAAAGGAAACATAAAAATGAGGCTAGAAACATAGATAACATTTTAAAAACTGTATTTTTTTATATAAAGAATTACCTTGAGAAAAAGGATTTTCATTTTTAAAGCAATTTACTTGGAATTGCTTAATAAAGCAATAGCTCAGTCTAAGGACAGCAACTATTACTTTCCAAAAAGGCATAATAGCAAATGCATATCTGCTATTAGATGCTAAGAAAACTAAGTATATGACAGTAACAACAAACTAATGTTTCTGGGGAAGGAGAACCTGGGGACCTCCGCAAGACTCAGAGACTTCTGAGGTAGAGAGACACTGTGCCCAGCGCTGTCTCCTTGCTACATGCACCCTGTGCTGGGCATGGCACAAGTGACATACTGCCATTATTCCCTGTTAATAAATCATCATCATCATCAAAAAAAAAGACATTGATTTCACCTTTGGTTTAGAACTGCATATGCATTCACTGGTTATCTCCAGAGATGATGATCAGGGGGTTAGTGAGCACATGATCTATGGCATTTGGCCTTCACGTGGGAATCCTTTTATTCATGATTCAAAGTTGGAGTAGATGGTGTTTGAAGGTCCCTTCCAACCTAACTCTTTCTATAATTCTATGAAAATTTCTAGTTATAAATAAAATTAGGTGGAATGTCTGTATCAGTGGTCATTGCATTTACAAGGCTACGGAATTAGGGAAAGCCTTGATCTTTGCACTACTCTGTGTTTGTTAGCAGGGCATGTGCCATGTGTCCCTGGACTTGCTGAATCTGTTTGGACCCAAAACCAAGCATTGCACCTTTGTGTGGTCTCCTGACTCTCTTCCAGCCACCCCGCAAATCTGTGTCCCTCCTGTGCCACGCAGAAATGCTCTCTCAGCAGAAGTTAGTGGTAACCTCCTTAGGTGGAAGCAGGTTTAGTCAGTCATTCAGCACAGCTTTTTCTCACTGTGCACTTTGCAGAGCAATCATGTTGACAGAAGGAAAAAAAAAAAACATCCAGAACGAAGGAACTAGTGCACAGTTTCTTCTGATGCAAGGTTTTACAAACCAGAGACAAAGACTGCCACAGTGATGGGAAAACTGGAGCAGGAAAACACACCTAGAGCTGTGCATTCTGGGGGCTGGCTGAAGTCCGAAGGTGCTGCACGCTGCTCTGTAAGCACCCACGGAGCTCACACCATGTGACTGTTGCAATCTCTAGAAGATAGGAGTCTGCCCCCAAAAGAGGGACATTCAATATCTGTAGAATAACCAACACCCTTCTCATGGTGGGAAAAAGTGAGACAGCAACTCCTTCACGTGAAAAGGGACTGACTTGCTTTTGGTGCTGCGGCAAAGGCACATGGTGGTGAATATTGGGATGTAAATGCTTCCATCCAGCGCTGGATGGAGGTGGGTCCCCCCCACCCTGCCCCTGAGCTTTGCCCTTCCCCTCAGCACCTTCCACTGGCTTCGCAGTCAGCGTTTCAGCTTCAGGAGGCTTGCAGATCTCCTCACGCCGTGTCTGACAAGGTGTCCAGGTGCCAACTGGGAGGAGCGGATCCCCTTTGTGCTGCTAGCTGCGATTGCAGGACACGACAGGGAACATGCACAGGGAGAGCTGAGGGAGCACAAAGCACCCACCCAGCCCATTTGGCAGCCTGAGCTGAAAATCTGAAATGCGCACTTTGCAAGAGACGTTTCCTTCCTGACGACACTGGAATAAAGACCAAGCACAGGGCTGCATTTAATGCACGTTCTTTGCTGAGGCTGTAGTGCATACCCCATCACCATAAAGGCAGCTGTTTGTGTGTGCGTGACGGTTCCCTAAGCACGCAGGGCAGATCCCCGGGGAAGGCTCGCTGCTACAACTCCCCTCGCCCGGGTGAAGCTGTAGCAGCCAGCGATAACACAGAGTATAACAGACCTGTTTTCCCAGGCAGAAACAGGCAGAGGCAGCATATCACAGCTCTTCTGTCCTGAAAGAAAATACTCCTCTTTACTCTATTTCAAGGCAAAATCAGGAGTTTCTTTCCTCCTCCTGTATCTTCTTTAGGAACAGGCTCAGGCGAAGAAGTTTTTGAGATGTTCAGATCCCGGAGGCTGGTTCAGACCTATCTTGGGACCTCCTGAGATGATTTTCAGAGGTTCTCATCAGCTTCTCGTAACAGACCATGTCAAGCTGAGAGGGTATGTGGGCCAGTTTCCTATCTCAGCTGAATTCCCCTCTGTCCTCTTCCGCATTCTGAGGTTATAGCATATTTCCTGAAAAGATGCTGTGTGCTTTCCTGTTCAAGTGGGCGGCATCGTGTGTGACATGAGTGTGCGTGGCGCTGAGGACTGGCCCACGAGTCAGGAGCCCCCAGGTATTTGCTTGTGCACACACTGAACCCATTCACACCTGGAGAATATTTTTCACGCTCAGGATGGACACATGCATGTTTCTGGAAAACCTGGCCTTTCATCTTTTCCAAACTAGCCATAATAAGCATTAAAAGATTTTAACCTGCATTTACTGAGCCACAATCCCACAAATGATTTGTAAGTCAGTTTACATACCCTCCGTGCAGTCTTTGGGCTTTATAGATGGAAGCAACCCTGGCCATGCCAACGGGTGTTATATTACGTGATGGTTTTGTGATGTTGGGTTAACCTTCAAAGAAACCAGACTGAAATCATGTAACTATTTTCATTACAGCCACCACCTGGACTGACATCACAGTCTCACATAATAAACAAGAGCTCTGTCCACTAAACCCTTTCAAGCTGCATGTTTTAATGAAGTCTTCAGTTGATGTAAAGATTTTCGTGAAAATCTCACTTTGAAAAAATCACACTGTGAGTGCCTTTATGTTTGTGGATTTCCTCTTCCCTTGATCATATTTTAGTTTGTTCTGTTTTCTTTACTAATTTTGCCAAAACTAACTTCTGCAGACTTTGGTTTGCTTTACTCCCAGGTTTCTACTTCTAACATTTGATTTTTCAAGGTTTTAAAATTTGGATTCAGGAATAAATGTCTCAGGTTTTCAAAGCCAGAGTAATTTGCTTTAGCAAGCTGGTGTATTGCACCTGTATCAGCTTAGTGGCACAAAACTACTTCAGGGAATTTTTCATTAGAGATTTTTTATCTTATTTTCATTCAGGCATCAGAACAAGAGCCTAGCCAAGCCTGATTAAGCTTTAAATAGTTTTACGCATAACAGTGAGGAGAAACGGGCTGCATAAATAATTTGCTTGCTGTGCGCTTGGCCAGTGTGAATGCTATACCATTATTACCCAAATTATTCATACTTGTGTTCAGCACTTAGTGTGTACAAAAGAATAAAGTATCAGAAGTTCTGGCAGATGAGGCCTGGGTTCAAACCATGGCCTGAGGGAAAATGTGCTACTTTACTAAAGCTTAAGCCAGCAGAACTGGCTTATATGCCTGACGATCGTAGACAATTACCAGCATTTTAAAACACAGCCATATTTGGCAATACATGCTGATACTGTTCTGTGCTATTTAGATTATTCGTGTGCATTATTTTGTTTGCCCAGAGCGAGAGATCTGTCCTTCTTCAGACACTTCATGTTGCTGCTCATGACCTCTGCATTGTTTCACATAGGCAAAAGTTGATGTTTGCCCTGTTGCTGCCATTTTACTAGGGATGGGTCATTATGCAATTATGGGTCTTTTAATACACAAATTAAGATAATTAGTTTAATTACGTCGTATTTGCCTGCTCTGACTGGGTCGTTTGCTTAATGAAATGATCTGTCACGTAGGAACCAGCTGTCTGCACTGAACCTGTTATTTCTCACACATGCCGCTCTGCCACACCTTCAGCTGGGAACGCAAAACAGGACGACGATCAGAATGTGCAGTGGGGAGAGAAAGTAATGAACAAAGTCTGTATTTGACAGCTTAAATGTGCTGAAGCCAGTCAACATCTGAAGTCATCTTCTGATGCCAGCTACAGGCACGTCTATTGACGGAAGCTGGGGCACCTGCAGGGAAGCTGCAGGTCTAGAGAATGTGCTCACAGCCCACCAGCATCAGGCTCCTGGCAGAGCAGCGAAGCGCTTTCCCAGTGCTGTCCGTGAGGAAGAAGCGAGCACCCACATGCCTCCCTGCTGGAGGAATATAGCTGTTGGCTACAGGCACAGTCCACGGCTAGCTAAGCTGGAAGCTGCAGATACCCACGTCTCTGGTGGAACGGTATCTCACGCTGTTCTTTAAGCTGCCGTGTGGGAAGGTCATGCAGGTGGTGTGTGTTAACCCTGTTTAGTCCCTTTTCTGCAGTCCTCTGCAGGGCTATTTACTGGCAAAGAGACCCAAAACGGGCAAGGGAGATGGATTTGCTTCAGCCCATCCTTCTGTCATCCTTATGTTGGGTAGTAGCTTTCCAAAGCTATCCTTGCTGGACTCCTTGAGGAGTATCAAAATCATGTTGTCATGATTGGTAGGAACTAGATCATCATCTAAGGCCAATTGGGAGAAGTCAGAGAAGCAAGTGATGAGTAGACCTCAGTGAGAAAAAATTCGTGCTGGACCCATGCCAGTTCTCAAGTCCAAGCTCCACACCCATCCAGGCTGGACATGAACCTGTATTCTGTCAGGAGCACTAAGAGGACTGAGGCACACAGTGGGAGCCAGCCACATCCCTACACACAACTGTGCCAGCATGTAAACCCTCTCCAAACATCCTGCTGAGACTCCACCTGCACTTCTTTTCTCTCATCCCAGAACCCATGAGTTTCCTCACAAACTGCCTCCTGGTTCTGCTGGCACAGCCATCTGTAGTGTCTGGAGGTGGAAACCTCAGAGTGCTCCCTCAACTGCTTGGTCCCTGCTAATGTCAGCTCTCCAGTCACCTCCAGAGCACCATTCAGCAGCATCTACTGGCTTTTTGGGTACCTTCAGAAGTAAGGAAGTCAGAGGTGCTCTGCAGAATATTCCCCTTTTTGTCCTTCACTGTGAGATACCGATCATTTAATCTTCAGCCTCTCTATTGTTTTTTATTAATAATATTATTATTGTTTGTTTGGATTTTTTTTGCATAATCACAGAAATGCTGAGGTTGGAAGGGACCACTCAAGATCATCTAGTCCAACTCCCCTTGCTCAAGCAGTGTCAGCTAAAGCAGGTTGCTCAGGACATTGTCCGGTCAGGTTTTGGAATATCTACAAGGGGGGAGACTCCACAACCTCTCTGGGCAACCTGTGCCAGTGTTTGATCACCCTTACAGTAAAAAAGTTTTTTTCCAATGTTTAAATGGAATTTCTTGTGTTTCAGTGTGTGCCCATTGCCTCTTGTACTTTCAGAAGGCACCACCACATTGCTGGCTCTTGGCCCACCTGTAGTCCACTGGGGTCCTCAGGGCCTGCTTTTCAGCCAGTCAGCCCTCAACACGTACTGGTGCATGGGGTTATTCTTCCTACAGGGCAGGACTTTGCATTGCACTTTTTTGAATTTCATAAGGTTCCTGTTGGCTCATTTCTTCAGCCCGTCAAAGTCCCCCTGAATGGCACCAAAGCCATCTGGTGTATCAACCACTCCTCCTTGTATTGTACCATCTGCAAACTTGCTGAGGGTGCAATCTGCCTCATTATCTAGGTCATTAGTGTTGAAGTTACCTAATTGAAGAACAATCAGATATTTCAGATGCTGCTAGCTTTTATCCACTGGTAGCTCATGTGCTGATTTGCTCATTTTATTTATGAATATACTGTTTGTGGAAAGTAAAGCCAAACAATTCTCTATTATTCACCTTTGTGTTTTAGGTGCAACATAAAGCCACGGGATTATTAAGTGAATCTTAATCTAATGAAAACCGTAACAGAGTATTTCCAAGAAAGTAGTTTTGTTTTTCAGGATGAACATCATGGAACAACATTCAGAAGAACACTAAGACTTATTTTTTACTAAAGATCATGTACAGAAAACAGTCTGTTTTCTAAAGAGGGTTTTGTGGCTAAAACACAGAACACACATACTAAAAAAGAACAAAGGACACATTAAAGGATACTCCCTAGCCCTGGAGTAAAAACTAAAAACACTGGAAATAGGATGTTCCCATACAAAAAAAAGAAAAAAAAAAAGAAAAAAAAAAAAGAAAAAAAAGCATATATATATATAATTTATGTATATAAAAACGAGAGAAGTTGTATATTTGCTTTCCATCCAGCACAAGCATACTCTAGCTTTGACAACAGCATAGTGTTGTATATGTTTTCATGCTAAGATAGGATCATTCTGTTGATGCAAACATGCGTGCAAAAGACGAGAGACAGATCTAAGGTGGGGTAGTTGCAGATGCATACACAGACAACCTTGCAAAGCCCTCCTGTGTGAGAGGCAGAACAGCAGCTAGAATTTGCACAAGGCCAAGAACCTCAATCCTCTTTCCTAGCAATAAACAAGGCCCCACGATGTCTCTGATACATTGATCTTTGGTTCTGTCCTACCAGGACTGTGTCTTTCTTTTTTGTCTGGTGTTTTCACACAGTAACCCAAAGTGTACTTTGCTATCATTCTCAATCCTGAGAGATAATGGGGCAAAACGTAACTATTGTTTGTTCCTTTCTGTGTTCGCAGGCTGTGTTCCTGTTTGATTAGTGGTGTTTCCTCTTTCCTGTCCTTTGTTTATTACTCTAACACATTTCCTGTTTATCAGTTTATAGTAACCAGACAAAAATAAAGTTGTTTAGAGCTCCAAGAGACCTCTGTCTGGAAGTGCTGGAGGTTCAATCAGACAAAGCGTTTGACTTCTATACTCCCTCCTGATGTCTCAGCTTCCTCCTCTCCATTTTCTCCCCCCTTTCCCAGCCCTTCTCTCTTTGCCATCTAATGTGGTGCTTTTCACTCACCCCCAAACCCTTAATTCATCTGTTCAGGCACTGGAAACTTGAGTATTTGGCCAGAAGGAGAGAAAAAAACACAAAAAGGGGCCACAATGCAGCCAGTGCAGCTGGCTTCACGTTAGCTTCACATGAGCTTCACAGAGGCAAACCATCTTGCTCCAGCAACACTGGTAAGAGAAACAAAGTTGGACGCAGCTCTCCTGTGATAGGACGTGCGCAGGGAAAGCCAAACAACTGAGTGAAACTGAACCCATTGCTGGGCATCCAACAAAACCTGGATTCAAAATTCTAAATCTCAAAAAACAAAAAAAGTGTTGGTTTGCTTCTTCGGAGTTTGGGGACATTTAGGGTTTACAATTTCAAACTTCTCTTTACCATATTGAAGACTATCATTTTTAAATTACTGTTTTTCTTTTAGACAAAAGCTCGCATTCACAGCTAACATCCTGACAACAGCATCTAGAGCTTCAAAAAGACAGGACAACGCAGCCACCACTCCAAATATCACAAAACCCTACCAGCAGAGAGACCTCTTTGCCTGCTGACTGTGCCTGCAATTGCCCTGAACTTGCTAGCAGTTTGGAAGCAAGTTATCCTTGTTTCTTCATACACCAGACTCCACATTCACCATCTGCACCAGCATCCCCCAAATGTATGCATTCTGAGAAACTGGAGGCCTTCATTAGGCCTGACAGAGACATTGCGTACAAATATTCAGGGCACAGTTGCCGTAAGAATTATTGTAATCGTACAGATTACACCTTCATACCCAACCCCAACAGGACAGTGAATTATAGGAAAATAAGTGCATTTCTTTGTGCATCCACAGACAGTTGCACCCTGGGGTGCAGAGCCACAGACCAGCTATTGTACCATCTGCAGCTGCAGGCCTCACAGCTGCAGTCTCATCAGGAGCTCTTTGGTGACCACTGGCAGGTGGCTGCTTGCTACTGCTCTTCTGGCCCAGACCACCACAGGCTGCTTCCTGCAGGTGCAGAGCCCTGGAGAGCTGCCTCCAATCTACCGCTCCTGCTCCTGCTTCCCTGCTGGCTCCTTCCTGACAGTAGAGTCCTGTGTGGTCTAGAGGGTTTACTGGAGGATTTTGCAACCTGGAGGCTGGAAGTGGGGGGTAATGTGACATCTAGCAACGAACCTGACAGTTCACTGCAACAAATGAGACCTCATAATTGGAAGGCTTTGGTCACAAAGAGGTGTCAAGAGCCATAATTTTCATTTTTTGGTGGCTGTAAAAATGGCTGTCCTTCTTGGTAGCCACTTACAGTCTGCATAAACAATCTTATTAGCAGCTGGGAGCTGCTTAATGAAAAGGAATTATGTCTGTCTAAAAGGTGAAGGAGATGCCCTAAAGAGAGAACTTAGATCACATGAGACAAGGAATGAACATACCAAGGAAAACAGACTTGCCCTTCCATGATGGTTTTTGTTATTCAAACCATCAAGGAAATACTTAAAAGAGAGCTTGGAGAAACTAACTGCTTGGAACAATGTTTGCTGCAAGTCCCGTATGGATGTAAGTCACAGCAGAGGGCCAAAAAACTAGTTCTTAATTAACAACCTGACTGTAGCATCCAGAGCTTTACGGTGACAAAAGACATAGCTGCGGCATGTGATGTCATGTAACAAGTCAAGTTTTACAATCCCTCCCACTAAAGTAACTGAAGGTGAGAAGGTTACAGACAGCAGGTCAAGCTTTGGTGCTTGTAAATCACCTATATAAGCAACATCAGCTAGCATTTCTAAAGAAGTTTGTCATTCATTTTTTCAATTTTTATTAGCTAAGATGATGATGCTAACCACTTAGATGCCTGATGATAAACTTAAGTGCCTAACTCGAGATGTAAGTTTCAAAATGCTATCCTAAGTTCCTTGTCAATGCTTACAGTCAATCACTGAAAGAAGGGTGACTGTGTTTCAGAGCACTGCATTCCTACCACTTGATTGGATGTTGGAGAACAGAATAAAAAAAAATAATTGTAGGATAATAAATTCTTGCCTTGAGTGTTTTCATTTTCATAGGCATTCTTGCCTTGAGTGTTTTCACAGGCATTGATTTCCCTCAGGTAAAAATATATGCACCAGAGTCACATTTACATTTTTGTCTAAGTGTTGCCACCCTCTGTTTTTCAATAAGGTTTTATGCCTTTGTTTAAGAATGTATAATTTGTAGCAAGTTTTATGCTTCAAAGGAAACACATAAAATTCTGTTTATTATCCCATTCTTTATTTGTCACTGAGTTCAGCTTGTCCCCCCATGGCATTGAATAGTCATTTGCTAACAACTTAGACAGGAGATAATCACCAGTTTTGTCTCCAAGACTTAAAATAGTTCAGGGCGGTGCTTGTGAGTTTTTGCGTATACATGCACACCCGACTCCTGCCCCCAACAAGCCACAGCTGACCACAGGCATATCTCCACACATCTAAATACCATTTTTCCTTGCACAACAGTGGGAATATGTCCTGAGTCACCCCAGCTCACTTTTTTTCTTTCTCTTTTTCTCTGGAAACATACAATTAGCATCTGTTTTTAGTACTTAGCGTTCAGACAGAAGGGGATAGAGAGAAGTCCCGGTTGTTAGTCGTTGCTATGGTCTAGTTGGTAGCAGTGTGCAAAACTGTAGCCAGCAGAACTAGAGGGATCACTCTCCCAAGTACATCCCCACACATTTTACCTATTAGCCTCCCTTTGCCTGCACATTAATAAAATCTTTTGGAGACTGAGAGTTAAGAGTCCCAGCAGAGGGCCAAGCAGTGCTCCATCCGGGTGCGCAATAAGTTGTGGTGGGAAGGGAGAACAGAAGAGATATAAGAAGGTACAATATTTGTATGTTGCACCCCTGCATGGTCAGTTATTACAAACTCAGGACCTGGGTTCACAGAAGAGTGCTGCTTCATCCCAGCACAGAGGAAACACAATTCACTGAAAGATTTGGGTTTCTTTCTTAGAAGTTTCCTCTCCATTCCCACTTGTAATGCACCCAAGCATCACTGCAGCCAGGGCAATGCAAGGACTCTGATCTGGCAATGTTTTGCTACTTGGTTTCTAAACTCTCAACAAGAGTAGTTTATGGGGCTGCAAAAAGACATGGAGAAGGATAAGGAGAAAAGTAGCATCATGTTAAGAAAGAGAAACATCTCAGCCCTTTTAAAGGTCAATAATTCGATGTTAGCCCCAAAGGACTCAAAAATAAGATACAGCTCTAACATTGCATCTAATTATCACTTAAAGCTCAAGTCTGCTCATGGTGGTTGTGAATTGCAAGCATCAGATTAAACAACTCCTATGACCATTCTCACTGGTTTCCAGTTAGGTCCTTTGAACAAGTACAGCTCACCTCATTTCTTTACCAAATCAAGCACATTAAGCAAGTTGGAGACACAGTTACAAGCATTGTGCAGTCCAGAGTACCCAGATCGATAGGCAGTTCTTACAGAGAGGTGAAGAGTTGAGTCATGCCCAGGAGGAATGTGTGTGTGAGCGTGGTTGTGAAAGGGAAGAGACAGCAGCGCAGTGGGGAGCAAGGAGCCGGACGCTGCCCTTTGCAAGGGCACCCCGGTGCTGCAAGCGGCCACAGAGACATTAGCATTTCAGCCTTGATGCTGCCAGGCCCTGCGGAGCAAGCTGCATGCATGGATTGCCAAAATCCTGGCTGAAATCTGTCGGCTGGTTTGCATACTTAAAATGTGACACAGTTTTATGATTCTGAAATGTGTGCTAAAGAACACGGTGAATCATTCTTAAAAATACTGCATCCTTCCCTTCACAACGTCCAATGCAATAGTTTTCAACTATGCAACCACCATGACCTTAACAACGCACCAGTGACTACTGGATTTACATTTTTCCTACCCTTCCAGTCACAATTAGCCATAGTTTGGTTGCAGCGTTTTTCGTAAGGGTTTGATGAATGATGATCTCACTCGACGTATGCTCTTACATCAGACACTACAGTTGTGCCAGTAGTGACATATTAGCATAGCGACCTGGTTCTTCGCAGTTGTTGCAAGGTAGGCCTAAACCACAGATGCCCATATTTGCAAAATGTTTTCAGCTTTTGTATATATTGCTTTGACTCCTCTCTCACTGTTTAGTCAGCCATTTTGTTATGGGCTGCAAGCTTTCTATGTGAAGCAAAGTTTTCCCCACTCTGAATAATTTCTATAAAAGCAGCCACAAAGGCAATGATAAATAGCCTAGTTACACATGTTTTCATGAACAGAGTGCCAAATTTTTTCTTATTGTATCAAGCATATGTTGGATTGAGCTAGAAGGAAGTGTTTGTGTATTTAACTACACATCCTTTTCAAGAGGATGAGCTATTCTGTTGTCAAACCACATGAGCAGTTAGACAAGATGTCTTGTCCATGATTTTCTGAATATTCAACCCTGAAAATAATGAAACGGTAATTCTAATCCTAATTACTGTGGGCCGAATGCATGTGCAAATTAACATAGACTAGTTTTCTACATGCCTGGTAGCAGGGAGAGCCATAATTGCAGACCTTGAACTTCTAATGCCTATTGCTGTGTGAGAAGTAGGAGAAATCAAGGTCATTTTCCATTCCTTAACTAAACTCCCTCTGGATAGGTCACTTTGACTTCCATTTGAAAAACAGTGCATAATTATATCATGTCAACGAAAGGTGTTACCTGTAAATTTCATGACCTGCATTTAAATTACAAGTGTAACTCGTTCCAGTTTGCTGCTGAATTCCAAATAAGTGGAATCCAAAATGGCACAATGGAATCTCATGAGACCCAGCTCTAGCACATCCTGTGGGTCCAGCGTTTTACTCTTGCCTATGGTTTAAATCCCTAGGCTTTGGGATTTAGCCTGTCCTGGATTTGAGACCAGCCTTAGGGTCTGATACTATACACCATTGTGGAGTACAGCCACATGGATATCAGTAGGACTCTTTGTGGTTTATCCAGTGAGTTTAGTGAAAACTCTTGAACCCAGCCAGAAGTGCAAGACTGAAATGCAGTTTAAGAGCAGTGTTTCAGCAGTCTTGGAGCCTGTAACAGCATGTTTTTTATGTTGTAGATGGGACTTGGCACAGCAGATAGATACCAATGTCGCAATCAGCGACTGCAATCTCAATTGCAATATCAGCAATCTCGGTATGATTTGAACCCATTTCATCCAGGATTTCAAAGGATTCAGTCCTCATGGTTGTCTGTAAAACGGCTCCTCTATCTACTGTGGGCATGACCTAACTTCAAAACTGTTTATATTAAGGTAATTTTGTTATCCCATTTATCTGAAGAATCCTTCCCAGAGAAGCTTTGCTTAGCAAAACTACAATCATCTATCTATTATTTGGGTGGTTCAGAAGAGCATTGTTACCAAGAAAAGGCTTAGCTTTGACCCTGCTAATTAATAACCATCTTCCCAAAGATCAAAGAATAGAACCTGATCAGGAACAGATGCTGTTATGTATGGTTATTTACATTTTCCTTTCTGACATCCTAACATGTTTTTAATGATTTATCTCCCTTTTGTAATGGATAATTCCACAGTTTTATGAAAGAAAATTGACGTGTCTGTTCTTGGCAGATGACTGCATACCTAAGATTGTGCTGCCCTTGATCCGTACATGGAATTTCCAAGCATAAACAGGAGTTTCATACAACATGTGTGACCACAGTCCAGGAAGGGAAAAATCCTGCTGCCCTCAGGAAACTTTTCCTGGGGAGCAATGGGAAAGCAGTGATACATCACTGGGCAAAAGGGTTGCAGGACTCAGGCATAAAGACCGGGGAGCACTTGTAACGCAGAGGCTTCTGTCTTTCCCCTGCTGCAAGGGTAACATCATGGACATTAGCGTGACACGTCCTTACTCTGTACATTTGGATGTCTGCAAAGAAATTTGGTATTCCAGGTGCTTCAAGACAGTAGGTGCTTTTGCTAACTCAAGCTGGATAGATGACATGCCCAAGCAGTAAGAACCTCTTATCACTGTGTTTATGGCAGTAATCCAAGCTCAGACACACAGCTCCATTAAGGAAAAGTAAACTCCACATAAACTAAAACTGGACAAAAACTGTATGTTAGTGAGATCTAATGGTACTGAGCTCAATTTCCACCTAGAGAAACTGAAAATAATGACCACAAACTTATTTAAAAAAAAAAAAAAAAGATGGCAATTGATATGCAAATAGCTCAGAGAGAAAGCAGAAAGATCACATCATGAAAGATCAAATCATGGCAGGGCAGTAGGTAGCAGAGAACAGATGGGGAGAGAGGAAAATTCTCTTACTCTAAGTGAGATTTTGTGTGCATGCATATCCTGTATATAGGCCACCCACCCATGACACATGGATTTTGGAAGGGTGTTATTCTACCCCTTATACACAGCACTGGCTTTCCCTGTAACTAGGAAAACATTTATTTTAAAAATTGAATCAACCCTGACTAAAACATGGGTTTCAGTTACAGGAAGAATAGGTTCATGAACTCCAGCTAGATTTCTGAACCCTGCCATCTTAAAAGCAAAATCAAAAAATTGCATGTCTGCAAAACTCAAACTCCAGGAGGCTCACCTCTCTCTGGATCACCACGTAAACTACCCAGTAAGGGGTTTCAAACTGCACATGAGGCAAAATAGCTGCTAATACTAACTATTAACTCACTGAGAAAGAAGTAAAAGTGAAAATGGGCACTATGACTCTCCTAGATAGTAGAGCTACTTCATTCTTCTGCTCTGAGGCAGTACTCAGAGGCATGGCATCCAAAAACTCTTGGTAATCTAGACAGCTATTAATGCTAAACTGGGACAGATTCAAAGTGTGATTGAGAAAGCTCTCCAATTCCTTCTGTTCCTTTGCAGTCCCTAAAAGCTGGGAGGATTTGTAGTCTTGGTGCTGTTACCTCTCCCTCTTTCCCCATAAATAAAAGGTTTTGCCAGCCAACATAGCCTCACTGGCCACCACTGAGTATCTGCAGCTGCTGGGGTATGATGTGAACTCATAGGCCACTTGGGGAGGACATCAGCCTTTGAGAGAGCCCTTGGTGGTCCTACCTTGGCAGGGCAAGCAATGTTAGCAAAATAGTCTCCAGACAAACAAATGGGCATATCCTCATGGGTATCCAGGACCTTGACAGTACTCTTTTCCATACCATTGTTTGCAGAGTGCAGCTTGTTTTTCCCATTGAGTGTAGCTGTGTTAGTGATGTGGTGGTGTTTCTATACGTATGCATGGCAGTTCCCAGAAGCAGTATGCACTGAGCCATAAGGGAGGAGGGTTTAGTTCATAGAAGCATTTTACCTCTGCCGATGTTTTGCAGCTTTCTGAAGACCCATATCTACATAGCCAACTGCTATTAGACATTGTGTGGCTTCAATTTCAATATAAACCAAAAATAAACCTTACTGTGGTCTCATACCACTTTTATGTCACTACAGCCTCACTAATTCAAGGCTCTGGGTGACTTGAACTGTGGATGGAATCCAACCTGTTGCTTTAACTTTATATAAATTAAAAGGTAGGGTTAATAACTGATCTTCATGCAATTACTTTGGATTGCACCTAAGGATAAGAAAGATCAGAGCCTTGCATACTATATCTGGAACTTTATAATGGGTTTTTTAGCTTTCCCACAAACCTTGAGTTATGACTTTTGACAAGTTCACCTCTTCCATCTCCTACCTGTCCAGAGTCATTCAGTGCACATGTAACAGGACGGCGTATTGGTTTGACCAGGATATATGCAAGCAAGGGCTCAACTGGTTGCATCTGAGAAGATCTGGCACTTGGGCTACAGGTCTCCGTGTTGTTTGTGCCTATGAATTCAAACATACCGCTGTGAATTCACCAGCTGTGTCTTTCTTGCATAGTGAGACCCTTCTCCTTCATATACAGAAGGCCCTTGGGAGGCTTGCCACGTTCAAGAACAAGGCTGCTCTGTTTGTTGTGGATGTTTACGTGACCAGATATACTCTGCTGAACAGTACTTGAAAAATATCTGTGGCATGTGCTTCATCCCAACCACTCATTCCCTTTCCTTGACCTGCCCTTTGTGGAGAGTGTGGAATGTTAAATATTTCTTGTTGGTCTGCCCAGCCTCCTGCTTTATTTACACTTACTCTCCCATTCCCTTATCCTGGGGCACCTTTCAGGATATTTTCTTTCCTGCTGAAAGTAATAGAGTGTTGGTAGGGACAGAGTCTTCAGCAGTAACAAAGTGGAGTTGGCTATGAAGACTGCAGTCTGTACCCACTGAAGCTGCATGTAGACTCAGAAGTAAAAAGTAGTAAAGAAAGTTAGGATTTAAATAATGCTTTATGACTTGCTAAGCATTTCCTTCAAAACATCCCTTTTTCTGCTGCTCTGAGAAGTATTTTTAAAACAGTAGGTAAAAATCAGTTCTGCTGAAACATTTCTTCCCGTAACAAGCGTAAACAAGTTTGGGGCTCTTGAAACCCACTAGTTCAGTAACAACAGAGCCATCTCTGCTGCATTTAACAGAGATTGCACAGCAAAGAATGAGCCTCACAGCAGAACAGCCAAGAGCCTGCACTTTCATTTAAACTAGTTTACAGATTTTATTGTAAACTATTATAGCAAAACTAAGCTATCTGGACACTTGCTTAAAAGTTAGTCAGGATTATTCCACTTTCAGTATGACCACTTAGAAGCTGCTTTAAAATACAATAAAACAAAATAAAACTCTGTTGCCACTTTTTGCACTGAATTTACATGTAGATGTACTTGTATGTATGTGAGATAGGTAAAGAATCAGGGGGAAGCTGATGGACAGGAAACAGCACAGTGTCAGTCACCCAGAAATTCCAGCTAAATAAGGATTCAGCTCTTCCCCTAGACTTCACCTATTGCCTCAGAATTCATCTACTTTCAACACTTTACATCACTTCTTGGTGAAGTGCTGTAATGCTAAAGCTTCCACATATGCTGCTTAATTTCATATTTAATTTCACTTTTCAGTTTCATGTGTTATGTATTTTAAAAACATGATGTCACCTTCCCTTCTTCTGAGGTATTCTTTGCATTAAGAGAAAGCTATGAAAGAGGAAAGCTGTTTTCAGCAATAAGGTTGCAATAGAAAAGTAATTTTAAAGGGAAATCCATAGAAAAGTGTGGAGAAGCTTCCAATCTTTTTTAAAGCACCTTTCTCATAAGTCATGTTAAATTTGAGCTCCAGTGAGCCCACCATGATGGTGTCTAATATATAATATACAAGATGAAAAACATTGGTGCTGTGTGTATTGTAATCATACCTGGATTACTTCTGAAAGTTCATACTCTTAAGTATTAACATATTGCATTTAGTGGATTATGTTCTGTTATCCCTGTTCGTTTCGAGTAGAGCTCACAGACCAAAGCAATCCTATTGGAAGTAGATAGCTGACTGAGAGGAGCAGAAGTAGAAATGGGGCCCCACTTCGTCTCAGCTGGGTACAAATTAAGTCCTTGAAGTATTAAGAAGTCTTCAGTCTGGCTGCTTGTCTGCATTAAACATATGAGTGCCACTAACTTTACAGCAGAGCAAACCTGGCTTTCCCAGAATAAACACTGGCCAAGATTTTGAAATGTGCCTAGTAAGTACAGATGCACCCCCATTTAAGGTACTTTGCATGACCCCGTTTACAGAACCTGTAACTTGAAACAGAACCTGTAACCTGAAAATACTTCCAGCCATGTAAGGAGACTAGTTCAATACCCAAAGATGCAGTTTTTGTAAGCGTGGTGTTTAGCTATGGAATTTAAAATCCAGATCAAGACCTACAACTTGCAATTGTATTTACTAGCTTGGTAACAGTGACACCAAAAATAGGCACACATGCCAGTGTCACCGTAGCTTAGTATGTTCAGGGCTAAAACACTGCCTGTCTGCCTCAAGTGGTCATGAGGTTTAGATCCAGCTGCCGGCTGCCCGCTGAGCTTTGACCTGAGCTTTAGCACAGCAAATCTGTCTGTGCCTTACATCTTGGTGTGTTTTTTGGTGATAAAGGGGACATTTGCCTGCAGTGAGAGATGCAAAGCAGATCCACAGATTCTTCATCTTTTCATCTAACGAGCAGGATAAGAAGGATCTTGGCAGTGGCAAAGGGCTGCACAGTCCATTCATTCATGTGTGCCAGAGGGAAGCCAGGAGATTTCATGGTGAGGGAAAAAAAATGTCTAAAAAATCTGACCAAAAAATAGTGCCATCATATTCTTCCTTGCTGCTGAACGGGTGACTGATGACATGTCTCATCAATAAAGCTATTATTCACGATCTCAGCTATCTGGTGAAAAGATTCTTTGGGGACATCTGAAAATAACTTTGTTTCCAAGGATTTATAGGGAGAGAGGGGAGGAATTCCATGCAAAGCCCATGTTCAAAGCCCTTAGATTCCTTGTGGTTTCTCATCTTCCTGGAGGTAAACTAATAAGAGAGAAAATGTGTACCAACTTTTATGTCACTGCACAAGAGCACTGTAAGATGATCAGAGAGTCTTACTCACTAGATGCCAAGAAGTTTATTTAAGGTGAGGCTCTGCCCTGCATGGGGGTACATGGTGGTGGGGTTGTATGGAAAGAGCACCCATGATGTGAGTAAGGCAGAAAAGCAGCCCCAGCACTGCTTAATTCCCTGCTTCAATGTGAACTCAAAAGCAGGGGAATCAGCAGGTCAGATATGGAAGCAGCGCAGGATTTGGGAATTGGGGGTTTAAGCCCCCAGTGTGCCATCAGCATCTTTGCTGACCTGGGGTAAATCATTTAGCCATTTTCTACATTTGTTCTCACTCTGGGAAAAAGGTTAGTAACATTTCATATGGGTTTTTATGGCAAATATATATATATACGTTAAAAACTGGGAAATGCTAAATCCCCACAGAATAGAGGATGGGAGAATGTAAATACTTAATGTCGGGGCAGACACAGCTCTCATCCACGTTGAGGACATACAGTAAGGGTTTCCATGTGGGCAAGCTTGGATAAAAACGTGGGCACAAACCCCCAGAGCCCATGAGGTGAACAGAACAAGGATGCCCAGAACTTACTAAAAAGTTCTCAGAAAGATGTCCAGTGCCCACTGGCTCCACTGCAAGAGTAAGCCCAACTCTTCCCAAACATTTACTGTTTACTGTGGGTCCGAACAGTGGGGGAATTGCTGGTGCCTGGATGAGTGCTCTGCACCGATCAAGGCTAGTGGTGGAAGTCAGGGTAATGCCACCTCCAAACCCCCCAAAATAAGGGCAAAGGCAGCCCTCATCATGGACACAGGAGAGCAGAGTCAGGTGGCAGCACAAAACAAAATGCTTAGTGCAGAAAAACCCAGGTCAGTCACTGCCCACCTCAGGCCTGAGGAGGTTTTATCCCCCGCGAGGTAGCTCCAGTCATGGTCCCCAGAGCAGCTCTGTGGTCCCAGCCCCAAACCAGCCTTGGAGCTACTTGGTGCCAGCAGCTCCGTGCAGCCAGGGGGTGTCTTTTGAACCCACAGCCAGGAGGGAAAGAGCAGCTTGAAGATGGATGAGGTAATGACAGAGCACAGAGATTTAATTGGCATTATCACGTGTTAGGATTCTCATACCTCCCAGTGTCCACACTGAGAGTCTGGAGAAGAGTGTTTTCAATTGCATAGCTGACGAAAAAGAAACTAGAATAAGAAGGGGGGGGGAGGGGGGGGCGGATCGAGACAGACCCAATTCTCCCCACTCTCATCTATATCAGGAAAGAGACAGAGGCTTGCTTATATGGAAGGGGGAACCTCGTTGTTTATATCGTGGTTTTTGTTATCTGTAGCCTGAAGTTTTTGGAAGCCAGTGATTAGGGAGCCTCAGTGACAGGAATGGGGCCGTCACCTTCGCTGGAAGCAAATGTAACTTCTGCAGTTGCTTCGATAATAAGCCTTGGAAAAGGACCCTGAATAAACCAAAAATGAAATACAGAGTATCCAGGTAGTCAACATGAAATTAAAACATGAATTTCATGTTGTAAATAAAGCATTAAATAAGCAAAAAAAAAATAAAATAAACAAAATAACTTTGGCATTTCATATTTGTTTGATAAAAAATTCTTGAAGCACAGCTTGCGTCTTCCATACCAACAGGGTTTGTACTTTAGTTCAAAGGACACAACCAAAGCAGCCATTGTGAAATCTGAGATACACAACTTTGTTTACAGAACAAGAAATTTCTGATAAACCACTTTGATGTCACAACATGCCTGCCCTTTAGGCTAATAGTATTTCAGTATTGGCCTTAATAACAACCTTCAAGGAATGGATCTGACCAGTACTGTGTACTACTATTATTCTTTTTCTCCCTGTATGAATACACCAATGCCCAAATCAACCTCCCCCCACCCCCACAAGTCCACAGACTGTTCTCCAGACCTTTTGCAGATAACTTTATCTGCTGCAGGGCCTGGTGTAGGCTTCTGAGATATTTTCTTCCACTTTGCTTACTTGTACCACTGCACTTGCACAAGCAGCCTGTCATTCTCCATGATATAAACTTATGTCTCACAGCAAAAATGCAATACTCTCATTCTTTGTCTTTGCAGACCTGACACTTCCCTAGAACATTTGCAAAGAGTTTAATCCAAATACGAACATACAAAGGAGGAGGTAGGGAGAGAACAGACAAATCTAGTCCTTCCTTTAGGACTTGATATGGGATTGGCCTGAAGGCAAAAAACTGAGCTACAGCTACCCACACCAGGAAAGTATCAAACTGCTTTACTTTTAGCCAAGGTTTTCTTTACTAAATCCTGCTAATTCACAGTTAAAATAGAGCAAAGTTTACATTAAGTGCAATCAATAGCATTGGGTATCACCATATTTATCCTGTCTAATTAAACCAATTGAAAATGAACTAAACTTCTGCATTTTTAGTAAGGATTTTTCACTGAGTCCATGTATTTGCTATAGACTGTTACTTATTCACTTAACGTTCTGATTCCTAACAAAACTAAAGAAAGAGGGTCCAAAGCCACTCAGTTCAGATCTGGCATCGGCCGTCCAAAAGCCCAGGGTTTGTACTCTGGCATACGGTCCAGCCTGGAAGCGCCTCCTGTGACATTCAGACCTGGACCTGGGTCTTCAGCAGAATGCCCTTGCTGTGTAAAGGACTTGAACTGGGCATGGATTTTACATAAAAAAGATTCACAAGCACGCTCTACTCCTCCTCAAAACTAAGAACAATATCAAAACTGCTATAACGAAATGATCAAACCACCACGGAGTGTTTAATATAAGGATCTTTGTCACCGTCATCTTGAGGTGAACTAGAACAAGGAATATAAAGTTCTGATCACTTTGAAACATTTGAAATTTGAAGACTAGTGAAGTGTCACAACTGTTTCACAGGAGTGTATCTCACTTTGTGACTACCCATTTCAGAATTTCTATATTGTATTATTTCTATATTTATTTATTTATTTTCTATATTTTTATTATTATTTCTATATTTTATATATTCTAATTTCTATGTATTTTTGAGTCATCAAATACCAGATGGACGTGAGCAGTTTAGTATGGCAATTCCTGCGCAATCCTATCTGTGAAATGAACTTAGTCATGTGGTCTTCCAGTGCTTTGATACCTACTGAAATTAAAATACAAAATGAAACAAAAATACCTTTACAGATTAAGAAGATTCAGGAAGGGAAGATGAAGTGGTTTGATTTCTAGTTTTAGAGGTTCTCTGATCCTGTTCATCAGTCAGATTAGTAGGCACACGTTCTAGAAAAGTGTGTGTGACTTCAATAATCTGATTCAGGGTACACAGCTCAATATGCTTTTCTAAAAGCTGCTAGGTTCTTACTTGTTCTCAGCAATTAAAACCACAGCAGTAAGACAGAATATCTTCTCTTTTTGCCTCTCAGACGTTCACTTTTCCCATTTGTAAAATATATAAATTTGTAAAATTTCAAGATTTGTAAAATTTCAAGATTTGTAAAACAATGATAGCAGCCTAATCAAAGATGGACTTTTTGTTCAGGAAATAAAAGACACATAGACTTTTTGCTCAGGGAATGGTATCCCATCAAAAGGAGAAACAAGATCTGCCTCTGAAGAAGGGACTTTGTTATTGAATGCATTTGAACTTAACTTCCAGTGTTAACAGCCTTTTCTCTGCATAAACAGAATCAGGAGTTAATCAAAGAACTTCCAAGTTAAATTCTCCATTTTCCATATCAATAAGAGAAATTCTTCCAAACCCACAAACTCCATATTTTCACTTTGTGTTGAAAGAGTGAAACTAGTAGCCAAACCTCAGTATGCTACACATTCAACAGAGTAGCATCCGCTACATGGGTAATAAATTGCCTCTGGAGGAAGAATTTTCCAGCTCAGATGAGCTTCCAAAAGCAAAGTGCAGGTGTTCCAAAGAAGCCCTTGGTTTAGATGTGGTGAAAGGATTTTGCAGATGATAAATCAGAACTATTACTTCAGAACAACTACCTAGTTTTTATTTCTAAATTACCCATTTGCATCACACCTCCTCATCTCTGTATACTCAGTCTGAAATACTCCTTTCATTTACCAACATCACTGGCCACCCAGCAATTTCAGAAAGCATGTTCTGTGAGAGAGAGACAGGGAAAGAGCGCAGGTGTTCGCAGCTGCCCACCACCAGAACGAGCACCCAGAAGTAATTTTCCAGGGTATGGAAGTCATTTTGGATAACCATCAAAATGAAATGCAAATCCATTTCCCTATTTTAGATATCTAAACATTTACATATCTAAATATTCTCACCGGGATACTAGCATCACAGCAAAATGAGGGAGTGCAGTTGCAGGCTGTGCTGGCATCAGCAGGCAAGGACAGAAGATAGCCAAGACAAATTGGTAGCTTGGCCTTCTAGGATGTGCTAGAAAACAAAATACATGCCCAGGATTCTTGGGAGAGTTCTTAGTGTGGTGGCTGGCTATGCTTATACATCGGACTTGTGGGTCTTCACTATTTTTGTCATTCATGCTACTGGATTTTGCTGTCAAGGTAGGCCTACCTATATAACAATCATACTTTTCTTTTCTTGTGTAGACATACCAGAAACTGCCACCACCAGAGCTTGAAACAGAATTCAGGATCTTACTTGGAACATCTCAATCACATTCTTTAACTTCTGTGAGGTTTCCTGGCATTAACAGATGCCACAATGTTTGGAAAGAAATTTTTGTGGCACCTTGTTGCTGAGTTGGCATTTTGAGGAGGGTTATACTCTGAACCTTTCTTCTTCTGCAAGAAAATGAAGCTCTATCTACATTTCTGCTACCTTAGATTCCACGTCTTGTCAAATTACCTTCAAATTCACACATTGGAACTGTTCACGTCTCTAAGGTGTAATAATAGCTCAGTAAGAACAAAAATTTGTTCAGATGACTGCCCTTTGAGTTCCCAGATCAGAAACAAAAACAGTTAAAATCAGCACTTTTTAAATGTACACAAATATGTGTTCAGTTTGAAGAGAAAATAAGTTAACATTGCATGAAGTTTTTCAACATGCAAGTTTGAAATGAACTTTTCCTCCTCTCCACCACATCTGCAGTTCACCACATGCAGACAGGCAACGTACGTTTTTGTTGAAACAGAAAAATGCAGTAAAATAATATGAGAGAAATCATAGCCGCAAATGGCTTCTGTGGAGTCACTGAGATGTTTGAAAATAGCACTTCATCATATTTTCTTCCAGGCAATTTTTGTTGTCTCCCACAAAGAAGACCGCCAAAGACCCCACACTCAACAAGCAGTGCTCCTCACAAAGCCGAACTGCTGTTTGAGGTACCAGTCCTTCCCAGGATAACCACAGTCTGGTTCAACGTGTTTGTTGATGAGTATTTCACAGATATATTTTGGTTCTATTATTCCCTGGTTTATACCTCTTCCAAGACTGTGTGTGACACCAAGCCACCACCTGCTCGAACTCAACTTTTAACTCTCCCAGATGCTTGTGCATCAGCCCAGGGTCAGCTAAGCACAGCACTCTTCCCCAGACTGCCAAGCAAGTGAGAGGAGGGGACCACAGAATTTGTTAAGCCAGCTGGAGACCTGCTCAGCAGGAGGAGCTGCGTTCATTTTCAAGCAGATGATATTACACTTAAATCTTTTATCTTACTTGCATACTTGAAACCATGGGTTGCTACATTGCACTGGACAACCTTTACTTCTAGGCTGCCCCTGTATTTCCTTTCACACTACTTTTGTGCTGCCCCTTCAATGAAATAACCATTCCCAGCCTCAGAATAGGGGCGATATCTTGTCGTAAGCATTAATCTTCCATTGCATCTCATTCTCCCAGCCTACCACCAGCACTGGTGTAAACTTTGGTATTAACTAAGGCTGTGGAGGCGGGAGATTTTGACCTTTCCATCATTTTGAGGTCTTCTCTCTGTGAAGAACAACATTTTTTTTTTTGTCATTAACCCAAGTCCCACATTTTCCTTTTCTTTAGTAGAAATCCACTTCCCCTAGTCACTGCTACATGCAGCAACGCATAATGCCTGTCTTTATTGAGTTGTGCCATGCCCCTCTTCCCAACTGCCTTCAGCCTGTCCCTGCTCCCCCCAGGTACTCCACGGGATGCTGACTCCACTGTGCTGCTTAAGGAAGCAACAGAAACCAACTGTTTGGAACAGCCATTGCGATTATGGCTGTAAGAGTCTTCACCCAAAAGCACCTTTTAAAAGAAAAAAATTTGGAAGAAATCAGAAAGTCAGAGCACCTGCTTAGGATGTCACAGTGGATTGCTGCTCTAGCTAGGAGAGTGTCTGCAGGTAAAATAGAGAAAGGACACCTTGACTTTACAAACAGACTAGTCTCTCTCCTTCCCCTAATTACTAGGCACATCTGTCACAGCTGGAAAACCTGCCTGTACCCTTGTGGTTTGCAGTCTAGGTCCAGCCCTCCCAGTTTCTATCAGAGCACCTCACCAGTTATGCTCCTAGTCAAACTGCAATTGCTCAGGTTTCTTTCTGCTTCCTGTCTCAGGGAAGGCAGCCTTTTAACTGGTTTTTAGCTCTCCAGTCTGCATTGGAGATACATTGACCCTATCAGAAGTTATTTTCATAAAACTATGATATGCACAGAAGAAGTAGCTAGGGGCTGACTGATGATCCTCTCCTCTTTCCAATAAAAAGTACGACTGAATTTTTCACCGTTAGCATTTTTGTTACCACTCTGTGTCAAGAACACTCTTGTCATTGGTTTGAAGACTGTGCATCTACATGTTCCCTTTGCTAATGACCAGTCAGGAGCATATTCTTGCTATGTATTCTGTAAGTTTTTAATTAAATGACCTCAGTATGCCCACTCTTTGAAGTCGAATCCATCCAACATTATTAAAAATTACTCATATGCGCTTACTTTGGTATTAAATTCTGTTGAATACCTGTGAAAGTCTTTCATTCTTCACCCTTAGCAAGAATTGTAATTACCTTACTATAGCAATAAAAAGAATAAACCAGTCTGCCAAAAAAATATTTACTTACCTATCCTAGCAGACTAGCTCCAACTATTATGCACATTTTTCCAGTTCTCTAGAAATACAACAAAATGAAGAAAGTGTATTCTTGAAAATGCTCAGTAGAATGATGTAATTAACAAGAAAGTATTTTGCTACTGATAACTTAGTACTTTTCTGAACAAGTGCTTTTGGACTTTGCAATAATGTTGTCTGATGATGCAATGCTAGTTTTAATTTTTTTGTTTTGTCTTGTTTTTCTAGGATAATATTTCAATTTTATTTTAGTGCTTAGTAAATGCGGGGTTGTCATCCCTTTGAGATTTAAGGGTTCGATTCATAGTTAATGAAGCATAGGCAATAAAGCTCTTATTCATATCTAATGAAGCATAGTCAAAAGCAGGGCAAAAATCCCAATCTTTACAGGTAGCTAGGAAATAAAAGCAAAACAAAACACGGAATTCAGAATTCTTTAAAATTACCCTGATCAACTGCTATGATACACTAAAGCATTAGTATGCTCTTGCCGTACATTGGATGGAGTGCTTGGCTGGGTAAGCAAAAGTTTCAGCTGAGATGGTGGCTTTTGAATATGGGCTTAAATGTTTCATCTAAGCCTACAGGCTCATTTTATATGTGTCTCCTACAGCTCCAGGGCATCATCAGCCTGTAACAGGTTCAAGTGTCTGTTCAAGGAGTTAGCAGTATTGTACTTGTTGTCCCATACCCTATTGCTATTACTGCAGGTAATTTTTATGTAACTATATTAAACTGTACTCTTTGTTTCCACCAATGGGTTATTCTTTTTGAATGAATTCTCGTTTGTTCCCTCAAATATTGTCTTAAATAGATTAAGCAATTGCAGGTGAGACAAAAAAAAAAAAAAAAAGCAACTTATTTTATAGTTCTATTTTATATGCCATATGCAGGAGAGATCAAGATAGCTGCCATCATTGTATAGGGTGACTAAATTATGTATTACAGAATAGTTGCAACAACTGTAAGAAACTCCATTCTCTTTGTGCTATGTGAAAAGTCCCCTGGGGTAAAATGTTCTGTTCATTAAAACATAAATAGGCAATGTCATTGAATATTCTTCAGCTTCATAAAATCACACTTGGTAGCACTGCTGACTGAAATGGGCATTACAAACACTTTTATTCCCTGCTCCCTTGCAAAGCCCCAGATGGCACTCCTGTGGGCTCCTTTGCCTTGAAGTGGGAAAACGTGAGGGTCTGTTGAAAACTGAGGGGCAGATCTGCAGACTAAGTTGGATATATCACTGTGTCGAACAACTAAGTTGCTGGTTACAACTCAGTGAATACTAGTTTATTGAATGCCAGCTAGTAGAGATTGTAGAAATACTATATAAGCAGTGCAGACTTAGTCCTTTACCCATCACTGAAAATACAAATTTCCAACTTCACTTTCTTCCCAAAGGCAGTGTTTTTTATGGTCTCCCAATAGAATCTCCCCAACCACTCTCTTATTACTGCTGTAGAAAACTGTTCCAGTTCCTCCTATCCTGTCTACCTACAACAAAATGCTTCTGTCACTAGGACGCAGCTGTACTTACCCTGCATCATTAAGCAGTGTTCAGGCACCTGGCAGCAAGACAGCTTAGTTGAATAACCCAGGAATTTGGACTTTGCTGTGCCTCTGCAAACATCCAACTGCGATGCTTGGTTCTTCACATTTCCTCTGGAGAGTAATCCACTACTTCCCATTTAAAACAGAGCTGAAATGATACAGGATATAGCTATTAGCACAGTTACCTCACTGCTACAATGATGCAATTCGCTTCCCGAACTGTATGAGCCTACCAAACAGCAGATAGCCTTCCCTCAGGTTCCCAGTCTGCCATTTCAGTGACCACTTCAGCAGTGGAGGCAGCTTTCACTACAGCTGGGGCCTGTCCACCGCTGACGGCACATGAGTTCCTCTGAAGGGGCATGCAAAGAAGGCTCTGGACCAGGGTCTGAAACCTGCACCCTGGTGGTTGTGGACCATGGTTGATTGCTCACGGGCATTGGCTGGGGCAAGATGGCAACCACCTCCATGCTGGCCAGCTGAGGAGGTGGGAGAGCCTGGGCCAGCTGGGCCCCTAGCATGGGCTGAGGACAGACCAGGAGTCCTTTTCCTTCTGCACATTAATCCTCTGGGTACACAGATGTACCCACACAAACTGAAGGTAGGAGTCTCTGCACTGGATTATTTATAAAGTCTCCATGTCATAATTTTTTTGGCCTTATTAACAGGAAGTTACATTCCTTTCATTGTAGTTCTTGGATGAACTTGTTGATACACATGGAAGAATCCTGTCCCTCACATGTGCATGTGGGAGGCACATTTTACTCTTCCTTAATTTTATTCTGGGCTTTGCTACTCTTCACTTGCATTACACAACATATTACACTAGCACCAGCAAAAGATATATATATGCTATATGTAATGCCCTGAATGCTCTGAGGGAATAAGAGCTAAAATCTGTTACTACCACAGGCTATCTGCTCAGATACTAACACTCAGTGTCCTTCAAAGCTATCTGTGACTACCCTCAGACCAAAGAATTACACCTTCCTTTAATGTCAGGTTTTGACTTGTCCCTGGAGGTTAAAAGACCTGGTAGTTTTGAATCAGTTAGCACATGGAATTACTTTTAAAGACCAAACTGTAACAGTGACTGACACGCTGATTTGCAGCCCTTAGAAGGAGATATAATTATCATTTCATTTTCAATTCTTGGCCAAGTTCCGACTCAGCACTCCAGCTGTGGGGTTTCATTGTTTTAAGTTTCTGTCCCTAAGTCATAGGATTCACTCTACCTCAGCTATAGATGCTACTAGGAGATGCTTTGGTGCACATTCTGCTCTCTGTCATCCATGACAAACACTTGTCTAGGCTTTCATTCCTTATAAATGGGAACAAGTAGTTTGTGTTTTGCCGGAAGTGTGATGCTATCAACATCTTGCAAATCTACAAGCAGCTCATTCACCCATATGTTCACCAAACGCTCTTCAGATCTATCTGGGCAACCCATATCTGTCTAAAAGCCATCTGGAATAATGTGTTGCCAACTTCTGATCTTAAGTACAGTAGCAACTTTCTTAGATCATACTTGCTAAAATTACTAAATTTGGAAACATAAAATTGCATGGCAACAGAGGAGCCTGTTGGATGCTTTGTATCCCCAGAAGCATACTCCAATGTTTTCTTTAGTCGTGTTAATGAAGTATAAAAATAGCAAACAGCTTGATCTGCATCAATTCCAGAATAACTTTTGGGGGCAATTTCTCTATCATTTTGGCTTTCTCTTAATCTGCCTTTGTCCCTTCTTTATCAATTGCATTTTCAAAAAACATTAATGGCATTTGTCATTTCAAACCTCCATCTCCTTAACCTCACTTGTCATCCAGTCTTTCTTTACCCTTGCTCTGTTCATCCACTGTTTTCTCCTATATGTAACTATTGCCCACACATTTTGCCATCTCTGTCAGAGCTGGAGTCATTGATTTTGCAAGACACCTTAGGCCTTTCTGAGGACAAACTTAGTATCTTCCAAAAAGATTTACAAAACTCACGAGCCTGTAGACATCATGGGGAACTACAGCTTGCTGGAATTCCTAGGTAGAGCTAGCTACTGAGTTATCCTGTCTTTAGCACTAGGAGTTACTAGTGTTTGCAACAATAGCATAGGCAAGCATGAGATTTTGCCTTAATTGTATTCTCATGAGTCCAAGCTGACAACTTTAAAACATCTTTCAGCAGGTGCTACTGTTAAATTAGATATTGAAAACAATAAAATGTTCATTTTGTCAACATTTTGCTGATGTTGCAATTAAGTATATTGTTTTTAGAGACATTTTAAGAAGAGGGGGTTGTGAGGTATAGAAGCCTTTTATCAATGGATATTTATTGGACTAGATGACTTAGAGGTCAACATCCATGCCGAGAAGAATATATTTTTCTCTCTGTACTGCTTCACTGAAGTGTTATAAATCTGTGAAGAGAGAGCTCTAGTTAAACAAACGAACAAACAAAAAAGCTTAGGCTGAATGAGTATTTATCCCAACGTGTCATCAGCACATTCTGTTATGCCATTTTTCTCAGTTCTTATTTCATGTTCAGAAACAACAGGAACAGTTCATTCATGGCTATCTGGAACACCTTGGCATACCATCTTTCATCAATGAAATGAAGACTAAAATGAACACTGAAAATTGGTGATGAGTGCTATTCGATTTACTGAATATATTTTAGGGTTAACTCAGTGACTGCTTAATTTGGGGTCTACTCTACTGGCAGAAAAGACATCAAACAGAGGAAAAGGTTCATCCACTGCAGCAAATCAGTAAGTGCCTTTAATGTCATAGAATCACATAGGTTGGAAAAGACCTCCAAGATCATCCAGTCCAACCTATAATCTAACACTACCAAGTCCTCCATTAAACCATGTCACTAAGTTCTACCTCTATATGTTTTTTGAATATCTCCAGGGATGGTGACTTAACCACTTCCCTGGGCAGCCTGTTCCAATGCCTCACAACCCTTTCAGTGAAGAATTTTTTCCTAATATCCAACCTAAACCTCCCCTGGCGCAACCTAAGCCCATTTCCCCTTGTCCTGTCACCGGACACGTGGGAGAAGAGACCAATCCCCACATCACTACAGCCTCCTCTAAGGTACCTGTAGAGAGCAATAAGGTCACCCCTGAGCCTCCTCTTCTCCACGCTAAACAATCCCAGCTCCCTCAGCCACTCCTCGTAGGACTTGTTCTCCAGACCCCTCACCAGCTTCGTTGCCCTTCTTTGGACATGCTCCAGCACCTCGATGTCCTTCCTGTAGTGAGGGGCCCAAAACTGAACACAGGTCTCGAGGTGCGGCCTCACCAGAGCCGAATACAGGGGGACAATCACTTCCCTAGTCCTGCTGGCCACACTGTTCCTGATACAAGCCAGGAGTCACTTTCTGATACAAGTCAGTGAGTTGCACTGATTTACAATGGCTACAGATGTGCTCCAAATTTTGTTTTCCTTTTTGTTTTGATGTCAGTATTTCTGAAGACAGTAAAGACTGTCAGTAATCCCAGCACCAGATCTGTCCCACTGGATTACGCAGACCTGCTCCAGTCAGAGGGGTCGGAGTTCATTTGTCTAAAGTCTTCTTGAAAAAACACCACAGTCATCCCTCCCTCTTAATCAGTTTTATATTTAAACAGGAGTATTGCAAAATCTGATAATAACAGTCAAAAGTTCAAAAATGCCATTCTTAAGGCATGGATCTTGGGAAATACATACTGGCCCAGTTTCTGCTTCCAAAGGCTCTTTTCCAGGTTAATACCTTCTTACATTTCCTGTACAATTTTCCCTGCCTGGAGGTGTTCTCATCACCTCATAAGGTCTGTTTTGCTCTGAGTTGTCTTTTTGACCCTTGCCTCCATTATGCTTTTGTCAGGGGACAAGTATTCCCATTAGTTCAAATGTATTGCTTGTAAGTTGGCTGATTTTTACTATGTGTCACATAAGAACCAAAATTTATTTAAGCACCAATTCAGCCAAGCTAGTCTTTAGGTTTATCATGTATGGACAGTGTCTTGGAGGATTTTACTTGGTTTCTTTGCTCTTGAAAGTGACTCAAGGGCTGTAGGTGATGCAATGCCCAAGTGGTGACTAGGGAAAGTGCCAGTAGATGGTGCTGAAGAACATGCAGCATGTTCCCAAATTCTGGTTCTTGCTCACAGCAAGTGGCTGCCGGTGTTCAGAACACACTCAGGCAAAGGGAAAAAGTGATCTGGATCTTTATCTTGTTAGAGCAGATTAAAGTCATGTTATTTTCTTGCAATATTGAGCAAGGAACTCTCAGGTAAAGGTGAGAACAGCTTTGTCATCAAAGACATGCTATTCTCTCCACTGCAGACCTTATGCCAGAACCTTCTCCAAGCTCTTCCTGCTTTAAAAAGCCCACATTTTCATATTCTGTCATGTTCTCCGCTCAAATACTGCTGCTTCCTTTTTCATTTCTTTATGTCTCAGTCCAAGCTAACTGCTAAGCATGGGGCGGCTGCTGTGCACAAAATCATCTTGAGACACTCACTTCTGAGAAGCAATCAGGAAATTCAAGTCCATGTTGGTCACACCCTCTCCCCTCTGTAATATTATAAAGGAACTAGAAAAGGACATTTTCCTTAAAAACAAACAAACTGAAATAACTCTCATCTTCCCCTCCCCCCCCAAAAGACCTTCCCATGAAATTAACACCTCAGATGTGGTCTCCCATTTTTGTATGACTTTCACTTTGTGACCTGGTCAAGGCTAGGAAAACTCTGCAAGTTTCTATCCTGTACTGAGTTGAAGGAGACCTTCACTTTTTTCCAAAGAACAGAGACCACTCTTCTTCATTCAAAATCTAGAAGCCTTGAGGTAGGAGGATAGATTTTGGATGGACGTGGGAAAGGAGAATGCTTGAAATAACATAGATTGCGGGTGGTTACAAATATAAAGTTTGTGAATCTGTTTGAGGCAGTTTTAATTAGTGGCTCCTTCCTTGTCTTTTATTGTACTGAACTTCATAAGTAAGATTCAGGAGACAAATTTGTCTGTCTGTGTCTGCTTTTATCCTCATTCCTTGTAGCTTACAATCTTTCTGAAACAACGGAAGCTAGAAATGCTGCCAATAAGATGTTCAGTTCCATGAGACCTTCCTGTTGTTATTTAGGGCATGGTTTCATGTAGCAAATTTAGATCAGTTAATTTCAGAAAATTCCTCTATGCCTGTCTGCCAGAGCCAGTCCCCCAGCCAGGGAGATGGCACAGGGGAAAGCATGTCATTATCTCAGTAACAACTCACACACTGGCTCAATAGCATGACTCCCTCTTCACCAGTATTTTAACGCATTACCCTGGTTTATGACATACTGCAGCTGAGACCAAGGCACACATGTATTTCTGCTCCAGTCATGACAATCTCTGGCAGATTCCCTTAAAAACGTCTTTCTAATACAAAGATTTCAAAAGGTTGACAGTTCCTAAAGTTTCCTTCCTGTATTGCCTTCATTTCAGAAGAAATGTTAATGTGTATGAATGAGGATTAAGATGACAGATGCATAGCCAAGGAAACCTCTTGTTCAACTCCTCTGTGTGAGAAGACCCAGCTCCACCTGCATGCAGAGCCATGCACAGCTGCTCTCCTGCTCCTCCACCTGCCCTGAGCATGCCATGAAATACGGAGGGGTCTTACTCAAGCCTGAGAGATGCATTTGCACTGCTCTGTTAGAGCACTCCTGCATGCCAGGGCCGTGAGGATACCTAATGCTGAGACACCCAGCATTCAGCCTTCAGATCTTGGGATAACTCCAGAGTGCTTGGGGGATGCATTGGCCTTGCACATGACTTCTACTGCTGTTGGGAATGGCACGTTTCCCAGCCCAGAGCCTGTAGCCCCCCTGGAAAGGTTCCTCTAATGCTTGACAGCAGTTTGCACCACCCACATCTGGTAACCCTTCTGTGTAGTTCTGCATCTTCAGTATTCATACTGCTACCCACCATGCTAGAGTCAAAAGGAGGGGTGCTTAACCAAAAAGGCTAACAGCCTTCCACATTCCTTTCAATTTTGCAACTGCTAAAATGCCTAGGATTTTTTAAAACTATTTAATTTCTGCTTTAAAGGGAGGAAATCTCCATTTCAGCTTTTGTCTAATGAAAATGACTTAACTTTGCCAAAAATAGTCCTCTGGATGTACAAAAATTTTTGTTTCTGTCCACTTTATAGTGCATAGTTTGTAAGAAAATTCTACAGTGGCAAAAAGCATGGTCTTGTCCAGAAGCTCAGCCCATTAATAAAACACAAAGATGCACTGTACTCTGCCAGGCAAAAACACCACACAAGCTGGAAGCCAACATGGAAATACTCAATGAATTTTTCAGTAGAAGTGCCAGCTACTGTATTTCATTAAAAGGGAGGAGGATGTAAAACTAAATAACACATAGGTTTTGTAAAATGTGCATGTCATAATTTACAATGAGAATAATTGGGGTTTGGGTCACTGTAGTCACTGCAACTAAGCTATTATTAAAAAAATGAACTGATCGTCATTTATAGTGGCTCAGAAAAACATTTTTGGAGAAAGCTCAATGTATCATTTTTCTTAAATTCATATACATTTGTTCTAATCACCTTATTTTATAATTTATGTAAAAACTCACGTAAAAACATGGGGAAGGTGGTATTATTAAGGACGAAAGGCTATATTTGTTCATTTCTTTTCTTTCCTTTAGTAGATTTTAGAAGATACTACATTTTAGCTAGGAAGATCAACAGAGAGCTTTTCTAACCTTTGGCAGTAACAAGAGATGCATAGAAATTGAGCCAATACTGTAACTGAGAGTTACAACAGTAATCTGAGTCAAGTTATAAACTGTACCGGGTTGCCTATATTGCCATCAAAGAGTTACTGTTTAGAATAGCAGAGCTGAGAGATCTGTGGGAATTCCCTGTGTTGATGAGATCCCTGAGTAATCAGTCAGAAGTGATAAGAAAATACCAAAACCAAAAGAGTCATATTTCACATCTGCCTTCCACCACTGGAAGTGACCAGATGATGCAGTACAATGGCTATTGGAGTTTCAGAGCCAGAGAGGTCTGGCTATTAGAGCACTGAGGACACATCTTTGGAACTTGATCTCCAAATTCCACCTGCATTTATGTATGTACAACCACAAATACACCTTGAAAAGTGCTTGTGCAAGTGGTCATATACCCCCATATGAAAGACTTCTCAATAATATGTGGAATGATGCTGGCTGCATGAGCTGGCTTGAGTCATGTAGCTGAGAGGTATAACATTACACTAAAAATAATCTATATACCTTTCTTACTGGAGGCAAATATCACTAAAATGGAGGATAATTTTCTTTTCATGGATTCAGTGGTATCCTACCTGTTACAGTCCAAGCTGAGTGAACTTGTTAGTTTTAACTTGTTCTTTGGTTATGTCTCAGGTGCGATTCTGGGCTCAAAATATGAGTGTGATCCTCCTGAAGACGGTTTCAGTCCGTCTTCATTTCTATCAGCAAGTTAATGATACCTTTTGCTCTTTGGGAAGAATCACTCCTGAAAACTCTCTGAAAGGTAAAAGTTATTGTTCCAGGTTAACATGTGTCAAACTCATTTGTCTACAAAAATTAAATAGGTATATGGAATAAAGGAAGAGGATTTCCAGGCAACCAACTGTCATGATAACTCAGTGACTTATAGTGTTACGCAATCTTAGGGGCACTAATGCACTGCAAGATAAAATCCCACCCTTCACAAGTCTCAGGAAATGCATATTTATGTGCTTCATGGTCTCTGTCTGATTTAGTGCTGATATTGCAAAGTGCTCTATAATCTACATCCAGGCTCCAACTGTACTTTAGGAGTACCATCAAGGAAATTAGCAATAATTACATATAGGAAAGATGAAAGACTCTAGGAAGCATTTAGGACCCAGTAATCCTGTTTCCTTAAGAGGGAGACTGAGTGTGGTCAAATAAAGCTGCTGAATGATTAGGTCAGAGGTTCCTGCCTTGCAATCCGGGGCCAAATTCGGTGAAAAATGCTGAGCAGCCAGAGCTGAGAGGGGAGGGCAGTTCTACACTGGCTATTTCCATCTGAACCTGTTCTTCCTTCCTCCTCTGCCTGTCCTTACCATAGCCACTGCCACAGGCTGTGTATCAGAGGCAGCCTCTCCAGCTCAGCTTGGTGTTCCTAGGAGAAATGCTTCAGTCATGCTTAAGCTGTGGGGTGTTCAAAACCTGGAAAATAAACAGTAAAAGGGCTGAAGTAATTGTTCTTGTGATGTAAGTAATTGTGTTCTGCTGGTTTGAACTGCAGTACCTCTCTGTGTTTGGTCCAGCCGCAGCCACGGGGCTGAGTGTAGCTGCACCAAATGGTGAACAAACTGAATGGCAGTTCCCCAGAGCTAGGGCTGTGGCAAGAGGGGAAGTATACACGTACATGAAGGAAGGCTCTTGTCAACACCTAATTCTGTAGATTGTGCCTGCAGAGGTATAGAATCTGTCTTATCACCACAGAAATTATCAGCAGGCTGGACGCATCCTGCACAAAGGACTCCAAGGTTTATTGAGGGTCAAAGGAAGCAGTAGCCCAGAGGAAATGTTCAGAGCAGAAGAAAGGAGAGAAAATAACATTTCCAAATACTGAGATGGCTAGTGTGAAGTAGGTATCTCCTGTCCAATGTCATTGACCTGAGCTAGAGGTTTGTCTTAACTAAGAGAAATAAAAGGTTACAGTTTGGCATTCAGGGCTGTGCCTTGCCTTTTGTTCCCAAAATATCCCACACCACCTGTGAAGCTATTGCATTCCTGGCAAGGGGTGTCATCATTTGAGGAAGGCAGCTGTAGAGACAAGGTGTGTCTTGGTTTCATATTTGCTGTTTTCCAGGGTTTACGTTTGGAACAATGCAACTTGCTTCAGCTGCCTTCCCATGCCAGGTGCATGACAGCACTATAGCCCATGACTACAGTGTGAGACCCAAATCACTCGTGGAATCACTTCCACTTGTCAGTAAGCACAAAGTGAATGTAAAATGTGCTTCTGCACTTCTGATTTGGAAGAAATTTATCTTCACCTTCTCTTAGTAGAAGCAACCATGTAAACTATTTCTGTGAAAATCCATACTGAAGACTTCAGGGTCAGATAGATCATATTCAATCAGTAATTGATTAAATAAAAATTCCCCTCTGTAATGCAGGTTGGCTACTGAAAAGCTTTGTTCACATTTACTCAGTCATATACATTTATCAAATTGCCAGTGGGAAGACAATGTGCTCTAGAGTTTGAAGTCTGATCTTCACCCCATCGCTGAATCAGAATCAGATATCAGGCAAATCTCACCCACCCAAATTTCTCCATCCATAACATGGAAGTCACTGCAATGTCAGAGAGGATAGATTAGTTAATAATTAATAACGGGTAGATAATCACTTGATAATTACTTGATAATGAAGTGTGCTTTGAATCAAAAAATGTTAAGTATTGTTACCAGTAATTACCTTTTCAGTAAGATATGCATTAGCCTTCAATTTCTAACATTTTTTTTAACTAAATAATTTGATTTCAATATTTTAATAAAATTTTCATTCTGTTTTTATGTTGCATTAGGACAAAATTAATAGAGCCCTCTAGTGGACATAGTCTCACCTAACTACAAGAATGTGACAGACTTCACTCCTCAGAAATTAAAAAACCTGCTCCATTACAACTTTAAGATCTGCTTCCACCCATTGCGATTAAGTTAAATTAAAATGCTGAGGCTGAGGTCGGGTACATATCTGGGGCAATGGCCCTCTGTGTGGATTCAGTGACTGTCAGTGGGTTTTTATGGCTACTTTCGCTGTTTGTTGGGTCACAGTTTAAATAGGTATGAATGACTGCAGCACAGCGGGTGATGTGTGCATACCAGCACCAGAACCAAGTCCTCCCCAGATCAGTAGTGTTCAACTTCCATGGCTCCTTGTGGGCCTTACCAACAGAAGATCTGATGACAGACTGGTTTGTATTTTGATGTTTTATTGAGCATATCTTGTGCAGCGTATCGATGTTCAAGGCTGCACGCAGTTTTACAAAGACTTTCAGCCAGCAGAAATGGGAATCAGCTGTTGCTGGAGAAAGCAATCTTGCCCTGGCCTGAGCTGTTCGTGCCCTTGCTCAGATTATCCCCTACTTGGGCAGACACACGGTGAGCTGGAGAACCGATCTGGCTAAAAACAATTACATTGGCATTAAGAGAAAGGCTGCCTCGAGAGGTGGGGACATGAATCCGGGGTGGGCAGAGGAGGGAAAACAGCAGTGACAGCTTAAAACATTTGTCCAAGCAGAGCTGAAAAGATCTGGTTCAAATATGGGAAGTAGCTGAGCTGCAATTAACACAGGGCTCCTTGAAAGCCAATTTATCCTGCTGAGACATCATTAGACAGCTTCAGGTACAAGACATGTTTTACTTACTATCAGAACCACCTTCACTTAAGTGGCAAATACAGAATAAACACATCTTCTGCCAGAGACGCAAAGTTTGGTTTGGGAATTTTGCAAGTGTCAGGTGTTCCTGAATCAGGAATTCTCATTTCGGTACACGCTGGGGGTTAACAGTACCCAGTACGGACCATGTGAGAATTAAACAAATAGTATGTTACTGCTGTTTAAAGATCCTTCATATATATATATATATATATGTATACATAATGTACGTGTCCATGTGCGTGTGCGTGTGTGTGTAAAAACAAGTTATATGTTAAAATAGTTTTTAAAATATATGTACAGGTTCAGGATTAACAACAGAAGAAATCTGTTGCAAGGAGAAGGAATTTCTCAGCGTGATCATAAAACTCATTTACAGTAATTCCATAAATCTGTATCCCCACAAGGGAAGGAAGAGAGCGTAAGGAAGATTTGAATGATTTGCTCAGGTACTGCCAACTGAATTCAAGTCTTACTTAACTATGGAAATCCTTGTGTTGGCTCCAGCCAGCCTGGAATCAGATCCTGAATTTTCAAGGTAGGAGTGGAGGACGGGAGACAAAACCGATTGCAACTGCTGCTATTGCTGAAACTGGCATGGATTTTGATCTATCAGAAGAATGTTTCCCCATGTATTTGTTCATAATTTACATGAAATATGCCTGAAACATGGAGACTGTGATAATATACCACTTGTGCTCCATATCAAATTGGTTTCAGGTATAGAGTTTATTGGAAAGTTGCAGACTGTGCAGTAGTTTTCACACTTACTACTAACAGAGTTACTGCATTTTTCAACATTGGCTTGCTTATCAATGTTTTTACATAACATAAACCACTAGAAACACTTGTGTTTCTGGATTATACACAGTATTAAAAATGTTAGCTTACTCCTCTGCCTCCTTCCATGCTAAGCACAGTATATACTCCAGTCTAGATGCAATGAACTGGAAACTTAAGAAATAATGTTTTGGTTTTTAATCCTTTTTTCACTCCACTATTCATCCTCATTCAGATATCCTCCCTATATTTTTAAGTACATGCAAAAATGTGGGATCTACATTTAAAATAACAAACTTATTTCTGTAAACTAGACACTGATTTTGTGACAGTTTCTCAAGTCCTTTGTAGCCAGACTGCTAGATTCCCCCCCCCATATCACTTTCAATGTCCTTATATATAGCTGGCAGGGGAGGAAAGCAGGAAAATTTTAAGTGATGTTACAACTGAAATAGAGCTGCCAACATACCGTTTCGTTCTAAGGCCTATGATATTCACTACATTTCATAGAAAACTAGTTCTTGTAATTCTGTTCTTCAAAAAGCATGAAAACGTGGTACTAATAAACAAGTTATAAAGATGCCCCTAAAAAAGAAAAGACAAAACAATGAGTACAACATTTATTTACTTTTCAATACTGTGATTTCTAGGCTGATGTCAAGGCTTGACTCCTGTTTTGTAAAGTGTTGAGACTGATGAGGCTAAATGAAGAAATACAGTACCTAGCTTATGTTTAAATAGCATTAAATCTCCATAGTAGCTATTGCTAATATGCATGTGTAAACAGACACCATCATAGTCATAAGAAAACCTGCATTGATTAATTTAATGTACATATGGAATGATTCTTACTTATAAATATTATTTATTTGAGTAAAACTGCATGGAAACTGATTATGTCAGAGAGATCTGCTGAGTTTCCTGGGACGTAGCTGTTTTTTCAGGAGAATGAAATACAATATCATAGGCTGTTTTTAGAGCAGGATATGGCACAGACTAGGTAGAAGGTCACACAAAGTGTATCTAATATCAAGGAATAAAACCAGCATCAACATTTTTATTACTTAAAATCTTATGATTTGCAGGGAAACTATCTTATTACTTTTGGATGCCTGAGTTTTCCAATTGCATGAAATAAACTGCATGGTAAAACAGCTCCTGATAAAATTTTAATTGGTATGATCTATCTGCTATTCTGGCTGCTTTTACAGATCCCAAAGCAGCTTAGCTGGGGAGGGAACTGGAGGCTTTATAAATCCTGTTATTATTTTAAACAAAACTTTCTAGTCAAACAAGCTGACTAAATTCCTTAGAACTTATAATCTTGGCAAAAGATGATTCTCCTCTTTTAATGTTAATCTTTGTTCCTATGTTATATCATTGCAGGAAAAGAATGGATGGGGAACCCCTTCTTGACTGAAAAAATCAGAATGAAAGAGTTAATGAAGCAAAACCATGCAAAGAGCCCCAACACAATCACCGTTAAAAGGGAAACATATATTTGACAAGCTCACATATATGGAAATGATACCAGCAGCCCTATCTATGTACAAATCTATCCCATGCATCCTTAAGTGAAGGACATGGTGCTTTTTTTTAACACCTGTAGCTCACTGAGTACCAGACAAGCACATCTTCAGCCATGAGAAAGCCACAGGGCGGCATGTTCATTCTGCACAGAGGGCTGCATTCCATGCATGCATTGAAATTACAGCTAAATGGAAACTGGAGGTCCTCAGGGCAAGAACCATAACTTCTAATTACCAAAGGTAAAAGATAAACTGGAAAAAAAAATATTCTTTCAGATATGGCTAAAATTATGATGTGAGTCTTAGAAATATTTATCTTTCCTTCCATAAGTGAACATTCTTCTGGTAACTTAGAGTTTTTCTTGGACTGTTATTACTGTTTCACAATGATCTAAGGCTTTATTTGTAGTCTTAGTGGTGCTTATATAATTACATAAATCTAAAAAAATATAGTGTCTGATTATGCTAAATTCCAGTTAAAATGAGTCAATTGAAAAAGGAACTATACACCTCAATGTTTCAGCTACACTTCAGAGGGTCATATATTCATGTGCTTAGCAGGCTGCAGAATGAATGATCTTGTCACAGGAGACCATCAGGATTTCTTTGAAATCCCCAAAATAATTCAAATGTCTAATGTGTATTCACAAATATATTAAGCCACAAAAGCCAGCAGTGTTCAAAATCTCTGGTAGTCCTGCAAAAAAACTAGAGTTGGGCCACGTGAGAAACGAGACTATCTCCTCTGAGTCGCTGCCTTTGAGAAAGCACTCAAGAAAGCCAAGGCTAATTAACCGAAACTACAGAATTAGAGTTGATTAAATAGCTATTCTCATGCAATGAGTACAGAACCAGATGAACTCTGCCACAGATGCTTTATCTCTGTGTGGCACCACCATACATACCTCCAGGGTTTCCTAGACATACCATCCATCCACAGAGTAATTGTGCTCAGTAACCAGCCCACCAGTTAAATCAGATTCTTCCTATCTATGTCAAGCTGATTTCACAGGTCCAGGTGGCTGCATAGTGCATGCGGGGTATGTCCTATGCTTGCTGTAGCCAGGCATCATGCAAGTGAGGTACAACATCAACACCGTGGATCCACACTCCAGTTGTCTAGAACATTTGTATATGCAACAGGTCCAAAACTGCCAGCTCACATGTCAATACACATGCAAAACAACACCCGACCTTTTGCCAAGAGCTAGTCTCTAAGAAGGCTGAAAATCCCAGACAAATATAGAAAGTGATCAAAATTTGCCCAGGCAAGATTTCCAGGCAAGAAAAGGGCACATGCGGGGAAACAGCAAGCAAGCAGCCCGAGGACGTGCCAGGAATGGCAGTTCTGCTGTATCATCCACAGCTGTTAACGCATGATATTGCTGTTGGAAAGTATGTAAATATAGAAAGTTCTTCTGCAGAAGCATGTCTTCCTACTGACTAATTAAATCATGAAATCAAAAGTCTGTATTATATCATAAGTTAATGACTACAGCTGGATCAAACTCAAGTCAGATTCATTGCATAATTTTCCATGATTACAGTTCACCTTTTTCTGTGGCCTGGACCAGAAAAGTCTTACTAAAGATATACAACAATAATTTCTCTCAGTATTACAGAAAACCTTAGGAGCAACAGGATAACACATGCTAAGAAATTCTCTTAGTAATTGCTCAGAATTAAAACCAAACACCTTACAAGATACTTGATATAAATATGAAACATTTAAGAAATGCACAGCATTTAAAAAGAAACATAAAAACATAATTTTCAATAATTTTGACCAGAACTGTAATGCGTTTCCAATAGAGTAACATGTTTCTGGATTCTGTGGGCAGAGACCTTTGCAGAGCACAGCGGATCCGAGCCTAAGCTTTTCCAGATCAAAAAATCAGGAGCGGTAGCTCCTATCTTTTGCATATGCTCTCCAGAGCGCTCCACAAACTTCTGTAGGTGAGAAGTCTCTAAGCGTTGGCTGGCTGCCAGTCTCAGGATGTTAACTTTCTCTTTCAGTGCAGGCTAGAGGCAAAAATGGCAAAAATAGTAGGAAAACATTCACAACAGCTCTTTAGGACTGGATCCCACTCACTATTGCATTATTGCGTTTGGACTGCCAAAAAAGGAACCCAGACAGAAGGTCGAAGCAGACCAGAAATCACTGTATTTCCATCAGTAGTATGTATTGTATGCTGCCATGAGGAGTTTGGCTACCACACGCTTCTTCTTAGGAGAAAACATTCTCCATCTAGTAAGAATTTGCTGAATGTATAATGCCTCCCTATTAATTCTGAGCAAGAAATGTGCACCTGAGAATCCCGATATGCAGCTGGATCAACACTCCCGCGCGCTCATGCAGTGACTCATCAGGTCTGATCCAGTTCATCTCGCCAATTAATGAAAACAACAGCACCTTCAAAGTCCAGCCTTGAGCCTTTTATCTAGAGCCACTTGACCATTGCTAAAAAATAGTGAATTGCTTCCTATGATATACATGGAGGTTCGGGACATTTTACAAAGAACACTATAAAAATACATGTGTCTTCACTTAAAAGTTGATTTTCATGTCAGTGCATTAACTTGGTTTGTTATATTAAGGCATTTCTTTTAAATAAAAAGAACAATGTTTTCAACTTAGATTCTTTCATTTCCTCTTTATCCATGAATTCATGAAATTATCCAAATATAAGTTAGAATAAAATCTAGATATATATGCTTTGGAAAAGAAAATAGTAATCACTGTCAGGCTAAGCTTCTGGTTTGCACCTCCTTCTTCAAACTGAACTATCAGCAAAAATAGGGCAGACATTAACACTACATCTCATAAATATCTAAAGTCCAGCTTCACTGACATTTTAGCATTACAGCACCCTTGATATCTGTGGAGTTTTCTTCTGATCTGCACTATTCTTAATGACAGCAGAATCAGCCCATTAAAAGACCAGCGTTTTATCAGAATTTGGCTTGGCAGTGTACCACCCTAATAGTAACAAATGGGAGCTCTGGGTAGAGGCCTCAAGCATCAGACTTTTAATTTGGAGGATGATGAAGTGGTAAATTATCTCAGCCCTTCCCTTCCGTCAATTAAGCAATACAAAATGAGGTATTATTTGATTATGCTATTTTCTTTATGAGACCTATGTTATGGAAATGGATACTAATAGTCACCGTTTGGTTACTGGCAAAAAACACATTAGCAAAAGATGCAGTTACCGTTGGAGTCTCTTGTCCCAAGAAATCATGTGAAATCCTCTTTTCACCCTTGGAAACTTGGAAAAGCAAACACAATGAAAGCATAGGATATTGATGAACTGTAAGGAGGAACAAACAGCCCCAGTAGGAGCTACACAATTTTTGTGCAACGGTAGAGACAGTTAAGAGAAGGCTTAACTCATCTGTGCAATGAGCCACAGATTTAATCCGGCCCCTGCTTTCCCCTCGGGGTGCCCGCAGCTGAGCCTCGCGGCAGCCGAGGGCACTGCGCGCTCCTGCACCCCTCCATGCAGCACACCCCTCGCTGTGTGTTTTGAACCTAGAGAGGGGTGACTGTCACAGTCAGACCACAACGTCGCTGTAGAACAAGCCTCATTAGGCCTGTCTAAACCGGTGGATCCAGCAACACTTCCAATCTCCTGGGTGCGGGCAGCCCAGCCACCTCCCAGCCTCGGACCGGGCGGAAAGTCGGACGCACGCCGCCCGCTCCCTGCCCAGGCTTCTGCCGGAGGCCGGAGGGGAATTCAGCGGAGAGCTGCCCCGCGCTGAGGGCGAGGTCCTGGTGGGGTCAGGAGGAGGCCAAGCTCCTCAGGGCACCTGCCCTCAGCCTCGGCACGGCCCGAGCCTACCCGCTGCACCAGGAAATCGGGCAGATCCTTGAAAAACAATTGGGCAAGGTTGGTTTGTAGCAGCCATCGGCCTACGGTGATCTAATTGTGCTGCAATTTCACGTACTCGCATTCCTTGATTCAAACCTACCATGAGCTAATCGATGACCCATTTGTCTCCCATTGGACAGCAAATAATAGGGGTTTAGATGCCAAAGAGGAATGTGGCACAAGTGGGGAAGCTGAAAGCTCCTATTTATATGGGACTTTCCCATATTGAGATCAGCAGTGATAGGAGGGCCAACTGAGCAGGAAGGATATTATGGGTTATTGCCTGCTCTTTGCAATCAATTCCTTTCAAATCCATGCAGGATATAGCCTTGTCATCCTGTTTGAAAACACTCTTTGCATGTTGGAGTTCTCAATGATAAGAGAAATGGTGGCTAAAAAGGTTTCTTACAGCCACAGGGATCAAGAGACAGTTATATTTGTGAGGATGAGCGTCACTGAGTAACTCTTTGTATCATCCTGCTAGCTCACTGCACCTGTGCAGGCATTGTGTTTTTAGGAAGTGTTTCAATTTACAATATCCTGTACTGTTCAGCTGAAGCCACAGCTATTTACAGAAAACGGCAATATTACTCCAAAAGGAGAAACGCTGGAATGTGGAAGTTCAGCGTTTCTTGATCCTGCTCTAGTCTTGACAGTTGCATCCCCACCCCTGGAAACGATTATTTAGCCGTGAGGTAATTCAGCTCAGATTGGTATTTATCTCTCAGGTCAATATTTGCCTTTCAGGTAATTCCTGTTGAGGGCATTAAAATGGCTATTTTCTTACCTTGTAGAAAAGAAATCCCCCAAACTGTAAGACAAGCGTAATAACCTCGTTGTCATTACGTTCTTGTAAGTCAGTTTGAAGTCCAGGCAGGATTTTCTGTTAAGGGCACACTTTGCCAAATCTCAGCAGATCAGCGCCAGCAAGTTCCTTAGGAACTAAAAACGAACCATAAAGCCTACCTGTCTGTGTGCTGCAGTGTTACTGTAGCTTGCTTTCAATGGCACTTTCCTTCCTACATTTTTATTTCCATTTCATTTTGAGACTGCATATTTCAATACGAATTTCCCTAGGTGTTAATAATGTGAATTTCTTTAGTATTGTTAATAAAATGATTTCATTTATTCTAAATAACAGTGTAATTTAAAACTAGATATAAATAACACACTAGTCAAAGACTTCCAACTTGTAAATCTCATTAGGCCCATTGCCAGGCAGAGCGACCTGAGGCCAACAAGCTTTCCATTGGGCTCAGGTGGGCCACAAGATAACCCGTCCCAGGCTAAGCCCCTGGGGCTGCTTCACAGCCGGGAGTGCTGGCCATGGTGACTGGGTTTGCAGGCTAAACCTGTGATTTGGAAGTCTGTGTTTTAAAAAATCCAACAGTTTTTCAGATAATGTAGCACCAATGTGTGTAAGCTCTTTAATATCACCATCTCATTTCTTACAGAGGCTGGTGTGTGTGGAGCGATGGGCTCTGTGGGGCCTGTCAGCCTGCCACCAAGCTCTGGAAGCTTTTGTGAGGGGTCGGCCTGTACTCCAAAAGGTTGTACATCACAAAATAGGTTTTCAACAGAATTAAGTTAGAATGATTTGTCAGCACTTACGATGTTTCACAGCTCAGAAATGCAGTTCCACACAGAGAGGATATTATTAACCAGCATGCAGTTTCTGCAGGATGTCATGAATCACAGGTTACTGGACATCCTCCTGAAAGACTCCATAAATTCTGAGTCACTTTTAAAACAAACACTACACAATGGCAAGCAAGGCCAAAATGAGGTAAATATGAAAACACTGACACGCAGAAATCAAATTCCTTCCTCTGTCTCCTCCTAGCTGATACCTTCCTCCCTTACCCAAACCACTGGACACTTTCCAAATGACAGAGTCCCTTCAGGAAGGATTGCTTCTGCAACTCTCCACGTGCATCTTACCTAATCAAAGCCTGAGCAAATCTTTGTTCAGGACTTCAGGAATTGGTCAATTGTGAGCAAACTCTGAGTAAGGCTCTGTCCTTTTTTTTTGATGGAACTCACTAGAGAATTTATTGTAATCTGCTCTGGCATTTTTTTCAACAATGCATTTTTTAATTCATTTTTTTCATAGTTGGACACATCGTGAGAGAGTCATCACATGATATCATTCCATGACGCCAAGAGTTTTTTTTTAAAAGATGTGCCTGTACTGTATGAAATATGCACACCAATTAGGAGTCCAGTTAAAAAAGGAATAGACTGAGTAAAAAAGTCATCTCTTCAAGTACGGAAAGGCAAGATAGCCACACAGGGCTAGGCATCTAAAGCTGAGCACTACTACTCTAGCTTTAAGCTGTTTTGGCTCCCATGGTTCCATTAGTTTCACAATATTAAACTGAAGATTGATGAATGTACCTGAAATATTTGTATGAGCAACTCAAAGCTGACAGACACTCCCACTTCCTCCAAATTAGGTCAAAATGGAGGAAAAGTAGACATATGAAAGTAATTTCACATTTTTCTATTTCTTTCAGGTTTACTTTTTACAGTCCTGAACAGACAACCGGAAGTCAAGTGCCAACCGTACCCCAGGCTGAATCAAAAGAAGCATGGCCAGCAGGTCAAGGGAGGTGATTGTCCCCTACCTGGAGCACTGCGTTCAGCTCTGGGGCTCCCAACATATGAAGGACATGGATCTGTTGGAGTGAGTCCAGAGGAGGGCCATGAAGATGATCAGAGGGCTGGAGCACCTCTCCCATGGAGACAGGCTGAGGGAGTTGCAGTTATTTAGCCTGGAGAAGAGAAGGCTCCAGGGAGACCTCACAGTGGCCTTCCAGTACGTAAAGGGGGCCTACAGGAAAGCTGGGGAGGGACTCGTTATCAGGGAGTGTAGTGATAGGACAAGCAGTAATAGCTTTAAACTAAAAGAGGGTAGATTTAGGTTAGACATTAAGAAATTCTTCACTCAGAGGGTGGTGAGGCACTGGAACAGGTTGCCCAGAGAAGCTGTGGATGGCCCATCCCTGGAAGTGTTCAAGGCCAGGCTGGATGGGGCTTTGGGCAACCTGGTCTAGTGGGAGGTGTCCCTGCCCATGGCAGGGGCATTGGAACCAGGTGATCTTTAAGGTCCCTTCCAACCCAAATCATCCCGTGATTCTGTGATTCTAAGCCAGACGTAAAGACACATGCAATGGATGTTCCAAGCATTCAGACAGGCTGAGTAGGCAAATGATTGGAAAGTGATGTATTTTTCTGCTCCTTGTGAGGTGCTAGCTCAGATTCAGCAAGGTTTATTAGATTCCATATTATCTGCACTTACAGGAGGGCTTGTGACAAACTTTGGGGCTTTTTTTTTTTTTTTTAATTTCATCATTGAATGATATTAACTCAAATGTATATCCCGGTTTGGGTTAACACATACCTCTGGATAGCAACCTGAAAGCTTAGGCCAAACAGAAGGAGCTGTTCTTGGAGGTTTCTGAGCACAGGCTACTGAAAGTAATGGAAATCTTGTAACGAAAACACTTTGTGTGTTTCTAGTAAACTGGCAGATGTTACTAACTGACTGTATTCGTTCCACTCCAGTAGCCTTTGCAGACATCAGCATCAGTGTAATACACCTATAGTAAACTACATTAAAAAAAAAAAAAAGAAAAAAAAGCCAACCTCAAATACAACAGACTCCAAATAAAAAAAAAGTAAGTATTGTGGTTACTTAAGAAATATGAATTATGTCATTTAGCACAAAGACTGATAACAAAGGTTTGGTCCACATCTTTCTTCTCTAAAATATATATTCCCGTCATACCAGTTTGCTTAAAAGGTTACTCAAAAAGCATGATATAGCTAAAGCAGGATGGGATTTAAAATATTCATTTAGAGTCAGTAAACACAAAAACAGTGAGGACCTGATTCTGGACTAATCTACTGCAGGAAAAATTCCTACAGACTTCAGTGGGAGTTTTCTTATTCTAGGATTTATTTACACTAGTAAGGCACTTCTTGCCTGTAATTAATTGTCAGTTCGTAGGCTGTTACCACATTTAAAAAGATTAGTCCAGTTGTTTCCCTAATTATCTTCTAGGATGACAACATATTTTTATATGTGTGGGAAGGAGAGGAGGGGAGGGAAGGAGTTAATGAGGGTTCTATTTTTCAGATGAAAGTATTTTTGTCTGGGGAAAAATAAAACTATTTATCACAAGTAAATGAATTTTTCCACCACTGTCAAATTATTATCCTATGCAATTTGATCAGTGTTTTAATCATATACAGCATGTTGCTTGTTCAGCCAGATGTCAGGTCATCTAATTATGTCACAGGAGTACTGGTAAAAACATTACCATAATTGATGAGAGTATTACGAAAATTAAAACATATATAACAGTAATATTTGTTATTAGGTTTTCAGACATTTTCTGCAAATGCACTAGATATCTTACAGAATGGAGGTATCTTTAAAAAATGTATTTCAGATGTCATTAGTCTAACCATTTTTAAGCTTTTCCTATATTTTGTTCCCACAAATACTTTTCAACCTAAAATAAATGGCTAAGTCTTTTCCATGTGTAGCAAAAATGTGTAAACTTGCATTTCTTCGACTAGTTGTTTCAATATTTCTCACTTTGCAGGCTCCTAAAAAATTTCCTGTGCAACTGCAAACCTACGGACAACAAACATGCTTTTCTTACTTATCTTTCATAAACCCCTTACAAGTGGGCACCTGGGGGCCCATGGACCACAGGTTTGAAACTATGGCTTAAAAAATAGGGTAGCAACTAGCTTCTCTTAACTGATCAGGGGAAAGTTTGCAACAGAAAAAAAACAGACCTTTAAAATCTTGGGGGGTTTGGTGGTTTCAAGCTTGTTGGTGACTTGTGTAAGTTGTGAACTGGAGAATATTTGTGGGGCTGCTGAATAGGTAATTGTATAAACTTTAAACGCAGCTTTCATTGATATTGATGCAGACTATAGGCATAGCTAATCACATCTGTAAGAAGATGTAACTCTCCAGTGTTTGGGGAATCTATAGCAGAGGCAGACATGGTCCCAATCTACAGGGCACAGGATGGGAGCTGCACAGCTGTAACATCAGGAGATACAGAAGTGCACAAAGTAAATACGTAGCAAATACATGCCTCTATGAAGTGTCGTCCTTAAGTGTCACCCGACGGTGATTTCACACCAGCATCATGCCATTGATCTTAATAGTTATTCTTGACCTACAGTAAAATCAGCTGAGAATCAGTTCCATAGTGCTTAAACAATGTGTGAAGGCCAACACAGAACGAGGTGAATCACTCCTTTGTTTCCAGTAGGCATATGGTCTCAAAAAGATCCTCATGGCAAAGAAAGCAGGTAATTGTAGATTTTTAGCTTGGGTCTAAGCACATGCACAGCAGAAATATTCTCAAGTGTATCTATCCTGGTAGTGTGTTCAGTTATGTGTCATACTGTGATGTCTGAGGTTATATTTACTGGTTTTAACTGCAGACTCAATTGCACCATTCTGTGGTGTGCTGTGGGAAAACTGGTCTGTCCTTTGTGAGTACCTGTACAGATATGACTTTGTCCCATAAACATAGTAAACTGCTTTCAGCTTGGCATGCTGAAGTTTTCTCTCTGCAACCTCTATTCCAATCAGTGGTAAGCCATGAATCCAGCTTGGAGCACTGATCTGTTCCAGCTGTTGGCATTAATGCAACTTTCAGTTTGGAACCAGGAGGTAAATGCAAGACATGAGACAAGTTTGAAGGCATTTTGTCGGTGACTTCTCGTTAGCCAGCAGCATGCCAGGCTAACAACAACGTGCAGACACGGCGGCAGCTGGTAGAGATTTTTATAGCTGTGAAATTCCGTAATGCTGATCAGTGATGCTGTGGTAAGACTGCAAGCGGAGAGCAATGAAACAGCCCTGTCCTGCAGACCAGAAGGGATGTCAGAAGGGCCAGACCTACAGGAAGAGGCAGGTCCTATGAAGCTGTTGGAAGAGCTTGCCCCTTCACTCATCCAGTAAAGATGAGCCCTTAAGGAATCTGTAAGGAAAGAAGATCTTCCAGTCCTTTAAATACATCCTATCCAAATCCAGAAATGAACACAACCTGAAGATACACTACAGCTGGAATTGTCCCGCCAGCCAGGTAGGACACTGTGGTCTGCAGGTATTTGCTGCCTTTTGCCGCTGTCGTAATACCTGAGAGAGTGTGCAAGGCCCCGGAGGAGAGAGCTGGCCTGCTGAGCTCTCTTTCTTTTGTGAGCCAGGGGGGTGGTGTGGTGGGGCCAGGGCTCTTCCATAGGCAGTGCTGGGGAAGCGCAACCTTCTGCCAGGGCACGCAGAGCAACCGCTTCCAGGGAGAGGCTCCGGCTGCCTCCCTCTGCAACCTCTTCCTTCCAGCGCTAAAAGCCGGAAGATAGCTCTAATTCTCATCTGGATTAAAAATAAGACTGTGACCAAATTTGGCTTGTCCCGCTGGGTTCACAAAGTGTTTACGAAAGAGTTGCATGGAAGTGAAGCTCGGGGAGCAATTGTTTAGCTTAGTGGCAATGGTATGAGGAAGGTGAGATGCACATGTGACATCTGGATTCGGGGGCTGAAATCTGCATTGTTACCTTTTGTTTTATCCTCTGTGAACTCTCATTTTCAGTAAGTGAAGGTCATGTAAAGTGACTCTTTACCAGCCCACATCCACACCCAGAAGACTTCGGCATTTCCTAATTAGGTTATATTCAATCTTTATAATGTGCCTGTAATAGATGTGGTACTGTAGCATAATCTCAACTGATATTATTCACTTCCCAGGAATGTACAGCTGAAGCTGCTCTGCAGGCTCTGACTGAAAACAATGGGTGTGCAGCTGACAAATAAAAGTAGCTGTTTTACATGCCCTGGTCTATTTGGATTCCATTGTTCAAGCGATGTCTGCTGAACAGGTATTCACATTAGAAAAACAAGCACAATTACAATTTTCTGATGTGGCAGCTATTTTTGAAACTCATTAAAGCTCGCTAGTGCTTTTCCCATGCAATGAAAAACTGGAATTGCCTGTTGTAATATTGGCTGGCAGTTATGAATGGTTTCAGCTCACATTTTATAATGAAGAAATGAGCTCATGCTATATAATTGCGGGCTATCCCCAAGAATATTTTTATTCAGCCTTATTGTCAGACTAAATTAAAACTGCTGAAGAGCCTGATTCCTCAAGATGCCAGGTGCTCTCAGCTCCCACAGTAGTTAATGGATGGCAAGAGTACTCAGCAGTTTCAGAAGCAGTCCCTAAATGCTGATAGCAAAGTGCCAATTTTCATATTAAGCAAGACAACATTTTGCAGAGTTGTCATTGTTCTTTTCTCTTTGTTTGTGAAGTGAGCAATTATTACTAAAATTAATATTTATTCTGTACTTTATCCATTTATTACATTTACATGAACTATTACAATATCCTTTGAAGGGTTTTTTTTTTTTTTTTTTTTACTTTTCCCCTCCTAAGCTTAAAACAGCCATTGACTTCCTTCTATTAAAAATTAACTAATTACCTGTTTGAAGCTGCTGGTGATTACGGACAACGGCATCCATCTGCACTAGATGCATTGGCACTAGAGACTTGCTACTGGGGGACTTCTGTCCTCTTCTCCCTGGGGAGTTCTGCAGAGAGAAGTGGTCTGAATTTAGGGGACCCAGAGAGAGCAGAGTATGAAAGAAAGAAAAGCTGTTTGGGGCACTATATGAACTACCACTTCCTTTTGCCAGGTGAATCGCTGCCTCACCCCATGCGCTGCCCCCAGGCAGAACCGGGCAGCCTGGGAAGACCTGGGGGAAGGCTGGTGCCTGCACGCACACGTGCCTGCACGTGCTTGGGGTTTCATAATGCAGGAGGAACAGGCAGGCTAGGGAAGCCAAATCTTGTGCAGTGTTGGAATACCAAAAAAGTTGCATGTCAGACATCCATCATTCATACGTAAAAGGTCACGCGAAAGCCTTGCTCGAATGGAGGGTCAATTAGTCGTTCTTTCTCCCCTGTGTCCAAAGTGTTATCACCGCAGAGGATAATGAGTTAAAGCTAAGTAAGGCCCTCTGCAGATCAGAGGTCACAGAACGAGAGGCTAAAAAATGGGTTCCAAATATTATAAGTCTTTCAACACTGTTTTCTAGGTATTCTGTTAAATATCCCACTGGGAGGCTTCTTTTCGTCAAAGCTAACCACATTTCTTTGGACTTTCTTCTCTGAGTGATTTCAAATATATAAAGAATTTAGATGAAAAACAGATCTGTATTTTTTCATTGTTTAAAAAATAGTAGAAAATGCACACTTCTCAGAAGAGTGATAGTGATTGTATTTATAGAAATTCCCAAAGTGACAGTTATAGAAATAATCTGTGGCAAACAACTTGCAGGAGATTTTTCCCTCAGTCAGATCATATTATTTCTTTCCAACGCTGCATAATAATTTCCATGAAAAGAAGCTGCATTGTGTAGCCCTGATCATTGTTTTGACTTGGTAAGAGCAATCAGTGAGGAAAAACTAAGGCTGGGGAAAATAGCAGCCTCCAAATAGGACTGTTATAAAGAAGATGGTCTCACGGTTCTCTGGGCTCAGGGAGAGAAGAAAGTGGGCTACTTTGCAGCAAAGAGAGATGGAAGTTGTTTATCTGCCAGGAAAATAGAAAAAATAAGGGTAGTGAAGGGATGAATCTGTGGACCTACCACAGGAGGTTGTGGGTTTCCATCAGTGGATGGTTTTAGGACCAGAGGATAAATGGACACGTGTAGGAATTGCCTGGCCCCGTCCGCTGTTTTCCAACCCATCCACAGTGCCGTGGGGATCCGTGGGGCACTGTGGAAGGTGGCTAAGGAGGCAGATTTGTGCACGCGATGCAGCAGACAGTTTTGGGTAACTGTAAAGGGGCTGCATCTCCCCCGGAAAAGAGGATGGAGAGGTCCAGAGATTTCTGAAAGGTTTTAAAAGGAAAGCATGCTTGATCCTGCAGCAGGGCACAACGTGGAGGACATGACCCTGAAGTCCCTTCAGACCCTACAGATCTATAGCTCTATAAAGCAAGTTGTCAGAGATGGTGTATGTTTGGATACGTGTGCATTGGTAATCCACATGGGTTACTAAAAAAGAGACAAAAATTCAGGCTAGTCCTATATATGATTGCTAAACACTATTTAGCAATACCATTTCAGAATGCAATCTTCAGGAACACTGGAAAATAGTATTAGACAGATTTTCAAAAAGGTTTTAGTAATATTTTCTTGTTTGTCATTGTAGTACGAAGAGTGGTTATGTTAAACAGTTTAGCTTCTTAGCTTCCAGACCTTATGTTAACAGCATGTGCTTTAAGGATCATAAAACCTTTCTCAAAGTACGGCTTTTGAGCAGACAATTTCAAAGCATAAGAGTCTCTGCTTAACGATCCTCACTAAATTCATAATCTGGCTCCAGCTGAAAGAAGTGCAAAAGTGCCATGGACTTGAGTTGGGCATATATAAATAAAACCAAAACTATGACAAATAGCAGTCATCCCAATTCAGCAAGGCACTTAAACAGATATTTTAATACTTACATTCTCTGGATATCACAGGGACTTAAGTATTCAAGTATTCAAGCATGCCTGCCATTTAGGAATCTTGAGACTATGCTTTAAACTCCAGTTTTAGTTCCTAATGACAGAGGTTTGAAACGATAGGAGCGACAGCATAAATCTGTGGTGGAAAGAGACTGAGCGGTGGAAGATTCCATCTCTCCTTGCAATCAGTTCAAAATCTGCATGTTATTAACAACGTTGATACTTTAACTGCTAAGAATTCAGAGAAATTCAGGATCTCGTAGGAACCATGGTTCCCCCTCTGGCTTGTACAGCTCTGTCCTCCAGGGTTTCCTGTAGCACACGAAGCTGGGGAATGGATCGCCAATGCAGAGAAACTGAAACTTTTCTCTAACCTGTTACTGCCTCAAAATAGTAACTATATTTATTTGCATTAGAACACTTTCCTATTAATATGTCCTTTGCTTCTTCATGATGAAATGAAATTCAGATTGGATGTTAGGAAAAGGTTCTTCACTGAGAGGGTGGTGGGGCACTGGGACAGGCTCCCCAGGGCACTGGTCACAGCACTGAGCCTGCTGGGGATTCAAGAAGCGTTTGGACAACGCTCTCAGACACATGCTTTGGTTTTGGGGTGGTCCTGTGTGAAGCCAGGAGCTGGACTCGATGATCCTTGTGGGTGCCTTCCAGCGCAGGATATTCTGTGAAATATTCTCATTGTGACCTATGGCTGTGCACTTGGGCACAGCGCAGGATAACAAAGATATTCCTTGTACCGGGGTGGCACAGCCTGCCTTCTGTAATCCTACAGTGACTGACACGGGACTGAAAAAGGTAAGACCAGTGACACAAGCACAACTGAAGTGGTGTTGCTGCAGCTTCTGGCAGAACAGACTTTTAGGACTAAAGAGAAGCCGGTCGTCTTCTCACCACAGTGACACGAAGCACAAGCATGAGCCTCAGAATGGAAAAGGCAACAGTAAAATGAAGAGGAAAAGCTGGAACAGGTGCCGCGGGTCAGAGGCACAGGGGGTCGCTATGGGAGAGAGCATGGGAGAGAAACGCGAATTAAACCGACTGTGGCACGGCACGGTGACACGCAGAGGTGTGAAAACCAGCTCTGAGAAAGAAGAACCAATGAAAGCATTCAGGAGAGGCAGGGATGTGTGACATGACTGGGACAAGCTTCTGAGCGTGCTGCTGCACTACGCTGGCAGCCTGTTATTGCGGCAAATGAATCCGTGTGCCTGTTTTGTCCTCAGAAACAGTTGTGTGGACTTTCGCCAGCTTCAGCACATGAAGCCACATGCATGCCCACACACACTTCCTTTCTGAACTAAAAAGAAGCATGAACGGTGTCATCCTTCAAGTGTCCCTTTCCAAATGTTCCAAACAACTTAAATTAGGTTCCGAAATGAAAAAGTTGCCTCAAGAATAGAGTCAGCAGATTAAAGATAGCGTGGAGTGCATTCACGCAGAATAAATAATTGAATAACTGAAATGTATCCAAAGAAGCCGGTATTACAGAATTCTTTTTTTTCTTTTGCTTACACAAACTTTATAATAGCTGTTTTCTCTGCACGTCCTTCTGCACAAACCGGGAGCAGCCTCTGGGCTGCTCTCAAATTTACTTTGGCTTTTGCAAGAGCAATTAAGAGTTACTGGAACCGCGTGCTCTCTGGCCGTGCCTTCGGTCCCGACGGAGGCCTGGCCCCGAGCCCCCTGCTCCCCGCGCCGCACCAAGCCCTCGCGCCAGCTGGGCGAGCCCCTGCCCCTCAGATACCGGGCTGACCCAGGGCGGGTTTTTTGTTTGTTTGTTTTAATAAAAATGATGTTATGTAAATCAGGTGGCTAAAAGGATGCTCACAGAACTTGAGATACCGCAGCAACGAGGAATTTCATCTGAAAGGGCAGTGCTGTCCGCAGAGGTTGTGTTTCAGGTGGCAGGGCCGGGATGCATCGCACGACACTTCCCGCCCCGAGACATCGCCCTGAGTGCGCAAGGGCCAGCGGTCTGTGGGCACACGCCCGAATGCGGGCACTGGGTTTATGCAAAAGACAATACGGCTGTCCTGCGGTAAGCTGCTTCGGCACTGAAGTGCTCCCATGCTAACGATGCAAAGACAGCGAAGGGCTATATTCTCTCACCCAGGTGCGTGTACGTAAATGTATTTTTAGCTAAGTATCCACCTATATACAATGCACGTAGCGTTGGCGCTCGCTGAGGAACGCCTCGCACAGCGAGAACGACCCAACTGCTCGGGAGGCCGCCTCAGCCCGAGCCAGGAGCGCAGCACCGCGGGTAAAGGCGCAGCGGTGCCCCCGGCCGGCCCGGGCCCAGGCCCCGTCCCCGGGGGGATGCCGCCGGAGGGAGGGAACGAGACGGGGGCCCCCACCCCTACCTGCGTGAGCCGAGGAACCCGTGAGCACCCCTCAGCGCGTACGGGCTTCCCGTTCGGTAACCCGCCGGCCCGGCTCCGCGCGAAGCGGCCTCACGTTCACCAAGCGGGCGGCCCGGCTCCGGCCCGCCCTCGGCTTCCTCCGGGCCGGGATTTCCCCGCAGCCCGGCAGCACCGCCCCCCGCTCCCCCC
>VXAA01004516.1:988528-1008159 GCA_013399115.1 Anseranas semipalmata | reverse complement strand
GCGGGCGCCCCGCTGCCGCCGCCGCCCCGCCGGCTCCGGGGGCTGGGGCTGGTGGAGAAGCGCGGGCGGCGAGGCCGGTGCGAGGGACTCGCTGTGTTTCCGCTGGGAATTTGCAAGGGGCCGAAGGAGAGGAAGTAATTAATTTCGGACTTGCGCCGCGGTAGGTGGCCGTTATGTCTTAAAAATGGGAAGAGGGCTCGTTATGAAGTGGTTAATGTAACGAGTGTGATCCCGATCTTTTGTTTTCCTTTGGAAAACGTCTGGGCAAGGAGAGCACCCGGGAGTGAAATTGCTTATGTGCCGCCCATTATTGTCATTACGGGTAAAAATCAGCTGCGTTACGGTAGGAAAACCTTAAACTGAACAGTTCTTAAGGCGCACGGTACCAGCAGCCTTGAAATCCATGTGCTGCGGCTCAGACGTTTAGAGGAATGACAGAGCTACCAAAAAAGGCATCGTGATGCTCAGCGCAATTCCAGGAACAGAATTTTCTCCTTCCCTACAGAAAAGGAAAGCGCGATACTGGAAACAAGAAGTGACAGATGTGGCATCTTAGCAGCTGGCTAAACATAAAAGCATGAATCAGCAGGTGTTTGCTATTGCCAGGATTTATTTTTAAAGTGTTTTGTACTCAAAGGGTCCAGCTTATGTTAGTGTTAGCATTAAGATTTACTTCAGCTCTATGGCATGTTAAAAATAGTTTTTCAGCAGAAGCGTTCAGAAAAGTAACAGAAAATTCCTATGTTCAAGACATTCCTCGCTTTGCACATTTGTTTTTTATTACAGCATGCAGAGGAGAGGAACTGAGCAGGTTCTTCACCCAGTAAAACAGTCCGGAAAGGAATGACTTTTCCTGGCCTCAGCATAAGCCAACGGTATCTGCAAGGGGAACAACGGGGCCTGTCTCCTCCTTAGATTAAAGATAACCACAACTACTGTTCTCTCAGGAGCACCTTCCTCACCCATAGAAGTGAAAATCAGGCTGCAGAAACTACCTCTGTGGTTCTGCCTTCTTCAGCGCCACCTGAAGCCGGCCAGAGCCACCAGGAGGTGGCCTGGGTGCGTTTCGGAAAGGAAAGCGATGGGTATCACCCGACGGGCAGCCCGGAGCCACGCTTTCCCTGGGGCGGCATGGCTCTGCACCTCGCTGCCTGGCTGCTGTGGCTAAATGTCATGCTGACTTCAAAGAGGTGTTTAAAACTATTCCAAACCGCTGATATCAGCTTTGCTGTAACCAAAGAAAGCCATGGTTCATGGCAAAACATGTTTTGTTCTCAGCTTTTCGTAATTAGTGGTTTATAATCTTCCAAGCTAGGTGAGTCCTTACAGAAGAAATTCTGGTCCTCTGCCCAAGTCTTGCAAAATAGTTTGGGGTAGGGGAGGGAACTGTGCTGGCATTTAAAAACAACTTTCCTTCTGCCATGCAGCACTTGCCTTCAAGTTCTCCTTTGCTTCTTTCCAGTGACGCTGTATCCGGGGGCTCAGTGGTGCTCTCTGGCCAGGCCTTCTTCACGTTCCTCGCCCGTGCTGACAGCATTGCAGCAGATCTAAGTCATGTAGTGCCCATTTTGGCTTTTCGTAGTCATATAAAAACCCACAGGCTTTCCCCTTACGATGGAGTGCAAATGGAACTTTGGAGGAAAAAAAAAAAAGAAAAAGCATCACTTCTCTACTTTTTTCTTTCCTTATCACGATCAAGGCAGTGTAAATATCTTTTCTCAAGATTCGAACCATCTCGGGAAGAACTGGCTGGCTCTCCCTCCCCGGTGGCACAAGCGAACTGACTGGGTGCTCCGTGCCTACGCGGCGTGGCCACGCTGCAGAGCCGCGGCATCCCCGCCGCTGCAGCGCTTGCGGGGGTGAAGGTGGCACCTGGCTGGAGGTGCATCCTCTGTTGGTTTTGCTGGGAGGGGTGCGTGGTAGCAAGGTGCCTTTCCCAAACAAACTTGGGTCTGAACTTTAGTGTGGATGTGGGGAGAATCGTTTGCAGGTGTTGGATGGGGGACTGTTTTTAAGTGATTTCTTCTCCCTGCAAAGCAGAACAGTTACTAGCCAGTGAAAGCAGCCAGCAGGTGCTGGTGGATGTAGCTGGGTAGAGCAGCGAGAGAGGATTTGAAGCACCACCTGCTCAGGGGAGGCTTTTGTGTGAAACAGGATGGCAGACTTAGGTGCAACTACCAAGTACAAGCTGAGGTGAAGTTCATGCTGAAGAGAAGATCTATTTCTAGTGCTGCACTAAGTAAGAGGAATTTCTGGATGACACTCATGAAGATCATTGTTACTTACAGTGTTTTACGATATTCTGTATTTTTTGAGCAAAGATATTGATCCAGCATGGTGACTGCAGGGGAAATGAATGTAATAGGAGTGGTTGGAACCGGTTTCTTCGTAGTTTAAGGGTTAAATCAAGACACAGAAAAGCTTCAGAAATCACTCTGCCAAGATGAAGAGAGATGATTGCAAGCAGACTAAGTTGGCCAGGGTGACAAGGTATATTTACACCGTCACTTGGGTTTCATTGATATTTATGGAATAGTCAGGTGTAGAAAGAAATGTTTGTCGTATGATTCAGCCACTAGTTAAGTCCACAGGAGCACAGTTAATTAATAATTTTTGTAAGCCAATGTGAGATTTTTCTTCTGAGAGGTTAGTGAACTGTTGAGCGTGTTTTATTCTCTGTGTGTGGGTGTTTTAAAGTGGGGAGATAAGCCGTTTACAGGCTAAGCCTACATTAGAGCAGCGCATTTTAATACCTAAAGCTCTGAAAATGCGAAAATGATAGTTAAACACTCAGATTAAATCATACTTTCAATAAAACAGCCTCACATTAAAAGCTATTCTGGTCATGAAGATATGTTTAGCAAAGGTAATTTGAAATATTGTTACACTTATCTTTGAAATTATGCAAGTTGCACAATACTTTTAAAACAAGATGACTGGTATCTGATAAATGCCAAGGTGCCACATGAAGGGTTTCAACCTTCACCATGTGTGGTTCAACAACATATAACTTAATTATGTAAATGTCGTGTTAATGTTGTGTACTTGCACTGAACAGTAGAAGAAAGCTCACCGAGTTTGGTACGCTGCTTTGATTTCTATCTTAAAGGTCAATACGGAACAAGTTAGATAAGAAATTAAATGGGATGATGTAGTGAATTATTGTGCTGGGGCTCATTCTGAATGATCTAAGTGAACTTTTCTGTGGTTATGTGCAAACAGCAGCTGACCTTCCGTAGAGATACAAGCACTGATGACAAGCTGTGGTCAGTGAAACAAGGTATGACTTGCTTAGTCAGGTCTCTGCAAAGTTGTCTAGATGTATTTAAAAGGCTTTCTTTTTTCTTTTTTTTTAAGTAATCTGTAGAGAACTTTCTAAAAATAAATACTATCTTTACTGGGAAGGTCTAAAACATAGGGCTTGTGTATTTTTTTATTATTATTGTTATTTATTCTGTCCCTTTGAAATACCAGGTGTTTCGAGCCTGGTTCTCACTGTTCTGCTGTAGAAGTTTTTGTGTATCTGAATATTTGTATTGTGCCTTAAACAAAGGAAACAGGTTTAGAGTCTTTATTCCAAACATTGTTTTTTTTCTTGTCTAAAATATTAGATGCAACCATAAAAGATAGTAAATAAAAGCAAACTGTTAGTCTGATTTTTTTTCTTTTTTCCGGTTAACTTTTTAAAAAGTCTTTATGGCATAACAATGAAGTCAAGCAAACCCAAAAACCTATGTGAAAAGTCTGTTAATGATGGCAAAAGCAAGTATACATAAGTTGGAAAATACTTGTGGAAAATGGTGCTATGTATATAAGAGCGTTATAGTAACATTACTTCTCATAGCCCTCTTGCCTCAAACAAGATGTGAGATGAACAGGATGAGAAGTAACAAAAGAAAGGATCTGTCTGAAATGCTGGACTAAGGCTGAAGGTCCTGCTCTGTCATAGCCCTTTTGGGTAGCGCTGAGCAATGTTTTAATGCAGCTGGTGAAGGAACCAAATAATGGTTACACAAGTAATATAGTCTTGGGATTTCTTAACGTTGCATTCTTTGACTTTGCAAGCTTACTGTCCCACATACGATATTTCTAATTATGGGGTTCAGAATTCTCAGTGATACTCTGCAAGGAGGATCAAAGGTGCCACCACAGTCAGCATCTATAAAGTATTTCTCCAAAGAGGTTGTGAAACTAGCTTTCTCGCCAGCAGAGATCTCTGTCATGAACTTCAGGAGGACAAACTCTGATACCTGTGAGGAGATGAGTACTATTGTTGCAGATCTTCAGTAGGAAGCAGAGCTGGGGGAAAGAAAAGGCAGGAAGAAGCTGGCAGACAAAACTTGAGGCTTAAGCTTTTTAGTGAAGAAGTGGCTGATGGGTCTTGTTGCTTTAACAAACACTTTATGTTTCTCCAATTCTAGTAAAGCACCTCATTGAGTTTTAAGAGTGTGGTTCTCTCAAGTTATATGACTGGGTCAGCTCCTATGTAGTAGACATTTTCTTGGTTTTCTTTTCTTTTTTTCTTTTTTCTTTTTTTTTAATGCTTGAGTGGTGCGCTAATACCAAGTGATATACAAGAACATAATGCCAGTGTTGCTGTTTTTTCCCCCCACATTTACATTCTTGCCTTTTTGTTTCATTTTTCCCTTATTTCATTTATTTTCATGAAGCATATGACAGCACTAATAGATTCTTCTCATTAAGAAATCTTTTAAAGTTTACAAAAATCAATATGTAAAGTCATTTAGGACCTTAAAAGCATCCTTGTGATCCCAGAACATTTTTTGTTCCTCTTGCTTCTAATGCTTACTAAATCTAACCTTTTAAATTGTATTCATGAATCTATTGTGATCAGAAACTGGTGCCATTCTTTCTTCCTCACGTGTATCTCCAGCTCTAGTTAAGTAAAGCCTAAATTGTGTGTATAGCTACATCTGTATCTTTTTCATGAAGATCTTAAGTATTTTCTAAAAACCTCAAACTTTATCTTTTTCTCTCATCTAATAAGATTTGTTGTATACTTTGATTTAGTTTAACTTTAATCAGTTTATTCATGAGATCAGATAAATTAGTTCTGAAATTCAGGCAAAGATGTAGTCAGGCTTGAGGTGAATGTTGTTTTGCTTTTTCTCCCCCTTTTCTGTGCTTGAGGTGTACACTGTAAATACCTTGTCTTCAATGTGGCAGACCACCAATAAGGAAAAGCACTTTGTTCAGGCTTTCTTGCCACTGTTTATAATGATGAATTCTGCTGGGGAATGGCCATGTGTGTCACTTTTTGGTCTTTATTTTTTGATTATTTGATTAAACTGCCTTTGGGGAACTAAAGCATAGTTTCAGTTAGTTTAAAATGTATCCCTGGAGGATGGGTATGCCAATCTTCTAAAAGTTCAAGTTTCAAATTATAGCTTAATCAATTTTGATTTTACAAGCTCCGTGACATTTAAAGCATTGATAGGACTCATTGGGTCTTTGAGAGTACTTGTTTCTGTAATCATAACAAATAAAAACAAAAGTTTCTCTGACACCAAAAGCTGAATGCGTCACAGTGAGACTGAAGGAAAAACAAAATGCAGGTTCTGTTTTGTAGTTTGTTGTAAAGGCCAGCCAGACCGTTTCTCCCAGTGCTGTGGTCCTTGCAAAGGCACTTTTCTTCAGCTTCTGTATGCCTTGTCTGTATTCATTTGGAGGATGGTATGTGGCTACATAGATTTTTGTTGTCTCCCTTCTTTTGAGGATGCATGGTTCCGAGGAAGAACATTAGGGGTTAGCCCAACACAGGGCTAAACAGTATGAGAGCTACGTGGTGAGTGAAACAGGGAAAGGAAAGAATAGTGCTATTGATTGTCCTGCATGTCAGATGCAGCTCACATGTTCCTGTCTCAGATGCAGGAGATTGCTCTTCATCAAGTTTAAGCTGGTCCTTTGCTCGCTCGTTTTTCTCTAGCATATGACCTTGGAAGAATAACCACAGTTCATAAGAGGGTAAGATGCGGTGTGTCTGGAGGTGTTGCTTGCGTTTTCTGTGGATGGCGTTTTTCTGCTTGCATATTTAAAGACCAGATGGGAATAAGGAGGTAAAGAATGGAGCAGTGTGTCCACACAGGCTGTGTGGACATATGGAATTCTATTTCACTTCAGTCCAAACACTTGGAGTAGAAAGATGGAAAGGGGAGGAAAGGTGATGCTCACAACAGTTACGAAGCTAACAGTATTCTCTGCCCCAAAAGATACCACAACTGAAGAGCTGTCTTTTGTGAGATGTCATTTTACATCTGCACAGTTCTTAATATACTAGATACCTGGCTTGTTATTAGGGCTCGTGATGATACAATAATACAAATTTACAGTGATACATTGCTCAGATTGGTCACCTTGCACAGAAGTAAAATCTTGAAAGAAAGAGGGTTCAGACGTCTAGTCAGTTTGAAAAAAGAACTTAATTGAATAGGTTGGATTGTTAACGTTACCATATCTGCTCTTCCTTGTTTCTTCTTAACAATATGCAAAGTAATTAGTGGTACAGAGAAGTCATATAGACTGTACAGAAACTATATTGTTAGGAACAAGATCGTTGACAAAGCAGACCAGTAATTTGTATGGCAGCTATCCTCTTTCACAGAATCACAGAATCATTTAGGTTGGAAAAGGCCTCCAAGATCATCCAGTCCAACCTATAACCTAACACTACCAAGTCCTCCATTAAACCATGTCACTAAGCTCTACATCTACACGTCTTTTGAATACCTCCGTACCTTTCTGTATGTCCCTTCCCACTTGCACAGTATGATTTTAGTTGGGGAGGGAGGCTATATTTCTTTGTTTTTCTCTGCAGCTGGTTTTGTCTACATGTACCCTCAGGCATGATGAATACCCATCTCAGTCTCCAGAATCTTTTAGATAAGATCCACTAAGGTCAATAGCAAAGACAACAAAGGCATCTGTTTTATGGCAGAGTGGGCTGTACAGTTCTCTTAAAAATAGATATTTCTGATCCCAAAGAAGAAATATTACAACAGCAAGAACCCAAGTTAGGAATCTGTAGGAGTTCCTAAAGGAATTTGTGAGAAGGACAAAAAGAAACCTTACCTCTCCAAATCAAAGTGGTAATCAAGTAGCTTATGCTGCAGACAGCTTTCATATTTTGTATGAGAACTAACTTCAATTTTAGTTTCAGTAGTTATTTTACCTTGAGACTACAAAAGTGCCTCTGTATTGGCAGAAGAAAATGCATTGTATGTACGTTTTTTTGTAGTATGGTATAGCAGCTGCATCGTTGGGAGATGCTCTGATGACCTTACAGGAGGAAGAAACAGGAGTAGCAGCTAATGAAGCAACAACAGAGAAGTTGGGAGTTTTTTGACACTGCCATTGGTAAGAAGTGTATCCACTAAAATGTAAATCTTTAAGTGTATTCAAGTGATCTCTGAAAATAAAAAGATACACTCTGAATAAAACTGGAAAAATTGTAACAGAAGAAACATGTTTCAATGCCCAAATAAGCAATCTAAACATGGAATTAACTCCTATTCCTAAATTCCAGCTGCTTCTCCTGTATCAAGCCTGCTTACATGTCTTTCTCCCTTGTATCTGCGTGAGTGTTGATGCCTTCCCCACCTCTGCTGTCCTCTAACTCCTGGTTCTGCTTCCTTAGTTCTTGTGCACAGGTTCTGTCCTTCCTGAATTTGGGCTGATGGTTCTTCCTTTGTATTGAGTTGTTTGTGGGGATGGAGCACAGCAAGGTAAGATGTAGGGTGGTATTTTTCATAGAGAGGTAATCTTGAGACTCTATAGCTGGCAAACACTAGGCTACTGAATCTTGCAGAAATTATGCCTTTAAACCACCTTAAAATTGACCATCCTGATAATTCACAGAGACAGAAAAAGACACATTTGAGACACAGATTTGAATGTCAGGACTAGCTTTAAAAGCACGCACAGGCCAGAACTTTTTAGCGAGGCTTTGGATTGTGATAGGTGGAGTATGGATGAGAATAAGGGGCATTAGGTTGGAGCAGGGGAGGAGAAGTACCTCGTTTTGGTTTTGTCTCGTTAGAGAAACAGATTTACAACTTCTGTTAAAATTCTCCTACCTCTTTCTAATCCTCCCAGTAAATAAACATATACAGATTGGTGCAGACAAAGGATAGAAAATGGTGGTTTGAGTGGCAAAGTCTGGTATTTATAAACAACTCAAACCTGAGCCTTAAGAAGGAAGCTCCTGAGACATCTGAAGGTGGGCATGTTAAAAAGCAGTCATCTAAGAAATGGTGTGCATGTTCTGACTAATGAAACTGTGTTATCTGCTGAAGCAGGAACAGCTTGGGGGGGTGGAGCAGGGTAAAAGATTAAAGATTCTTGTCTGAAGTGGTACCAGGTAATTTTTCAGATCCTTCAATTCAGTGTGTTCTTTTCGGTCCATCTGATGAGTTGTCAGTAGTTACTGGGCTTTCTGAATTTCAAAGTTTGTAGTTCTTGGGTTAATATCCTTAAAGTATAAATGTGCTCCCACAGCCAAATTTTACAGCAGTAACTTTATATAGGAGATGTGGCATGAAAATAAATGGTATTTCTGATGTGTTGTAGAAATTCAAGTATTATTTCAATTTCTCTTGAGTAAAAGTGAATGAAGCCACATCTCATTTTTTATTGTTATTTTCTCCAGAACAGAGTATCTAAAGTTGGACATTGAATTCTACTCAGTATACAGATTTGAGATATCTCTTTGTTTTCTGAAAATTGTACTTCAAGATGTTTCATTTTCCTTGTTCACTTTGAATAGGCTAAGTTGTTGTGAAATGTGCGCCCTTCTGCTTGCACAGCATCAGAGGAGAAACAGCTTTTAAAGCTTGCAGATCTCAAACTGTTCATGACAATTTTCAAAGAATTTAATTTTCTGTGCAGGATTTGAAGTAGTGTCAAACATAGATATCTACTTTTTGTGTGTGTGTGTGCTGAAAGACTAGAATTTTCCAAGCACAACAGTTTGAATGAGAGCCCTGTTTTGATACCTTTCAGGAAATTTACCTTTTCAGTCTTCATAATCATCTTTATGGCCAAGAAAACATTTTTGTGGACAAAAGGGCTCTAAAAACTTAGTATGGCTTTCCCTAGATAAAAATGCATTCCAAAATATTTAATTCTTAAGAGAAAGTTCGTGTATTTAGTCAAAGGCAAATACTGTTCATACCTTGAATGACGAAAGCCAGAACAATCAGGAGCCTGTCTCTCACAAGTTGTAGGCCTTTCCTGAATTGTTACCCAGCTCTGTGTCACTATGGCTCCTGGATCTGCCTGAATTGTTTGCATTAGACCATGGGTGGTTTTTTGAAAAAAAGAATTGCCAAAAAAAAAAAAAAAACAAATTAATAGAGAATACACCATGGACCCTGGTAAATTGTTTCACTGTTTAGAGAAGATATATTTTCTTTCTTCCCTTGCTTTCTCTAGCTTTATGCTAGCGAACATAAGCAACTGCATGATTCAGTGGCTGGGAGCTAGATGCCCTCTATTATTATATTTTTATTCCATATGAGTTCGTTACAGCCCACAATCAACTCATCACTTCATTTTCTAAGTAGCTAAACAGATTCAGTTCTCCACGAGTCTGTTTCTATAAATTATCTAGTCCATTAATCAGTCTCATGTCTTTTCTGAAAACCTCTTTGTTTACTGACATCCTCCTGGAATTGTGGCTACCAGGAGCAGGCATGATGATGACCAAATGCAGAATTATAGAACTTTCCTTTCCCTTGTGAGTGCTCTCTTATGCAGCAGGGAATTGCAACAGTACCTTTTGACCTCAGCACAAAACAATTTGGTTCAGCTGCTTGTCTCTTCTGACCTGCAAAACTCTTGTTACTGTTTCTGAACACAATCTTCCATCCTGAAAGTGTGGCCTGTGTGATTTAGTCTTAAATTTTAGTCTTGAATGCATGACTTTGGCTTTTGTTAGAACTCGAACAGCTTGCTGATGTTCAGGTGTCTTGCCGATATTCATATATCAGAGAATCAAGATCACTCTCTTCCTCTCATTTCCATTATCTGCCAGTTGATTTTCCTCTCCTTTCCCTGCTCTCCCATCCCCCAGTGCAGGTCATTTTAGAGCATTTCCCCAAGTGAAATGGATAAATTAAAGGGAAAAGAGTTAAAGAGCAGCCACTGAGAAGGCAGGTTGAAAGTCCTGCTGCTGAGCAAAATGCCCACACAAGTCATAATATCCACAGTAGAAAGAAATGCCACAGCTCCTGTTTGTAACATCTTCAGTCAGTCTGACTGTGAGTGACATTACCCTTTACTGTGTACAGATGGGCAGAAATTCCTATGAAATCTGGCACATTAAGCAGGTGTATAAGAAGTTGTAATTGACCTGCTCTGAGATACCATGATGGGGGAAAAAAAAAAGCCCTTTTGTACTTTGAGCAGATGCACTGGACAGAAGAGGAGCCATGTATGTTGGATGTTATACAGACCTACCTTTCTGACATTGCAGTTGTATCGGTTTTGTTATCTTGTCATCTATTTAGTGAAACACGAGCCCTGATTCTGATTTGATTTACAGTGGTTATAGCCTCCAACAATTACACTCATTTAATTACTGCTAACTGAGAGAGAGAGAAGATGTGGACTAAGTGGCTCAAAAAGTCAATCTGGTTGTCTTTTAAGCTATCTGAAAAGTGTCATCAGTAGCTGCCATCTGGTACAGTGTTTCAAAATGCTAATTTGATTTCCTTGTTGCTTCTTGCATTTAGATGGGGAATGTGCTAGCAAAAAGAACAGAAATAGGAATTCATTGTCGTTCCTGGGGCGGGGAGTTGTTGCTTTCCAAATGCAGCATGTGAACTAAGACATTTATTATGCTGGTAAACACTTCCCTGCAGTCTGCTGAGGATATGAATGCTAGGTCTGAACAAGGAGCAAATGGCTGTTTCCAAATGACAAGTAAATGACAGCCTTTCAATGGAAAGTCCAAGTAGAATAGTTTGGTGTCTGGAAAAACACAGAGGAAAACTTTCTGTATCTTCTCCTACGTGAGAAAGGTAAATAGCAAGAGGTGTGAAGGGAGTTTCATTATTAGGCTTAGTCAAGTTATAAAACCACTTAAGTTCATATTGTTGGATACTAAGTCACTAGGAGCATAACAGCCAAAATTAAAGGTAGATTAAAAGTCTGTCTGGATTTTCAGGTATTCACAGTATTTTTGCTTTTAAAACTGAGATTTCATTTAAGAAGTAATACTCTTGCAACCTGTGTTGGCACACTGGGTGATACTGCCTGCCTTGTTGCAGGCAGTTCGAAACACCTGGGGAGGTGTGAGCTTTCCTAATCGCGGCAGCAGAGACTAACCTTGGAGCCTGGCAACTACTAAAAGTTAGCTGTTTTACACCAAACTGCTAATGTGTTGAATTTGGAGTTTTGGTTTACTGGTTACGTGCAAATATATTTTTTTTTCCACTGTTATTTGCGCCTTTCTTGTCTTCCCATCCTAAATTGTGTCTGCCTTCTCGCTTTCTTTCTCTAAAGTGAATGGATTATGGTCTTTTCAAGAATGGCAGAAGTTTTACAACAATGTCTGTGGCAGGATTTCTGTTTAAGGAAATAGGTACGTTTAACTTGAGTTACTGTAGGATAACCTGTATTTAGTGTGTTTTGTGTTCTCAGAGAATTTAAAACAAAAAGAAAACCCCATTTCCCCAAAGCTTCACTGGGTTCTAAATAAGGAAAATTCTGTAGCTATTAATTCACTCAAAGGCCATATATGCAGTTAGATGGGTTCTGAATAACTGCAAAGCTAGACCTTGACTTAACCTGCACAAGAGTACTTTCCCATAATATGCAGAAATTACTGATCTTTATAGTTATCTTCAAAACTAAATAATGTCTATAGAGATTTTTGCAAAAAAAAATTATCTGTGTAGAGTAGAACATACTGTATAATGATGGCAGAGGAGGCAATAGGAAATGGACAGATAGAACATCAATAGCAAAGAGATCTTAGTGATCTGCTGTCTTCCTCTTACTTTTGGATTCAAAACATACCTTAAATTAAACGGTTTATGTTGGAGGATGAGCAGATATGTATATATGTTTTCTTTCTTATTTTAGGGGAATACTGTTCTTTAGACCGATAAAACAGTAATGGTTATGGATGTAGTATAAGAAGCATAGGACTATAGCAATTAGGGATGTTGATGAACATTCCTAACATAATGAACATCCCTAACATCTAACATGGATCTTTGTAGCTGTTGGTGAACAATGTAATGATTTCCTCCAATATAAATCAGAGCCTAAGTATGCTTCTGCAGCCAGAAAGAGCGTCACGCTGGTAAATCCATGTAGCACCCACATACAAACTAAAAGAAGGAATGCCAGCTTTGTTATAACATCTTCCTTCTTGAAGTTACTGTACATGTCTTTTACTGGGAATGTGTTTCATGGTATTTTAGTTATGCTATTTCTGTTCCTCCCCACGTGAGCTATGACTCTGTGGAACAGTCCCTACGTTATCCATGGATTTCTTCCTGGCCGGTACTGAAGCAGCAACACTGAGATGTTGATGCCATCCTCAGATGGAAGTTCCCTCTTAAATTTCTTCAGTATACTGTCTCAGTTGGCCGTGTGCTCTTTTGTAATTCAGGGAGCTGAAGTGTGTATGTTCCCTGTGTTTCTACAGAGGCTATTTCTGATAGAAGAAACAGCATGGACTTTTACAAGAGAAGAGAGAGAGACACTGCCTTAAATTAAGACAATCCTGCTGCATTATTACAGTATTAAATGGGGGATATTTTACCTGGATATGGTTTCTGTTTGCTCTTAGGACAAAGAAATCAACCTCAATTACTGTTTCACTTGCCTGCACTAAGGAGATCAGGAATACCTGAGCACTTACTTCTGTGGCTTGGGTTTTCACCATCTTTACATTGCTTTTATTTTCTGAGGCTTGGTTTTTTTTCCTCCAGTGTTTTAGCAGAGGATTTTGTCTGGGTGTCTGTCCTAGGCTCTACAGTGTGTCACGTTTTCTTAAATTTCAGGTGGATAGTAAACCATGCTAAGCAACGTATCACTCCTCCCTCCATGAGTTCACTTCTGACTCCCTGGAGCTTGCAAGAACCATTAGAAATTTGTTTTAAATAGTTGTCAGTAAAAGCAGAAGTTCACCTTACCTACTTGTTAAAGGATTAAGCAAATGTGCCCTTTACGTGGTAAAGTAGGTCTCAGAATAATATTCTTTTATTTGTCTGCCTACACCCCACTGCCCTCCATATGAGGTATGTGAATTGGTACATGAAGTACTTGCAGTGTGTGGTAACATCTCATGCTTGGGTCAAGAGAGAGCATCCGTGCCCACAGGGACTGCTGCTCCTCGTTTCTGTGCTGTTCCAGTTGTATAAATCAGATGTATGGTGACCAAGCAGAGTTATAACAGTCTCCCAGCAAGTGTCGCAATGCCACGTAAGGCCTTGGTATATGTGTGCTCTATTTCGGAATTAGCTTCTCTCAACTCTGAACTAATTAGTGCAACCTAGATAAAGTATAGGCTTAGTATATTTAGCTGGTGTTCGTTTAGCCAGACGAAAATGTAACTTTTGCCCCGTGTGACCGACCGATTGTTTCTCCTACCTGTCAGCACAGTACTCTGCATCGCACGAGGGGCAAACTGTCTGGTACTTGTGAGAGGCGAGCTGAGGCATTAATAAAAGCCAGGGTGTTGTTTAATTCAGGTGTAATTTGGCTGTCAGAAACCTGGTATAAGGCTTTTCAATATGCTGGAAGTGGGATGCCCGGGCTGCTCAGGCTTAATTCTGTGGACAATGGTTTTGGCAATGGATGATATAATTAATGGTCAGCTTCAGACTCTCTCTCCCCTTTGATATCCCTTGCCTGAAGGTGCATAATGAATGCGGTGGCTGGGCTGAGGAGCATCTTTAGCAGTTAGTTGGCATTTGTAAAGGGGAGCGAAAGGGACCTGCAAATGCAGAGCTTTGCCTCTGAGATAGGAGGGGAGGGAAGGAGGGAGGGAGAAGGGCGAACTCATCCCTGCTTGGCCCATGAGGACTGCAGAGAGGTGCAGCTGGGCTGTGTCATCTGTATTACCTGAAGTCTAGCCTAGTTTCTGTTGCAATATCTGATTAATTTTTGGTTTTTTATTCATGTGGGTTTTGAACAAATTAAATGTGACCAAGGTCCCAACAAGGATCTGAAATTTGTTTTCAGCTGAAGAGCTCTTTATACAAATGAAGACCAATTTGCATAATGAAGCGCACACTTCATTCATGCTGCTCAACAGGGCTGGTCCTTGAGACAGAATTGCCTCTTGCAGTGCCTCTCAAAAGGTGAAAGCTGCTTATGCCCAGCTCATGCTTTGGCTTCGTGTGTGTGTGTGTGTGTTCTTTTACAGTCTTTCTGGGGAGGTGGTAGTTATTTCATAGCAGCCTTGATGCTGTGATCCTCTTCAAAAGGGCTCCGCATCAGGTATTTCCTTACAGACTAACAAACAACTGGGTGTTCCCCTCCCTCTCCCTCTGCACCCCAAGGATTTACAGTCTTTTAAGGTGTGTGAGAGGTTTTGTTTAGATAGAACTCATCATAAAAAGTTGTAACTTGTTTCTCGCAACAAAGGCAAGTTGTTGTTTTGGTTGAGTGTGGTATTACGCCACTGCATTTGTCAGTGTCAATTTATGCCAGGCTTTAAATAGGATACTCTGCAATGAGTTTGTTTTCTGGTAGTCTGTAATCCTTTCAGGCTAGCTAACATTAACGAGAGGCTGCATTACTGTGGCTGGCTTTCTTTTGATCATGCACAACCCTAGTCAGGAAATGGGTGAGGAGCATGAGTCATGATTACATTACCCTAATGTGACTGCCTACTAGGAGTTTTCTTTTTGCCGCCAATACTCTTTCCCTTGACATTAGTTCTAAAAACAAAATGTGCATTTTGGAGCACTTTGAAATATTGACCTTTAAACACAGGGATTTATGTTCTCGTACAGTCTCAAGGCAAAATTCTGAGCAGGAGCCCCTGCAGAGTGCGGAGAGAACAAGAACATGCACAAAATGCTTTTCCGAAAGCTGCAAAGGACAGGACTTGACTTGCAGTACATTAGGTCTGCTTGGGTTCAGTGGATACAGCATCTTTCCCTGACCTGTGTAATTACTCTGTCATGCTGCCTGCACACACAAGCTTGAGGTCCAGTCTTCTCTATATACAGATGCTGTCATCTCGTATACCATTTGGCTGAAGCTGTGTAATAGATCTGTACTTATCTTTTGAAATAGGCTGCAGGAATGGGAAGAGAGGTGCTGAGTACTGGCTGAGGTAACACCCTGAGTGTCGAGAAGGGAGCTTTTCTGGGATCTAAGATGGCAGTATTGTAGGCAGCTTAATTAAATGCATGGGGTTTAGAGTTTGGAGAAAAAAAAAAAAAAAAAGCAGTTAATCAGTAAACTAGTTTTAGTACTAAACTGCCACTGTGCCACTCTGAATATTATGACAGTATACCTCTGTAGTGCTTCCAAACATGGAAAAAACAAGTGCTGAGTATATGCATTTCTTCCAAATTAGACTGCTTAACTCTGCCTGGTTTTAAGAGCAGTATGTGAAGTACGGCTATTGGCACAGAGAGTGAATGCACTCCAATAGTATTTGATATATTCCAGAAAACAAAGTCTGATTGATACAGTATGAGCAACTCAAGTTGACAGAACCGAGCGCCTGTCAGGAGGAAGTGGGGAGCGCTGAACCGCCCCGCACTGCGATGCGGCCGTATCAGCTGGGCAAGTCGCAGGTGTCAGTGACATGCTGCAGAGCAGAGCCGGAATATGACATGTCTTTCAGCTGGGACTTACTCTACCAGACCTCTGCTCAAATGGTACCTTCACATAGCGGAGCTGTATTGTTAGGAGTAAGCTTAAATTCATAGTGGACATGTAATTTCCTTGTTTTTCCTTTTGTTTCATATAAGGACGGTAAAACAAAAGCACTTACTTTACTTGTGTTAACAGTCTACTTCAAATTGCATATGAATAACCAATTTTTAAAAGTCCTATTTACTCCATGATTTCATCCCCATTCCTTAAAGAGGGTATGAGTTGGACCAAAAAAAGAAATTCGGTGAAGATTTGGGTAATTAATTCAGTGAAGAATTTCCTTCCTTCCATCCACCCCAGCCCCATGCTCTTTGATCTCATCTTGATGACCATACAGCTCTCTGGAGCAGGCATAAGAAGTGCAACAGAGCAGAGGATTCATCCTTCTCTATGCAATAAAAGAAATAAGGCCTGTGAAATCCATATTTTTGTGTAGCTTTGTACCTCTACCTCATCATTAGCCTTTGCATGTAGAGGGTTCTCTGGCTTTCAAGTTTGGTCTAAACTAGTTTATCAAAAATTTCAAGATGGTAAATATTTATTGCAAATAAAACACTTTGAGAATTGAATAATGACAGAACTGGTGATTACAATATGCCTATGTCACTTGTGTGTTTCAAGGAGATGATAATGAATATTTGACTTGGAGATTAATAGTATTTGAGAATTGGAGGTGGGGTGGGTTAAGGGTTGGAGTTTGTTTAAGTGGGACATTGCAAGATGCTTTTATTTTAGGTTGTCTTTTGTCAGGAGCCGCTAGATAAGGAAATACTAAAATAGGGACCTTTTTTAAAAAAAATAGTAATAATAAACTCTTAATTAGCACTGGAAAAGCTTTGTTTTGAGATGATACCAACCTTGGGAACCCTAAGCCAGAAGCTAGTGGAGCTAGCAAGCCATTTCTGCATTAGAAGTGAATAAACTCTGGATGCAATTCCATAGACATTTGATTTTGCAGAAGAGTTGAGAATTGCCCATCCCTTCTGCCAGAACTCTTTGCTCTCTGAGCTGCTCCAGTGACTTGCTGCAGCTGAAAGTAGCAGTCCCACTCCTAGCCATGTGATCTTAAACCCCTTTCCTAGTTAGTTTTCACCCAGTTCAGTGTGCTGAACTGGCTTATAAGGGGTCAAGTGTGTGCACACAGAAGGGGGGGAAGGGGAGAATGCCTTTCTGACAGCATCAGTTATATTGGGCTTGAACTCTCCCTGGAAGCGTTACCAGCGGTCACACTGCAGCTGTTTGTACGCCCTTGCTGTAAACTGAGTCAGTGGGGAGAACTGCTGCTGTGACCAGTCTGCAGCGGGGCTTGCAGGTCTGCCTGCCCGCTGAGAGTACGGGGAACTGCAGTGCAGAACCGGGAACAAACAGCGAGGAGTGAGGAATCGAGGGTGGGAACTTCTAAACCAGCTCTGAGAGCAGAGCTTGGCTGGGGAAATACAGCCTGTGTGTTAAAAGGACAAAGCCATCTGTGTAACCTGCTTAAAATTAGAAAGGGTGTGGACTCGTAATCCTTAAAATGATACCAGCGCTGGCTGACATCAGAAGGGGCAGTCCTGCCTGCCTCAGTCCACCTTCCCTAATTCTGCTGCGTGGCAATGCCAGCACTTCCCTGAGCGCATCTTGAGCTGCAGCGGGGAGCTGCTCTGGCTAAAAACGAACCCTTCCTGCTCCCTGTGCAGGTGAGATTTCAGCCAGAGCAGTCACTCAATCTTTTAGGTGGCATCCGGGCTTGGGATGTAGGGGTGGGTTGGTTTTTCTGTTCGCTTCATCCCATTTCACCACGGGTTTTTGTAGTCCTAAGAGAACCAATGGACAAGTTTTTAAGCCTCTTTATCTTGTGGCTTATGAGTTTATCATCCCCAGCTGTTTGCTCAGCTAGTGTGCTGGCTTTGTAGGAGGAAACGTGCCTGTGCTTCAGTGCACAATCTGGCTGATTTAGCCCAACCTCACCTTCACAGGCTGGGTGAGTTAAGGAGCTAGACTTTGTACTGATGGGTACCTACGCCTAAGTCTGCACGGTCTTGCACTCGCCCAATTTTTGAAAGCCGATGATAAAATTGAACTATATGGTATTAAATCCATGTGTATGATTGTACCAGCCAGCAAAGCTGAGAAGGAGACAATAGAGAGAGACCTGTTTCTGTCCATGAGCTGAACAACAGAATACAGTGAGCTCATTAAATGCCTGTCTCTGGAGAAGAAAACACAAAAGGTTTTTATTATTCTAGAAAAGACGCACATGTTTCAAAGCGAAAAGAAGGCTGAGACCAAAGCTTGTTGGAAGGTGAAAAAAAAATTGCTTAATGAAAAAAATGGGTATTATTTAAAGCATTCTAATGAGTGGTCAAAAGCACAACTGCAAAAACAGTCTGTATAAGGTACTTGACTTAATATTGCCTCACAGCCAAATTTTAAAAACATTACTCCTCTGTAGTGTCAACAAACCATGTATTAAACACATTCAGAATCTCAGAGTAAATGTCAGAAGGACATTGGCATCAAAGAGGAATGTATTTCTATTGAAATAATGCAAAGATCCTTTTATACAGCACTGGGCTTTATAGTGTTTTTATGAGCAGCCTGCAAATAAGTGTAAAATTGTTGTGGTACAAATTTGCAGGCGATGAAGTATATTGATGAGCAAGAGCACGTTCAAATAAAATGTTTTCTCTTTCTGAGGTATGGCCTTGCATTTTATTCTAAAGCACATAAATCCAGCTTATTTGCTGGAGAACAATAGCTTGGAAAGTCACAGTTTTTTTTCTAAAGAATAGAGTCTTAGTGGACAAATAGTGTAATATGAGCACTACCATTGGCTGTGCTGGCAAAATTTGTTGATTAGATGAGTATATGCATAACAAATTGCTAGTTTTGCCAATATAAATTATTCTGCTTGGAGAACTGGTTTTTGTTAAACCAGCACAAGAACTCTTAAAGGGTTTGTGATATAATGCTACCAGCAAACAGCCTGTAAGTACAGGAAAATTCCTGTTGTAAGATGGTGAGGATAAAAGCAGAAATATGATCTTGTTTATAAACAAGGAGTAGTGATGGGAAGGAAGAAGTGATTTTTATCTTTGTGTATGCTCTTAGGGAGAATGATATCAGAATGTTGTCACTAATTCTGATCTGCTCTGAAGAGGATGTTGGAAGATTGGAGAGGGTTCAAAGGAGAGAGAGCGCAGTCTTTCAAGGCTTAAAATTACTCCCCCACCATCACCACATGAGGAATTCCCCTGCTCACTTCGATCAAAAAAGACTACTGAGAAATGTCTTGGTTAATATTCAAGTACCTTAACAGGGATGAAGGTTACTGGTTGATAAAGGGCCTTTGTAATCTCACAGACTGATAGAGAACAAAATAATAGCTGGAGACTGGGGCCAGTTGCTCAAATTAGAGCAGCCCCAAATTAGGTGACTTCAGCAGCCCCTTCTAGCTGTGCTGGTACAGCAGTTTGTTTTCACACTTAATTGTACCCTTCAGTTATTTCAAGCCAGGTTGGCTTTCCTTTATTTCTTTTTCTTACAAGCTGAACTAAAAACTCTTAAACGTGTGAAGTACCTCATTCATTTCAATATAATGCACAAATACTTTAATGGTTTAAAGTTGAAGGTGTTTCCTGGTTAATATGATTTACTCTGGCTTGATCTATATGAAGGGATGTTATACAGGGAAAAGCAGCAAGATTTAAGGCAGTCAACAATTAAAAATAATTTCAGGAGCTTGGGTTCTTTTCATTCATAAACATAAGGGGGGGGGA
>VXAA01004516.1:955664-988510 GCA_013399115.1 Anseranas semipalmata | reverse complement strand
GGGGGGGGGGGGGGGGGGGAGGGAAAGCTGGAGAAAAGGAAGATACCTGGAGGAAAAGACACTGTATTCAGTCTGTCCCTGTCTGTCTTTACATTATATGACAATCAACACTTCTTCAGGTGGACTGCTTATTGCTAGTGTATTATTTATCCTTACAATTTACATGGGGAAAAGTGTTTATAGCAAGGGAGATGAAAATATATCCTCACATGATTTTCTTATCTTTGGAAGTGAGAGGGAAACATGGCAGATAATAAATTCCTCTGCTTTTTTAATTTATTATTTTATTTCTCCCCAGCTAGTGTTAGTTATAGCTGTTTTCCAAGCCTTCCTTGTCATTCATTAGTATATCTGTATTATGGAGCATATTCACATTTCCTCACCCACGCCACCCCCTGCGCTTACCCCTGAGCAGACAATTGTTTCACAAATTCAAACTACTTCAAGTAGTAATAATTTGGAGTATTTAACCACTATTAATCTGAAAAGACATATCAGGTGGAACTCTAGGACTATCTTTCATCTATGTTGCAACACAGTGTTTTCATGAATGATTTGAATGTATGCTTATTATATCTGTAGGTGATGCTAAACCCATATGCTGAAGAGGCCAAGATTAAAATTCAAGATGATCCTGACAATTTAAAGTGTTTGCAATTAATAGAATGCAATGCAGTGAGTATGAAGGCTTTGCTGCAGTGGCAGTAGTCATGAACAAGATGTAGAATAACTGGCTAGGCAACAGGTCTTCACTAAAGGAGCTAGGTCTTTAGTGGACCACAAACTAAACATAAGCCAACAATGTTGTGATGCAAAAAGAAAAATGCAGACACTCTATTAAGAGAGAAATTGAAATCTCAGCTTGAATATTGTGTCTACTTTTGGGCACAAAAGTGGAGGAAGACCAGAAAAGGAGGCTGGGGGGAAGCTATCTAAGCTCCAGAAAACATGACCTGTGTTGGAAGATTGAAATATTTGTGTTGTTTAGCCTGTGGAAAAGAAGGCCGAAAGGAATTGTAGAACATAAAAGAATGAACTGTATTTAGGGCACAAATTAGAGCAGGGAAGACTTCAGGTGCATTTTCCCTGAGGACTAGCCTATGTGGAGTAAATGAATGTGGGCAGTCTGCACTTGTGGGGATTTTTAAGAGAAGGTGGACAAACATCTTCCGGGATTAGCATCTAGGCCTTTGCAGGAGGATGGAGAAATGAACACACTGCAGTGTGGGGTCCTCTCTTGACCTGTGTGTCTATAGGTCTGTTTTTCTTGTTTTTTTTCCCTTCATTTTCTAAAAAGTATATGTGAAAATGAGATAAAATAGGTTAGATTTGATCTTGGGAACTAGGGTGAGTACAGTTTGAGAAGATTAGTTGTACTGAAGTGTGATTAGCCTCATTGTTTTTATAGAGTAATTAAATCTGTAGCTTTAATCAGAAAGGTGCAAATTCTTTGAAGGAGGGAGAAACAGAGGGGTGAGGACTTTTAATCCAATCAGGGAGGTTGGCTTTAATACAGATGAATTCAAAGGCTGGGCCTTTAATAAACAAGGTAAAGTTAGATGAACAATCTGTAGGGGAAGTGTTGCCACCTGATTTGGTTAAAGCTACTCTGAAAGTGGTGGCTGTATAAGCAGAGGCTCACTGGTGGCCTGGCTAGAAATAGATGGACTTGTGGCCTCGTTTTCAGAGGCTGCCAGTTGATACGGACACCTAAGTCCGTAGGAACGTGAAAGGTAAGCTCTATTGTGTGTGATCTGCTGCTTTTCTTTTATTTGAAGACTTAGTTATTCTGGGATTTTGTTTTACTCACATTAAGGAATTGTGACTGCATGAGTTCTAGCTTCTGTTTAAAAAACATGGTTTGCACTGATGTTGCTTCAGGCATATTGGAAGTATCAGCATTGCCAGAAGCTTCTCAACAGTTTGTGCCTGTGAGAGCTTCTGGTAGCTAAAATCCAAAATCAACCCCTAAAGCCTAAGTGACTTATGCTTGCAGATATTTTGTTGGGTAGAAAAGTTTCACCAGTTTATTGCATAGTCTGTCTCTGTCTTTTGCTGTCTTCTCATTTGGATATGTAAATAATGTACAGATTGTCTTTTCTCCTACTGACTTGCTCTACAAGATAATACACCGCTGTTTTTTATGATGCTTTGGAAACGGCTTCCTGTAAAGTTTGAATATTTTTAGCCAATGATGCATAAGGCAAAATCCTTGCAAGGGATTGTCCTGTAGAAAACCGATAGGCTTCCCAGAGTACATGCTTACCTCTGGTCCTGCTCTGTGGAAACAGGTTTTATTTCCATCATTTCTTTGTCTAGGACACTGCTTAAGGATCTAGGTCTCTTGGGATTTGTGCACAAATAAGATTTTGTACCTTGATGCTTATTTGTCTCTGGCTTTGTAGGCTTAGCTGTTGAGATACTTGCTGATAGTCTGTGGAATAAACTGAGGCATCCATTGAAAACTCTAAGCTATGTGAAGGTGATGATTGCTGAGTGGACAGAAGGTTCATAAGCCAGACTGAGAAGTGCCTCTGAAAATATTAGCCTTTGTTACCAAGCAAAACACTTACATGAGAGTGTGAAGTGATAGGAATGAAAATGAACATGAGTTACAGCCAGACTAAAACTCTAATTTTCACTGGGCTGAAGTTTCTGTCTTAGGTCATGCTCGGATTTTGTTAAGAGAAGGATATCTCCTAAACTGGAAGAAAAATCCTCTTACATTGTTCTCTTAAGTGAAGGTCTTCCACTGTGGGCTGTCAGTCTGGGGCTGTAGTTTTTCAGTTATTCATCTGGTTTTCTGATAACTTCTCATTCAGCTTTTCAGTTTGGCTGAGCACTCAGTTACTGAGATGAAATTAGTCAAAAACGGGCTCTTGTAAAATAGCTAGATCAGAAGAAGGTCTAAATTTTTAAAAAAGGTGAACTTTACTGTGTAGCCTGCTACCGAGATTGGAGTGTGTTCTGGCCTTTCTCTTAACTAGCGTGTACTGGTGATTTCATTAAATCTTGCTGAATGCAGGGAGTCTGTAAGGTTCTTGTGGAAAATTTTGTGGAATAATTTTTTTAGTTTTTCAGGAGTTGGGTTGGAGGGTTGGTCTTTTTAAGCCTTTCTTTGTTTGCCAAAGTCTGATTTCTAACTTTTTTTTCTTACCAAAGATGACTATTTTTTTAAAAAAAAACACATGTTATATACTGATATAGGTTCTTCTTTATTTAATTATAAAGGAAATATGAGTAACAACAGTATTTTAAGTGAAGTGAGTATTTCCAGATTGATGATATATTTCAGCTGTTCAGAGAGGCTTAAAATCTGTACTACTTTGGGCAGTTGTTGACAAAGAGGATAGCTTTGCAGAAAGGAAGTACAGTTGCTCTGAAGCCTATGTTATGCTGTACGTTGAAAGACCCTCTGTTGAGAAGGGAGCCCTTATCTTTTATTTACAAATTGTAATCTTGGGATTTTTAGTAGGGTGGCTAGTGAAATTTGCAGCAAGGGTAGCCTTTGTTTTTAGCAGAGCAAACGATGCTTGCAGTAAGCATATAATTTTGAACGTTCTCCTCTTCGTATGCAAAACCTTTTTGCACTGCCCAAATGGATGGCAAGGCCTTCACAAGTGCTGCTGTATAGAGAGGGATTATAAATCCTGGCACTGGAATCTCTTGCAGCGTCCTCTGAGGTAGCGTGGTTTTACACTGCCCCTTACTGGGGCTCTCTCATAGTGCAAGAGCTAAAGGCTACTGGATGCCTGAGTTTGTTCTATTTGAGGGTTGGGTTTTTTTTTCTTTTGCATTTTTTTCTCCAAGCTATGAGTTAAATAAAATACAGTACTTTTCTGTGTATCAAAATGCATTATTTGTAATAGTTGTTTTACAGTGAATATTTCTCGATGTTTCCTTGTGTACTTAAGGTTTGTTTGAAATCTCCTTGTAGATTTTGGTGATAATGGCCTTTGATACAGATCCAAACTGGTGGAACCTTTGAATGAACTAGGATTGGTCTTTCGTTTTTAAACTAGTGACCAATAGGCTTGACTTTGGACCACAGGGACTCTACGTTGCCATGCATTCCACAGATTAAAACAATCTTAAAGAATGAAGGATTAGGACCAGAGGCAATTCTCTCTGTTATTCCTGGGGAGTGAGATAGAGCTGAGTTCTCTGGCTAAACATAAAAGCAACCTCACCATTCAGCTTTGTTTGCCAAGAATACAATTCTCTTCAGAGTTGAGGACGTTGTTTTTAGCTAAATGGGTTGCAAAGGTAGAATGATAATCAGGGTGGGGGAAGGACCAAAACAATGCAGTGATTTTTGTTTTCCTTCAGTTTTAATCTGAAAGGTAACCGAGTTGTCCAATCCGTTCTATTACCATGATGTGTGGCACAAGCGGAGATCTTCATTTTAGTACTGTAAGACACAAAAGGGAGTTAAGTCAATGGAGTCTGGGGATGTAATGGGAATCTCCTACTATTCTGTAGATCCTAATGAACTACCATTTTGCTGTGTACAAAAGCAAGCAACTGTAGTTTCAAAATTGAGCTTAGAAGTATAAAATGTTTTAATTTATAGAACATTGAGCTTATTTTGTATGACAGTTTTCATCTGTTTATATCTGTTGTAGGTTTGTGGGGAGTGATTTTCAGCAGTATCTGAAGTGCAGTAGGTATCTTACGGGAATCACAAAACAAAAATGCTAACCTGGCTAGATTCCCAGCTCCCCTTGTGATGCACAGTTAAGCACCCCACTGAAGGAACTAATTATTCAGGTTAAAGGATTTGTGAAAATGCTTAAATACTTGGCAATCTGGCTGTGTAGCCAGTACAAAGCTGTAAAACTGATGATTCTTGCTGGGCTTAATTTGATGAAGGAATATCTCTGCTGGGGCATGCATAAAAGAAAGCCAAAGTACAGACAGCTTCCCTTCACACATTGCACAGAGCCATTTTTCTGTGCAAAAACTGCAAGCTCCGTTACAGAGTGAGGATGGAAATGGACAATGTGAGGGATTTGGGACTGAGTATTCTGGTGAGGAATGACCTGTGATGCTCTGCTCCATGGATTGAATAGGGGAAGGTACAAAGATGCCCAGGATAAAAGTGCTTTTATTCTGAGATTGCTGAGGAATCAGGAACTGGTACTGTAAGAATGGAACACATCATTAAGGCATTAATAGAGAGTATTTTTCCATAACTTGTTGACCCAATAGCCTGTTAGCCCTTGTAGATTGCTTATCAGACTTTTCAGAGACCACATTCTACTAGAAGACTTCGTTTAAAAATGCTGTTTCATTTGGTTGCATAGAGCAACTCTGAGTCACCATGGCCTCATGGCCTACATAGTTCATGAGCTACAGTCTACAACTAATTGCTGTGAAGAATTCCTGTAGTCTAAAGACTGTAGTCACAAGAATCAGTCTCTTCCCAAACACCTACATTTGGATATTTCTAACTAAAGACATGGACCAATGCTTTCTTCAGATGCCTAAAGTTATCCTTTTAAGTGGGCTCATTGATCAGAAATGTTATTTTTGACAGTGTGTTCCAGTACTAAATGGGCATATCTGAAGTTCTCAAATCCAAGGTTGTCTACTCCATTTCAAAAAAGATTGCCTGAATGATTTTGTCCGTCTTCCTGGGTCTACCAAAAGCTTAATGTTGTTGAATGTTATAAATCTACTTCCGCATATGCTCTTGAAGAACAGTATTCCAAATGCCGGAATAAGGAGAAGAAAGATTCAGATAGTGATGTTTATCAAATGAACTGTGCTCAGCAACCGTGTCTAAGAAACTCTGACTTCAAAACAAGCTATGAAGTCAGAGAAAGGTTAGCTAGACTTTGTTAATCTAAATCCTTTTATCCTGCCTAATGAAGGGAAGCAACATCATAAAGCTAATCTGCAGGCTGGAACTGTCAGTTCCATTATTAATTTTTGTTTTGTTCTGTTTTTTGTGAAAACGGGAGTGAATGAATCATGAAAAATTAATGATAACCCGATTTTGTATCCCATGCAGGTTTTCGCAAGTTCTGGAAGTAGCAGGATACTTGGTTGCTAACTGACCTGGAACTGGTGCTCCACCTTGGAAAAATCTGCAGTGGGAGACATTTACCTTCACATACCCCACAGTTCTCTGCCTCAGAAGAAAGGGACTTGATGTGCAAGAGCGGCTCAAGATGATCATGTAACACAGATAACGCTGAAGGTCTCCTGAGAACCGACTTTGTTAAGCGGCTTCTCCTTCCTCTTCCCCCCCCCCCCANNCATTTTTTTTTTCGATAATTCCACCTCTCAGAATCTACAAGCACGATGCCAGCCAAGACACCCATCTACCTGAAAGCTGCCAACAATAAGAAAGGGAAGAAGTTCAAACTAAGGGATATCTTGTCTCCAGATATGATCAGTCCACCACTTGGAGATTTTCGTCACACCATACACATTGGAAAAGAAGGACAACATGACGTTTTTGGAGACATCTCCTTTTTGCAGGGAAACTATGAGCTATTGCCTGGAAATGAAGGAGAAACTAGAGTTAGCCAATCCGGTGGCCACAGTGAATTCTTAAGGGCAAACAGCACTTCTGAATCCATGTTTACAGAAACTCCATCACCAGTGCTCAAAAACGCCATTTCCCTTCCTGCCATTGGGGGTTCTCAAGCTCTTATGTTGCCCTTATTGTCACCAGTGACATTTAATTCAAAGCAAGAATCTATCAGGTCATCAAGAAATCCTAGGCTTAGCTGTGAGCCAGTAATTGAAGAAAAGTTGCAGGAGAAAAGTAAACAGATGGAGGATGGAGAAACATACAAAGATGACATATGGGAGCAAAATGGTTCTTCATCGCATTTTACTAATGGTAGAGACAGTCACTCATCCAGCTTTTCTGAACGATGCACTGATTGGCAAACAGTTGATTTATTTGATGACAGTCAACTTTCGTGTGAACTAACCAAGACAAAGTCAGAGGAATCCCTTTCAGATCTTGCAGGCTCTCTTCTCTCATTACAACTTGACTTGGGACCTTCACTTTTGGATGAGGTCCTCAATGTAATGGACAAGAATAAATCTTAGAACTGGTACTCCTTGCTTTCTTACAAGTGATTCACTTAAACAAAAACAACAACAACAAAAAAACACAGTTCAAGAGTAGAGACACTTAAAAATCATCTGTATTTGCAGTTGTTTGACGGGTTTTCTAAAAATATTCATAAAGTACTATTTTTTTACCTATTGTTTTTCGTGATTTTTATTACACTAAATTCTCATAGCAGGGAGGTAAATTTTAATAACAGTTTTCAGCAAATATAAAATGTTTTTAAGTACCAGTATAATGATCAGAAACTTAAGAAATGGAGTTTGAGGATGATACTGATTGTGACATTTGGTTAGTTCACTTCTACGGGCTTCTGAATTTATGAGACTGTAAGTGTCAGAAAGGAGATTGGTATAATTATTCACTGTTATAAATTATTACATCACTTCACATGTAGGCCTCTTTCTAGAACCTTGTGTTTGGGGTCTTGATTGTGTTTTTTTGTTTTCCCTAGTACCATTTCTGTTATACCTTCACAGTAACTATTTCTGCAGTCTTATACTACCACTCTGTATTCAGATGTGAACAATTTGAAGGCTTTTTCATCTTGAACACCTGGTCCAGAGTCTCAGCTGTTTTAAATGAGTATGCACAAATTTACACAAGTTGAGGCTTTGGGCCTGACATTGTATATGAAATGGTATGTTGTAAACAGGTGACACATGCAAGATACTATGGTTAAATTATTTTAAAGGTTGAAATATATTTTTTGTGTGTATCTTGGCTTTTTATTGCAGAGCCTACACATACAGTATCTCATCAAAATAGTTGCTTGACATTATTGGTGCTCTTCTGAAAATTGTATATTTGTGTGTTTGAAAAGAAATATGTATTGATATTCCTTGCTTTTTTTCTTCATTTATTGCCACACATGCTTAAACTTGCAACCGATTATTTTAATTTTTCAAGAAGGCACTGGTTATTCACAATGCTTGTGATGTGTGCTGCAACAGCCAATGTTTTGGGAAATGTGGATCCTTTAATACAGTACCTACATGGATTGCATAGATATCTTGTGCAATACAATAAAAAAAATAAATCGCTATGTCTTTGTGATTCAGTACATAGCCTCACCAATATCCAAAGTTTTGTTTTCTGCTATAATGAAGCAGACTGCAGTAGAGTTGCAAAAATATGGGATCAAGGGGCAGATCAGATTGAGATACCATCTCAATTCACTTGACATCTCCAATCCAATTTACTTCCTGGGGTAGTAAGGGCAAACTCCACGCAGGTAGGACCTTCTGGGATATACGTTGATTTTTGTTAAGTAGTAGGAGACTTTGGTATTACTTTGGTCACAGTGAAGTTAATGGTGAAGTTCCTGCAGCTTTCAGTGAAGTCTTTAGGTTAAAATCCTGATGCAGTTTGTAAACCGGTCTTGGTTCAATAACTACATTGCATCTATATCTTCCTATCAGAACATGTAAGTCATGGAGGATTTAATATATATTATCTCTATCATCAAAATTTCTAGGGAGTTAAGGTCAACCAATTCCATTCCTTCAGTGCCTTTTAGGAGCAATTTTGCCCATGTAATTATTCCTGTTTCTGGTCAAGCAGTTATATTATTGTGTATTGATGAGACATGCTGTCTCCCATGTTATTCATGTAAATGAGGAACTGAGATGTAGAATGCCCAAAAGCTGTGTTTATTTTCAAGATAATGCTTAATTGCGTTTGACATCATATTCTCATTGCATAAGCCTGGATCAAATTTCCAGTGCATTCATGGTACAAGAAGAATGGTGCTTCTGTGACTATAGTGTTTTTTGTACTTTAGAAAGCAGGTTCAAGGATATGCTTGGCCACTTGTTTCTAAATGGGTTCTGGGGTTTAGAACCTAATGAGAATTTAGGCCAAAACTTTAATTGGAAAAATCTGTCGGTCATTAGCATAGGGGAAATTTGGGTGAAATAGATAATTAGACATTTTCTGTGTAGACTAGCTTCAAATATCATGAGTAGAACAAAGTATTTGCTGAGTGAAAAGTCAGTATCTTGCAGGACTCCAAGTATTCTCTGGAAAGCAGAAACAGATTCTTACAGCTCTTATTGCAATCATGTTATTTTTGCTTTGTCATGTTTTATACTTGATTTCCTGGCTCCTGAAAAATGTCTTGCCATTGCAGGAGTTTTCAGTCTGTATCATCCTTTCTATGTGATTGCTCTTCTAAATTTGTAAATCTTTAGCTCTTATCATGAGGGTGGGTGGTCTGAGTTAAAATACCATCACTCCAGGCAAAAAGAACCATTGTGTTGTGGAGGAGCCTTTGCTCAAGAACAGGATTTTTACACTGGCAACATAAATTTCATCTTTCTTAAAGCATTTTTGTCACTGCCCTCAGAAGCTGAATCCCTGAATTTTTCACATCTGCTCAGTCTTACATGTAAAGTATTTAGAAGACAGAAAGTCAAAACATGCCCAGCTTCTGTCCTGACACGGTCTTCTGTAAAATACTGCTCTGTGTAATCTGATCTGGCATCTCTGTTGCTGTCACAACACAGGTTGTCAGATCAAAACCTTGGGTTTCTGGTTTGTGAGAAGTTCTGCCTTCCTGAAGCCTTGATAAAATTATAAATGGAAATCTGACTTTCCAAGGGAGAGTTACACTCCGGTTTCCTCAAAACTGAGATACTGCTGCAAATTGGCCTTGGAACAGGGGACTGGAAGGAGTTGCCTTGGATATCACATCAATTTTCTCTGACCACAGGAAAAAGTGTGTTAAGTGTACAGCTGCCCAGAAAGGTCCAGAGATGCTTCACAACTCTTCCAGTATGCCAGAAAATAACTTCCCCATCTCTTCTACTACCCAAAAAAGTCCACTGAAGACCCAAAGATGTAATATAAATGTGCTAGAGGAAGAAAGCAGGAGACCCAGATATGCTTGGCTCCTGCATGAGTATTTGCTGAGTTCCACATCTGTACAATCCTACAAACTGGACTGTGCACCATACCATACAAAAATATACCAGCAAGTCCAATAGTCATACAAATCAAGCACTCCTGTACCCTTTTCCTGATTCCCCTGCCAACTTAACTGGGGTGATCAGTACTGTGCTGAGAATGTTGGTGGGACGTAACAAGTCACGTTCTGGGAAGTGTACAAGCCCTCATTGATCCTTTTTCTTTTCCTTTTGAGGACCAAATCCAATGCTTTAGAGGAAACTGAAAAGCAAAATACACCTCCAAGCCAAATCACAAATCAAGGGTGGAGGACAGCCTGATGAGGGTTCCAGAAACCCCGAGACAGGGGTTTGATGCAGTCCAAACAGTTTTTTTCAAAGTCCGTTTTATCAGTACATCAGGAAACTAATTGACTTCCACAGCAACCTTACTTCCTCCCCACAGTGACAAAGGTATATAATGTTAGGAATATTTGCTTGTTGTTGACATTTGCTTGAATTCACGCTCTTGAAACTTTCATATACAGAAGGTCTCTATTCTGCTTCACCTGTTTACCCATACCACTACAAAGTGTATATGCAACTGAACCATCTGGATTTGCTGGGAAATGGGTATAAGTAATGGTACAGTATATGAACATGACAGAAAAGGGCAGCAAATATAAAGAAAAAAAGTCTCAAGAGTGATAAACAGTATGTCATTTAAGGATCACTTCCTTCATAGTCCTTTTTCCTTTTTGCATTTCTTGGTATTAACAAGGAAGCTAGCTATCAGGGTTAGGGCTGAAAGGACATTCTCTAATTTGTGCAGGAAATTATCAACAAGAATAGTTTGAGGCCAAGTTTCAGGAAAACGTAGGAGGACTTAACTCCTAGAAGGCATATCGGCTCAAAAATTTTTCATTCCTGCTAGAATCAGTGAGAGAAGGGACACTTCAGATGGCTGCCTCTTTGAGAATGTCAGTCGTGACCAGAATTGGCAGCAGCTGTTTGATGTGTGACACATAAATAACCCAAACGCAAGCCTAGCAGGGAAGCTGTTGGACCCTGCATAATGAGGCCAAATAAAGTTCAGATGATGCAAGGGGAAGCTAAGAAAGATACACGCTAGACTTTATTCTAAGGAAAGAACTTAATAGTTGTTATATGCAAGTTAATTAAATTAGCAGCAACCTAATTCTGTTCTGCTTGCATTCATTGGCTTTTCATATGAGCATGAAGTACATTAGTACATCTGTTTCCTACGAATGCTTTCATTTTATGTGTTCTTAAGGGGGTTCCTGCGTCCAAATGTACAGCTGGATCTATCACTAGCTGCTTCTCTCTAGGTAGCATTTTACAAGTGCTAGAAAATCAATAAAGCACCTAATACTTTTCTTCCTTTTCAATATTGTTAGCTATTTTTTCCCCTATAGTGATTAAAAAAGGACTGATCTTCTCCTGTAGAGTGTAAGTTAGCATCACTCCAATAAAGTCATGAATTCAGATTTTCACCAGAGTTTTTCCCAGAGAGAAATAAATTTCTCAGAATATATACACCAGAGAAAATACTCTTTTTCACAACTATATTGCAGTATGACCCTACACATTCTTCAGGCCATTTCTTTTCATCATTGTCTAAGACCATTCTTTTCTAGCTTGTGCTCGAAGAAATTAAGACTTTAGCTTTATGGATGGGCAATGTTTAGCCTGTGCTATGTTTTCTTTGTTTCTTAAGAAACTCATGTATCGAGGAACCTTTCGTCTATGAGAACCTCCTGCCAGGGTACCACAGGAGCCGTGGCAGAGATGGAGACTGGTGCTCCCACAGCATCACTTGGGCAGGGACTGAAGGCACTGGGCTGAGCTGGAATGAGGCCCCCGAGCCCATGGACAGGGGTGGGGGACCCCCATGAGGTCCCACATGAGGACTCCCACACGAGTCGGAACATGCTGAGCTGAGCCTGGGGGGCTCTCAGGTGTCACGGGACACTGAGAAGCTCCGAGGCATAGTTGCATAAGTCTCAAAAGGGAGAGAAGACAGTCTAGGCAGATGATGAGAGAGAAGGTGCAACTCACTTAGCAGCCTCCACACCTGCTCCCTGCCCAGCTTCACTATCTACACATGCCTTCAGTACCCTCAGACACGTCCAGAAAACTCTATGAGTAAAAAAAAAAAAAAAAACACACAATTTTTTGCAATTTTTCTTTTCAATGAACATTCAGTTGTACATTTCTTTCATTCTGAAGACAAGTGCTTGCATTTCTGTGGAAATAAGAGGCTGGGCAGAAGAGGACTCTGGGCAAGCTATGAAAAGCAGTCAGGAGAGGCAGACAATTTTTTTCCTTCAAAACAATAATATATATGTCAACCCAGTAAACAGTGGCCAGCAATATAGCAAAATAATCTACCAGAATGTTACATATATCAGATGAGCTCTAGGTTACTCATTAGCTGCCTACAGAAATGGTGCATACCTAAAATTTGCACCAAGAATAATATTTAAGAAACCCATGCTAACTGCATAGGTTTAGGCAATTGGAAGAAAAAAACACAGCTTAACTGAAAGTTTACTCCAGGCTTCTTAGGCACATTTATAGTGGCAATATCAGAATCAGAAGATAGGATTTTTAAACACTTGGAGTCCCAAACAGCTATCGTTGCCAACTGTTGTATAATGTTATAACTGGTATTTGTTTTCTAATATTTATTTTCTTTATATGAAACAGAATTCCAGCCATTGCTTTCTGTTTCTGAAGGATACTGTAGGATGTCAGCCGTGTCTCTCGGGGCTTCTACCTATTCCTTTTTGACAAGGCAGCCTGCTGCAGGAACATCGGGATAGAAAAATTTCTGACGACAGATTCTCTTTTTCTCCACCTTAATTTTTAGCAAACCATATCTGGTGGGTTGGAAAAATTGTGAGAATAGACTTACTCATGATATTTCTATTTCCTCTCCTGGCAGATACTTACACATATCTGCCATTCATGGTTTATGTATCTATGTTTAATTATCAAACATTTTCTAAATTCAGAAGAGCTGCACGTCACTTGTTGTTTTATCCAAACTCTAGCTCTCACTAGAAAAATGCAGATGGAGACAGCAACTTAACAAGCTGTAAATGGTGACCTTCTACATCCACATGGCTGCAAGAGCTTTCACTGTGTTTGGCTCATGAAATTAGTTTTGAATGTAAGCCACAATTATGCTAAATGTTCAACAGGATTCTACAGTGAGCCTATATCCTGCGACAGCGTTGGGGAAATCCTAACTACATTAAGGATGTGCACATTGAGGAATGCCATTTCTCATACTGGAAGTGACATGCTTTCCAACACTGATAGCTGTGCTTGCAGTGGTGCAGTGAATGGAGTTTTCCCTAGCATTTCCAGAGCTGACAAGCAACCTAATAGGAAGAGATAAAAAAAGGAAAGGGAAAGGTTCTTTGTGACTACAGCACTAATGTGAACTTCTAGGCTCTCGTGGCTATAGCACAGACTTCAACCGCGGGCATGAACTTTGGCAAATCGTTTAATCTCCCCACAGCTGAGAGTGCCATCTCTAGAATAAGAAAGATAACACCGTACTTCTATCAACTTTTGTCTGTGCTGTCTACTTAGATGAAAAAAATGCAGGTAAATTGTTCTGAGGACAGTGCTTAGCCTACAAGGTATTAGCTGGGTGATCCAAGAAGTACTGTTATATGGAACTACAGATGCTTTACTACACTCTATACAACGTGGTATTGTAAAATATGTATGCTCAACAAATTTTATAATTTTTTAATGATAGATGCCTCAAAACTACATTTGCTTTAAACTCCCATGTAAAACTATATCTATTGAATAAAAAAATCAAGGCTTTACTCTCAGCTTGAAATACGATCAATCATAAGGCCATATGATTACACAACTTGGGAAAGAGGGCAAGACAGGATAGTGATGGCTTCAGGAAATCTAATATTCAGGAATTACCAGCAAGGCATCTAATTTATTTGTTTGCCTGTTATTGTTTGTCTTTTTGGAACTGTGCTGGGGAGCAAGGACTGTCTTATTCTATGTGTGGACAGCACTTAGAACAACCTGGCTGTCACCACAGTTCAAGAAATAATGTAACACATGGCCAGCAACAGAGAGACATTCACTGTGCTCTGACATATTAGCAGAGGGGTCAAATCTGTGCAGATTCAGTTAAGTGTGAACAGGTGCGACCAGACCACCACGAGATAACTATCTGGTTAAGTCCTTCTAAATGTAGCATGAGACACTCAGCCCCAGTGGTATTTGTAACCTTAAACCATCTTGTAGCCACAGAGTATCTGACACTATTCCTAGAGCAAGCAAGCAAGAGAAACAGACATCCACCGCTGAATCATGAAAAATATTTTATCCTGTCAATATTGTGGGCTGCTCTCTGATGTGGCAGTAATCCAAGGATATTTTCTTTTCCTACTGTTACTGAATTAAAGGAGGAAAACTATAAGTAGTCTGCATGTGGGGTGGTACTCTTTTACCAGACCATTTCATCAGACGGGAGGAGAGTCATAGCAAGTGGATTACTTTGCACCTCATGCGACAAGTAATGGCTGAGAGCCCAACATGTAGCTGTCCCACAGTCTGCAGGAGGCTGTGCCGCTGCTTACTAAGTCTCAGTGCCTTCACACCAACTTAGAAACCCTCCAGGCTTTTCCACTTAACTCAGCAATTCATTCATTCAGGCTGTGTTGGCACTGAGCTATGGAGGCACACGGAGGCTAAGCTCCTTCAGTGGACCAACATGAAGACACAGCTAGAGCATGCCCAGCACATATCATAGAATCATAGAATCATCGAATGGCCTGGGTTGGAAGGGACCTCAAGGATCATCTAGTTTCAACCTCTAATCTAAATCTCCCCTCTTTTAGTTTAAAACCATCCCCCTTTGTCCTATAATCAAATCATCTAGGTTGGAACAGACCTTCAAGATCATCAAGTCCAACCATCAACCTGACCTACCAAGTCCCATCAGCAAACCACGTCCCCTAGTGCCACATCCACACATCTCTTGGTCGGGACTCTACCACTTGCCCGGGCAGCCTGTTCCAATGTTTAACCACCCTCTCCGTGATTCTTCTTGATATCCAATCTAAACCTCCCCTGGCACAACTTGAGGCCATATGTTCAGTTCCTTCTCCTGAAAACTGAGTATAGGAATGGAAAATGGATGTGTGCTTGGGTCTTGCTCTGATATCAGACAGGATGTTGCCAAGGCACACCCCCACAGCCAGAAACCCAAGAGCACAGCAGTTTCTGCATAGTCCTAGAGCTTTCCCCTGCAGGAATTGTGAGGTTTGCCTCTTCACCATGCACCTTGCAAGGTGTCACTCAAATGACTGTGCCCACTGTGCCTTGCTTTCTGTGTATCATATAACATGACAGCAAGCAAAAACATAAATTACACACATTTTCATTTGTAGTTCTCCACTTGCAGTTATGAAAACTGAATTTGGATTAAAAAGTCCTAATGACTCCCCCTCTCCACTGTAAACTTGCATTTGCAAGGTGCAGTCTGAAAGCTTCCTTACTACATTAAATCATAACTGTTTAGCCCTTGGCATGTTGGAAAATACATCATGACAGTGGCAAATCAGAGAAAAGAACATAAGTTAGTGGCTGACCCACTGGGTAACGCATCTTTTTCTGACATAGCATAAAACTCAGTCTATAACATTATGGGCATATTAAGACATAAGTATGCACGCTTATACAAATAAACCAGCATTGCTAATGCATCATGGTTTCTAAGAACTTTTATGTCTTCGGGAGAAGAGGAAAATCCTGTTGTGTGGATTCCCTCACATCTAATGAAGGCTCCTTTCATGAAACAGCCTATTCTGCATGTGATGCATACAGGCATGCTACAAAGGTCTTTCTCTGCTCCCTAGCTGCTTATTTTCATCATGTTTGTGGCAAACATAAAAAAAGCCCAGCTAATTGTGTGCTATGTTGTATCCCACACTGCAGTCTATGAAGTCAGGCTAAGTGCAAATTGATGCTGAATTCGACTTAGTGTTTTGAGATTCAGATGTGTGCTAAGTTCAAATAAATTTAAATACTAGGCAGTCCAATTTTGGACTGTTCGTTCATTATTTCTTAACGCATCTTTCAATCTTCTGTGGACAATTCGTCTCTTCCTTTTTAGGAAATGTCTTAAAGATATCATTTAAACTATCTCATAAAAAGTTCATCATTGTCAGGCAGAGATATGTACAATTGGGCTTGTGCATGGCTATTTTTTGGAGTCTGTAAACTGTTTCCTTTTAGGGGAAAATCTCTTGATGGGACAAACTTCCATTAGTCTTCCTTCAAGGGAGGTAGATATATACTGTTATTTGCATTCTATACCTGCTTGTTCATATTCATTGTACTTTCTACCAACATTAATTTATATTAAAATTATTACCTGATAAATGTCAGCTTTTCAGATCAGCCAGATCTTTTCATTTATGTATGCAAAAAGTCTGCACATGATGGAGTCAAAGTAGGAAGGACATGCATTAATCTGAAATATTGAACTTCAACATTTTCTTTCAAAAACTCACAGAATAATCCATTCAGTCACATTCCCTGATTAAATCTGCCTTTCTTTTGAACTTGTTTTCCTGCCCAGTTAAAGTGATTTTCTGGTACAAATGTGCATATGATGTAGGAGAGTTCAAAAATGTAAAAAGTTTTTTCACAGTTAGTTAGAAAACTGTGTCATTGGAAAATCTGCTTAGATATTCTATTTGAATAAACCAAGAGTTCACCACTTCAGCTGCAAAAGAGTACCTTGGAAAAACAAAATATGACACAGTTTTTGTGGGTTTCCTTCTTTCCACAATGTAAGATGTTGCTTTAAATAGGATTTCATGTATGTTCTGTATACTCAGTAATGTCTGGGCTAGATAAAGAAAAGGAAGAAAAGAAACAAAGAGATATCTCAAATCCATCCATAAAACTGTAACCATTTACATCTATGTTAGGGATTTGCACAGTACCAATTAGGCTTGGTAAATTTAGGATTTCTGTACTGTAAAATTGTTTAACAAACTGAAAGCTGTAGATCTGACCTGAGGATAAGTGAAGTCCATGGTATTCTGTGAAGTTTTCTTGTTGAATATTCTTCAAATCTTTTTTCTAGTGGAGCAGGGTTTAGCTCCTGTGGAATGAAGGAAGAATTTTCACTTTAAAATTATCTCTTAGGTCTGAGTGGTTGTCAGAAAACAAACAGAAAATAGAGCTCTCTCTGTAGGAAGCTATATGAGTTTATAATGCTCCAGTGGTTCTGGGTTTAGCCCCTTCCTCTTCCTCCCAGACCCAGACAAGGCCGCAGCAAAGTACTGAGAGATCTTCTTCTGGCCATCACCCCTTGACCACTCTAGAGACTAATATATGTATGCAGAAATGAATACTGAGTTGGGAAGTCCTCCACAGAATCACCAATTATATTTCCAGTAATACAAAGGTGGCCTTGGAAGCTTCCCAGTCAGCCCAGTTTAGACCATGGATCTGAAATATAACCATGACAGGATCCTACTCTGGAATAATATAATTCAGTACTCCTCAGAAACTAGCAGGTATACCTTGAAATTGTAGATAGTCACCACTTGTTTTCTATGGTAACCTATTCCTGATGTTTATCTTGGGGGAATTTCAAGATGATCTCATAAACCTTTTCAATCTCATCCATTTATAGGATTGTTTTCCCCTTTTCTTATTTGCAGTGCTAGATCCAGCTGGCCCAAATCCTCCCTACAGTAACTGCTTTACACCAGAGATCATTTTTTTAATTGCGTTTTATAAATAAATAGTTCAGATCTCTGGGTAAGATTACCCACTAGCTGAATATGCTGAAAGAGAGAATAACTGATACTTTTATAGTCTGCCTGCAAGCACTTACTGTACTAGATGAACAGTTTCTTCTCATCAGACAAAATACAGTGAGGAATTTAAAAACAGCAAATCTAAACCTGACTGTAAAGAGACTTGGCTCTAACACTTTACTTCTAACTGTCTGTTTAAGAATTGTGAAGAGGAGTCGGCCATTTTAAGACAGGCCACACATCCAAGGAAGGCCTCTCTGCTGTTCATGGAGATGCTGCAGCCCTGTGGGCACCTCTGGTCTCTCTCCAGCAATGGGGCAGGAAAAAGACAGATTGTCGTTAGACACTCTTTTAATCTATTCTGAGCAGATTATTAGAAGAAATTTCATTGATAGCATGAGAATTCAAAGCCATGAAGAGAGTCTGAGCAGTTATGTACAGTCTCTGGGTGCTGTACAACAAAAAGAATTCTAGAACAGTCATAAGCTTGCTCATATGTAAAGGCAAAGTCTCTTTTTACCAAGTTATTTATTAATACAGCACAGCAAAACTTCAAGTAGCTCTGAAATTATTTTGCTAAGTTCCTAAGATGTCTAAGAGCTCATACCCTAGAAGAAACTGCTCTAAGGAAATGGTGAAGAATCCTTCATTAAAGTTAAGACAGCTGCCTATGTTTCTCAAAAATAGTTTAAAACATGATCATTTTATAACAGTAGTGACAATCACGACCACACTTTTTCCCCACTTGCCCTCTTTCCCCATTTGTAGGAATAAGTAAAAAGCCCTTAAAGTCTGAACGTGTCTATGTGCCTATAAAGCTTACTGTAGGAAATCAAGCAAATTATTTTTATATTTAGTCATGAATGCAGTGAGTTCTGAAGCTTATCCTTAGTTCTACAAGTAACACATCCCAAATGTAGTAAAGCCAAGTCCCTGTCTCTCTTGCTTGTGAGGGAGCCTGGACTCATTTCATTGTTCTTGTGGAATGCAGCTGCTGTGTGAAGGTCCTGCTCACAGCTGGAGAGGCAATGGATGGAGTTATTTCAGTACATGTTTGTTTGCAGACTAGGTCTTAAAAAGATAAAACTGCATTAAGTATCACAATTATCAAGACCAATCTCCCACATCGCAGCTAGTCACGGTATATAGTCCCTTTTATAGATATGTCAGACTCTATCTTAAACCCTTTGTTTCCACTGCTGCTGTCGTAACTCCAGCGTTTCACTCTTGCAGCAATCTTTTCCTTGTTTTTCCAGACCAAAATCATTATGGGTCAGTTTGTACCCTTGTGCCAGTGGTGTGTTTTACCCTAAATAGCTTTTCCTCCCAGTGTTTACCCCTCTTCACCAGTGCATTTGTCGACAGCATTCATTTTCTCCTTCGATCTTCATTTTGCTAGACTAAACAAGCTGCTCTATTTAAATCTCTTAAAAGGCCTCTCATTCCCTAATGACCCTCCCAGCTCTTTTCTGCAAACATTCCAGTTTACGTTCATCCTTCCTGTACATGGATGATTATGCATTTTCCAAAAAGTGATTTCACCGGGGCCTGGGCTTTCCAATTTGTACTGGAAGACTCTGCTGGAGTCTAAGGTCTGGATCAGCATCACCCTGCATCCTGCACAGAATGGGAAGCTGCTACAGACAGCAAAGCAGCACAGTGAGATGCTAGCGCTGACTTCTGTTGCTAAGCAGAAAGCCTGCCATGCAGTGAACCTGTTAGGGGCTGCATTACCCTATGTGTTTTTATTCCTAGCTAAGTGTTACATTAACACAGTCCTGAATTCCTGAACTTGCAGATCACTGTGGTCAGACCTGCTTCTGAAAGGGAAGTTCAGTCTCGGGCATAAGCAGGCATTATTTGTATACCTAATAGCACTGAAATTCTTGAAAGAACCTAAGAGTTGTTGAGCACTTGTGTGAATTAGATGTTTTTCCACAGTACTTCCCTCTTGCTGCAAGGCCATCTTTGTGTCCCCATCACTTCCAGCTGGCTGTTCTCAAACCAGAAGTTGATCAGGCTTTGATAGAAAGCAGGAGGGTTGTGCTGCGTGCATTTGAAAGGAAGACCCCCATAGACCTGGATCCTACCCACCCACTACTAGTACTGTATGCTGCCTTGCTGCCTACCCTCCTGCAGCCAAACAGCCGGTTCTCTGCTGATCTGTTACGGAGCATGGAGCTGTTGTCACCAGCAAATCCTCATGATGTTAAAGGATGGAACTGAACTGCACATTCGTGGTGGCATGAAATCTCAGAGGGTTTTCATGCAGTTTCCATCTCACCCTTTATCGATAAGATGTTGTGGGGTCCCACAGATCTGGGAAGTCTGGAATCTGATAGTGACGAACCACCGCTGAGAGTCTTCTTCAGGACTGGGAGAAATGGAAGCATACCACAGAGGTTCCCCTAATTCATCCCTCCTACAAACAGTGACTATGAATGTGTTGTGTGGATATGCTCTTTTGTGCTGATCCTCCTTTTGAGAGAAAATTCATCTTTTTTGTTTTTCATGCCATTGTGAAGAGAAAAAAAAAACAGTCTTGAGTGTATTTAGACAGATCTAGTTTCAAAATCAGGTGAAATCCTGGTGTCATTTAAAGTAATGGCAAAACCCTCATTGGCTTTCCTGGGGCCCAGATAGCCTGGATGTTAACCATAAAGTATAGTATCACTGCTTCTGTGTGTTATCCTTTTTGGTAAAGCCAGAAAATCTGCACAAGGTTTACTTTTTAACAGATTTTAATAGTTGTAATGCAAATATTATTGCAGAGAATGTGAATTACAGCAATATGTGACAACTGAGTAAGGGGTCCTCAGCTGCTGAAAATTGTCACAGCTTAGCTGAAATCACATTAAGTTAGCGAAGAATGTTCCCCACACATTTAAAATATAGGAACAGCTAAGGTGTTAGGAACTTTAAACGTGTGGGAAACATCTTAATGATTCAATTTGATTTAGTGTTGGGAAGCCCCTAGCTTCATGTATTGCAGAAGTTCTCCAGACTATGTTAAAGAAACTGAATAACATACTCAGAATGTAAAACATACCCACTTTGAAAGAAACGAAGCCATTGTTATATATTGCTGGCTGCAAGGACAGACCCACAAGCACAGAAGTAATGTGGAAAAAATACTGGAAACTCATATTTAAAATATGTTACCTTCCAAAATAATTTCTACAAGTAATAAGAATTAATGCATTGTGAACAAAACAGTGCTTTCACTATAAACCTTTGGAAAGGAAAAAGGTTCAGCACAAAAAGTCTGCATTTAAATCTCTATGATTTAGGCTTTTTTCTTTTTTAAGTGTTAATAATTTATCAGAAAGCTCAAGGGTTTTCAGAAGAATAACTCTATGCTCAGTCATTTTGAAGCAAATTTGGGTTTTTCCTTTTGTTTTCAATTTGTTATAGCTGCATTCCTTCTGAGTGGGAAAAATAAACCAAGTATTTCTAAGATATAAATAGTTTAGGATGAGATGAGTAATTAAGTGAGAAGAAACCAGAGCTGATTGGTGATAGATCTAAGTGACATTACAATGAAATTTCATTTTTTCCTCCTAGCTCAGCATTGAAGAGGTGATGATTTTATGAAACAATGCTCCATAAAAATACAATGTATTGCAGAACACGATTATACACCCCCCCAAAATAAAAAGTCACAACAGAAAATAAAGAGAAAAATTACCTCTCACTTCACAAGAGACAAAAGACATGCTAATGTTGTTATGTTAGGTCATTTGAAGAGTTTTTCCTGGTGCTCTTGATGCAGTTTTGGAGCTTGGGAAACTAGCCACCCCCCCACTCAAAAAGCCTCACTCCAGCTGTCACCAGCTCTCATTCACCTGCCTGCTATGGAACCTGCTCCTTTGCAGAGGTAGGAATAGTAGCTGGTAAGGAGGAGGCACATTTTTCACAGTTTGACACCCTTCTCATTACACCTTCAATATTTTGGTTTTCTTGCCTCAAAGTACAAGAGTGCAAAGCAAAAGACCATCAGGGAATCAAGGAATCAAATAGTTTATGCCTCCTGTTTAGACCAAGATTAACAATGCTGATATTCCTCTAGTATAATTAGTAAATAGATGTAAATTCATGTAAAACGTAAACATAAATACATGCAAATACATGTATTTGTTTTATGAACATAGCTGGTTATTTAGAGAAGTTACTTTCATCTCCCTTCAAAGAATTATAAATAGATGATTGAAATAAAGCACGTTGGTTCTACATTGTCTTGCCATACTCCATGTCTACTTTTACTTCCCTGTAGATAGAGTGTTATACAATAATTGAGTATCAATGTGTCTATTATAATGAAATAAAAGAGCTTAAATGAACTGAAAAGAAATGAGTAAGAGTTCCTGGATCCTCTTTTGCCATTCACCTACTTAAAATGCTTAAATTTTCCTTAAATGTGAAAGATCTGTGACATTCAAATAAATATTGCAAGCCACTTTACATCATTGATTTAAAGCAGCAGACGCCAAGTGAAAAATTTAACATACCATTGTTAAACTGGGGAAGAGAGTCACATTCACTTTACCTGGTAAGAGAATGAAGACCATTGATGAAAATTGTATGCCTACCCTCTGTATTGTACAACAGTTTTGTAAAGTTAGGTTCAGGGAAGAGGGGAAGGGACTTACTGTTTATTATTCCTAGATAAGCCATAGATTGCTAGAGGGGCCTATCTACGCTAGTTTTACTGCTACAAAGTTTTACAGAATTTCCTTAGTGCAGATGAACATGCTTATCCAAATACAGCTTGTTCTAGAAGCAGTAATATCTATTTCAATGTAATGCATTTACATATGGGTGTCCGCCCAACGGCCTTTCCTGTATACTACTATTTTGGTAAAACAGTACACCTCTAATCAAAACAGTAATAACAGTAAAACTCTTTAAAGTATATATATCAGATTTGTATGACCTTTTGATTCTTAATAATCTTCCAGTGGAAACTTCTCTTTCTTCCTTTTTAGGAAATGTCCTTCAAGATTAACTTATCTTGCAGAAAGATCGTCACAGGGAAACAATAGATTGGACAATGGAGGTCTTCTAACCTCAGTTTTCCTGCTGATGTTGCGCAACTGATGTGAATGTCAAATCCATTGGTACAAAAGTTAATGTGAAGAAACTCAAAATTATCAAAGCTCAGAATGCTGGAAGGTTAAAAAGGTAATTTTAAGCTCTAAACCAAGCCAATTATTTGTGTTATTTAGAATCACCATTGAAACTATTTAGTAATACAGTAGCACTATCTGGGGTAAAGCAAGCTCAGGTTCATCTATACTACCTACTGTTATTGTTAGAAAATAGTGTTAGAGAATATACAGATGGTGCCAAGTTTAGAATAATTACTTGCTGAAATTGTAATGGTAGGATTATGCCCAGCTGGAGAGCCATTCCTATGAAAAGCTTGTGCTCTCCTTGGATTTCTGCTGGTAGGAAGGATTCGTCTCCTTGCCATTTTCCTTCCCATCAGCAATGAAGATGACTGCAAAGGAAAGGGAAAAAAATGGTGTGGTTGCCAACTCTTTTAATAGGAGCAAGTAGAGTAGTTGGAAAGGGCGTTGCAAGTGGGGTTCTGTGCTCTGTCCTGACAAAAGACTCCACAGCTTGTGCTTCTCTTTTGCCTGAGGAGCAGAAGTATTGCATATGTCAACTGGTCCATCCCACAGGCTCGCTGAAGCACAAGTGGTCTCCTTAGCAACAGCCTGTGAAAGACAAGGAGGAAATTCCCCAGTCTCTCTGACCTGGAGCCCTCCCTCTGGGGACCAGCTGCTGTCTTTTGTCTCTAGCGTCATTTTTAAAACATTTTAGCTTTGATCTGTGTTTATATTGACAAAAAGAATCTGTATAAAATAAATGAGGAAAGATCAGCTGTATAAACCTGCAGGCTGCCTCAGCAAGAGCTGGAAGCAACAACACTGAAGATAGCGATCTTCAGGATATTCCATGAACATATACGGACAAGTAACCTGTCATATTGCTGTCTTCAGTAGTTCTTGCAAACAGGGTGAAGCATGTATTTCCACATGGACAGACAGCAGAGGCCACTTACATCCTCTCCTCCATGCAGACCCTACAGCTTTATTGGACCTGACTTAAACAACAGTCCTGCAAATATTGTGCTTCATTTCAAATATGTGAGAAATCTACTGATGCTAGGTAAAAATAAACATATTCATAAAACATTGTACGACCTGGGTATCTGATATCTGTCTGTTACATCCATGTCAGCCTACTGCAATATGAGGAACTACGCTAATATGCTGCTGGCTTTTTATGTGGAAAATGTTAGTAGGTCATTGAATTACAGCTTTTCTGCAGCTGCAGTGCAAAAACAGCCTGAGAAAGCAAGTGTAAATCAAAAAATACACACTGTCGTGTTCTGGGAAAACCTTTTAAGGAACAGGGCTGAATCCCACGTGTATCTATTCAGTAACTTCCTAGCTGCTTAAAACACAAAAGCTCCCCAAGAAGTGGCACTAAGAGCAGTTGATGCTGCTGCTCAGAGAACAGCTCTAGCCTGAGGAGTGCGGATGAGGTTATGGTCCTGGCCAAGTGACCAAACTGGCTGAGGGTATCTCCTAACGAAGCGGTGGTAGAAGTTTTGACACAGGGTCCTAGCTGTTGCCTTGTGCTACACTTTCCCTCAACGTGGTAATAAATGAGTACTTCAGAAAAGGAATGATATGCTATCTCTAGACAGAGTTTTGATGATGCATGGTACTGGCTGGCTTACATAGCAATAAGGAAGCCTGGTCCAATGCCAGGCTTAATGCAAAGCTCTTCTGCATATGTATGTTTATACTCTGGCTCACTTCTGCCCCAAAAAGTGACTGAGTGAGCCAATGCCTAGGATTGAGTTTGTTTCACTTGGTGGGAGCACAGCAGTAACACTCAATGTGCTTCTTTGCCTCATTCTTCTGTTGCTTCTCTGCCTGAGACAACCTACAGAACATGCTAGCTTTATGGACCTGATTTTACCTCCATTTCTTCCTACACTGTTATTCATGAGGTGGGAACACAAGGTGACTTATGCAAGTATTCCACTGTGTAAATCAGTCTGGCCCTAAAACTGAATGCTAAAATGTAACTTGTAAGTAAGCACATCTAAAACTGATACTGAGGTGGAATTTCTGCTTTGCTATAAAACGGTTTTGTTAAGAATGTAAACAAGATAGTGTTAGCTCAAGACATTTTCATCTGTGACTTTATTTGTAAGAAAAAGAAAACAAGCTAGTAGTGCTAGCAAACATCAGAGCTAAGCAATTTCATAGGGTGGTTATATGGCAGAGTTCTGGAAACCTTCTGTCTTCTGCAACTCCTAGATATTAACACAAGCAGCAGACTAAACATTTGTACCCTGTTTGTACTGCCAGCTGACAGATGAAGGTAATTAATGGGCAGCTATAAGGTGGAAGAATCTGGAAAATAGCAAAACCTGTCATCTCTAAATGCATAGCACTGATGCCAGAATATTGATTTAACTGCATTACTGTTGCTAAGCAATCTTGTACAGTTTTACATTATGTATTGGCATTTGCAGCTAATTATTTTTTCCTATTTCTTTTCCACCAAATTATCCTTCTCAACATTTATTGTTAGCTGGACATTAAACAAAAGAAATATCCCATACCAAATGCAGCTATTCAAGTCAGGAGGTAATAGGATTAGACACTTGTCAGGTTATTTTGAAGTTATGTTTCTATTCTTTTTTTGTAATATAGACTCTGCTTGTGGATAATTGCAGTGAATGTGCTTGGTGAAATTAAAATCAATGACATCTGTTTCATTGCTCATTGGGGTAATTGCCAATATTGGCAAAAAAAGATTTTCCAAATACCCTTTGTAAGTGACAGATTCTGAATGAAATAGGAAAGCAAAGATGCATGACCACTTGCCTTACCCTGCATTCTTTATTTTCTCTAAAATCAGTAGTGACCTAAGGTAAACTAGCTGTATTTGCCATTAAGTAAATTGTAGAGTATCCTCCAAACTCACAGCTCTCTGCAGGCTCTCAGGGCATCTACTCCTCAATGTAATCAGGGAAGGCACACTCCAGACTCAGCTTTCAAGTCAGCTTTGTTCGAAAATGTACTGCTTGTCTGGAAGGCTATCAACCTGTGGCCTGATAAGTACTGAGGATGATAATCATGGTTCGTAGTAAAAAGGGATGATCATAACGGTCTGGCCTGACCTGACCTACTGCCTATGCTCTCCAGCAATTTCCATGGTTACCTCAAAAACTTCACTAGAGAACATCTTTTTATAAAGACAGCTAATTCAAATTTAAGAAGTGCAAAACATGCTGAGTTTTCCATACCTGTGGTAAACTGCGCCAGTAGTTATTTCCCTCAATGTTAAAAATATGTCTTTTTTCCTGTTTAAAATTTGCTGACTTAAACTCCAACTACTGCATTTTGTTATGCTTATATCTTGATACTAGAAACTGTTCTGTCTACCTTCAGCCTTGACAAAAACTGTTCTGTCTCAGGGATGGGAAGAGTGATAGGATTAAGGCTAGAAAGCAACAGATTGGCTCTCTCCAGTTTTCCAAGAGAGGCATAAAAAGATATTTCATTACTTTCTAAATTTTATCACACCCAAGAGAGCTTTCCAAGATTATGCCAATAGGAACATGTTATTAGATCAACCCATATGCAGATTATAATGCTTTCTTTTGCACAGCCATTTTCTCATGATTGTATGATTGTGTGATATGTGTGTTTTTTAAGAAAAATATTCACATTCGACTTTAGAAAAGTTACAAGCATTTGTATGAGTGCATTGGCTTGCACAGAGGAATTTTTTGTCATAGAAAGGAGGAAACTCGTTGCTGATAGCCCATGTGAGCAGTGAGGGTAGCAGTGCTGGCTGCTTGAGCATGTCAGCATGAGCCAGGCCCCAAAATGGCGGCAGCACTCCACTGGCACCTACCAGCAACTGAAGGGAAAGGATTGGCAATGCCAGACTGCATCTGCCTTTCTCATATGCTTGGGTTTCAGAGTTAAAATAAAACAAAGACTGAAATTCAAGAAACAGATCAAACATGGTTGAAAAGAGACTCAAGCTCTCCTCCCTCCTCATCCCACCCCTCCTGCTGTTGGCAGCTCACCTCCTTTCTCACACCAGCTCTGGCACACTTTGGACCCTTCTGTGATCTAATTTAACTCATTAATATGGCAAAGAGCTATTCAATTTTTTCATTGTGGGCTTTGGGGTTTTTGTTTTGTTTTGTTTTGACATTTTTGCTAATGGAATTGGCACATAGGAAGGGCTCTGGCGGGGCAAGAACCATCCTGAGGGTAAGGAGGGAAGCTGAGACAGGTGAACGCGCACCCTCCATTTGGCAGCAACAAGCTTTAGATCAGCCTGCCAAACCTTTTGAAACTGTATTCTTAAGTTCTAATCAGAGGGTCATAAATACTTGTAGTACCTTGAAATGAAGGAGCAAAAGCCTGCCGCAGATCCAGGGGGCAGCACGATGGTGGGAGTTCAGAGAAGCGCAGGCTCCCCACAGCAGGGAGACATGGAGGGCTTCCTCTGAGGGCTCCCGCTCTTGCGGCCTGTGTTTATTGCTTGCCCCTTCCTAAGTACTGAGGCAAAGCAGGGGCAGCTCTGAAGCAGCCCGGCTAACAGAGGCTGCTGAGAGGACGGCAGGGCCGCGCCGCCGAGAGGCAGGGAGCTTTGGGCTGCACCTGCCTGAATCTGGGGGTTGCCCAGTGCAGACAGCAAGCGGTGGCTGAGGGAGAAGAAAGAGGCTGGGAGCCCTGACAACCTCAGGAGGAGAAGCAGGAGCCCCTGCAGGACACCCCTGGGGTGAGGCTTTTAACATTTTTATTTATTTATTTTGAATTCACTCTACATTCCCCTTTCCTTCACCTGCTTTTACATGCTGGGGATGTTCACCGGCTATGGGGTCAGTGAGGGACAGCACGGCTCCCCAGCGGCAGAGCAGCCTGCGGGGCCCTACGTGGCACAGACGTCCCTTGGGCATAGTAACTGTCTGTAATAGCTGTATATAACCTAAACTGTCAGATTGGATTGAGAAAAACAGAAATTATTTACACGAATTTTAGTGTTCTTTGTCAGCGTGTCTTCTTGATTTTGTTCTGTTGCGGCTGTGTGTTTAAATTGAAGATCAACATTCCCAGGCATTTTTTATTCTTTCCCTGCTCTCCTTTGTGCTGTTACTTATTCTGTATCAGTCTATTGCTTCCACTCACTTAATGTTTTTGAGGTAAAAAAAAAAATCGTTCACAGTTGCTTGATATATACATAATTCTATCATTAGGCATATTAAGATTGATCAATCACATTTAAAAGTGTCTATAAGCACAATTTCGCTGTAGCAGAGGAAAAATCCTAACTATAATATACTTCAGAAATACTTTGTTACAGTACAGTAGCTCTAAGTCATGTGTAAAATGGCTGCTACTCAGTTGTGTGTGTCTGGTGATGAAATAAAACATGAAAATAAAGTTGACTAAAACCAGAAATAAGAGAGAACAGTATTCTTATGCCAGTTTATATAAGGTTGACAAAAAGATACACTTTTGCTTGTAAACTTCGGTCTTTACCCTTCCTTATTTCCTGATGTACTTAGTGGCCTTTTCACCAGACTGCTGCTGCTCTCACAGTGTGTGTTTCAGTAGTATTTGCAAACCAGCTCCATATGGTTTCTAACAATTTTTAAAAATAGAAATACTGGAGCATTTTGCTTTAAATCCAAATTTATCTCTGTTGAATGGAAAATGAACATTATAAACCCAAGAGCTACTGGTGAGCAGTCAGAGATTAACTAACATTTATTTTAAATGTTGTTTTCAAAGCACTGGCTATTTTTTATTGACCAAATTGAAGAGTAAGTACATGATAACTTGAGGATGTTTTCTATTGTCAAAGTAATGACAGCATCTTTGGCTGGACAGATACTGAAGAGAAAGACCAGGTTGATGCTGGGTTTGGGCTGTTGCAGCAAACAACGCTGGGAGGTGTTGGCAGGCCCCCCTGAACAAGACTCACGACAAATGGGATTGACTTGGTAATGATGGGAGTGAAAAATTGGTAGTTCTTTTTATTTGTTCAGTCATGTTCTTAAACTTCAGAGTATCTGTTTTCAAGGTTTTCTGTGTAATCCTCGGGGCTATAAGCATGAGGGAAAGGAAGGTAAAAATGATATTATGATATATCAAGTGACTCCACTTAAGGGGCTTAAAGCAGCCCTCATATATGGAAGGGCTTACAGTAACAATTATGAGAGTTGGCAGTGCTGGTGAATGGTCTGTTCAATAAATATCTGCCACAATGACAGGAAAGTCTGACCAGTTAATGCTTTTTACCTATCTATCTCTGTTGTTCATACAACTACTACTATTGTCACCAGGTAGGTAGTGTAGTATATAGTAGAGAAAAGGATTGTAAGGAATTTCTGCTTGTAAATGGCTACTGCTTCTGCAAATGCTGCTATAGGAGCAGTACTTGTGCATGAAGTCCTGGACATACTTCAGTTTCCAGGCTGGGGCACAAATCATTTGTTGTGTGTACTCTTACCAGTGTTTTTTAGCCTTTTCCATGTGCTGAGTGTGTTTCTAGGATACTTTCACAGCCTGACTTGAGTCTTAATTTACTATTCACTTGCTCTTCTAATTCTTTTGAAACAAAATGTGGTCTTTGTAGTAGATATTTTAAAGCTATATACTTTTATAATCACTCTGTGGTTTTAAAAGGTTCAGTGAATTATTTGGACCTTTCAAGTAGTCTCTGATTCCCACCTTGGATTTGTGCTTTTTTTTCTTACATGTCCCTTGAGTGCAGTGTGCAACCAGAGAGACTATGATTTGTTTCTTGCTGTTAGTGAAGAGGATTAAGGATAAAATTCTTTGCAGTCTAACCACTTTGTACACACCTGCGTCCAAAAAAAAACACAGACACCTCCTCTAGTCAAAGAAGTTCCTCAGCTGCAGCTTGAAGGGTCTGAAGGAAGGAAGGACAGAAAGAGTATAGCAGGGGATTTATCATGTCACGACTGTCCTGCTTTTGTGGTCCTCTGTAGGAATCCACCACCCAGTCCTGGCACAGAGACGGCTTTCTGTGCTAAGGGGAAGTGGATCTGGCCCAATATGGCCGTTCTTGTGCTTAAAGATTGAGGGCATTCTGGCCCTCAACAAGACATTTCACAACACCAGCATAAAAACTGACTGCACAGTGAAAGAGTTAAGTTTAATTTAGCTTCTTTCTCAAGCTGCTTCTTAAAGGCTTTTCTGTTTGCTCATCTCCACTGGATCTTAAACAGAGACATTGTGTTGCTATGGAAAGTAGTGAGCAAGCAATAACAAATGTGTCCACACATAGAAGCAAAGCACCCTGTTAACCATCAGCCATGCAGATATGACTGAGAGTGGAAAAGAAAATATAGGGAAAAGTAAGAAACCATTTCCAGCTTTCATTCTCTCTTTATGTGAAATACGACCTAATTTTCTTCCTTCAGTACTGTATAGTGGCATTGATGTGATCCTGGAGCAGAGGGTCATTCGCTGATAGCAATTTCATTAGTCAGGGATACCTGCCACAGTCACGAATATCAGTCTGAAACAAGAGATGTTGAAAAGCCTTGCCTGAGTTACACTTCACATATGCATATCTTATACTAAGCCAAAAAGAATAAGGGATTTTTCCTTCTATGATTTTCTTGGTCCCAAGAAATTTCTTCATGAGACATATGTGGGAATGTAATACCCACAATCCAGTCAGACTTTGTCTTGCCTCCAGACTCTGAAAGCATTGGAGAAATATAAATTACAAAAATTTGACATTGGCCTTGATCTTTGCTTTGCCACCTAAGATGCTTTCCAGGGTCAGCCTTGAAATTCAACACAACACCATTCTGTTGGAAGAAAGCAAAAGTTGCACAGTAGAGCTATTTTATTTTTAAAAATATGACTGTTAGAGCTTAATTTTTTTTAAATGTTCACATAGGACCCAACTTATTTTTAAACAACTGAGCCTTTTCATTCTAAAGTCTCTGCCTTTTTTCCATCTATCTGCAGTTTTGTTTTTATAATGTTCTTGACTAAGCAAAGTTAAAGTCGATACTCATACAGGGTACAGAAGTTGACATTGTAGGTCTTTGTTTGAAGAGGTGGCTTGTGTTGTGACAGGCTGGGAACAGACCACAGTTACATTGTTGTTCTTACTGAAGACAGGCAGGACTGGGCCAATATATTCTATAGAACTTACGCAAAACTCCAGAAGAAACTTTTCCTAAATACATTTAGAACAGTCAGAAATGGAGTTTAGCAGCTCCATGTTTTTTGGGGTTTTTGTAAAAAAACAAAACAAAACAAAACAAAAAAAAAACAGATCATCCTTTTTCATGCATGAGCACTGCTGCTCATGCATGATTCAAAAATGTCTAATTCAAATGTAATGCAAATGTAAAAACTCAGCTAAAAATATACATCAGAATTTCCTTCCCTATAAAGTTCCAATTACATGTGAGGTGAAGCCCAGTAAATAGAAAATTCCCCATTAGCTGAAATCAAGCTAAGTTCTGTCAACAATGAATGGTGAATAGGTCTGAAAAATGCTCACTGCCTTTGAACTTAATCTGCAGCAGCAATTGCACCCCACTGGTCTCCCTGAATCAGCAACACGTCCGTTTGTCAGACGAACTAAATCATGAATTGATTTTGTAGCCTGGAACAGATGGACAAATCATAAAATCCAGTCTCTTCTGTTACATCTGTTTCATTAGTCTTTTTCCAGTTCTAGGTGCTCCTGTAAATGAGTGGCTGACTTTCGCTATCAGGAGACAGCTTTACTTTGTAAGGAGTGCAGTAATCCCCCCATGCACATAAACTCTTTTTTGGTCATACATCCCCATTTTTGAAGAATTTTACCTTATTCAAGGAACACTCAGGCTGGATGTGGAAGGCAGCACTCCACAATGCTTCTTTTTTTACATAATTTCTAGCTGGATTGCCTGAAGCAGATGAGGTCTTGGGATATGCCCATGATTACATTTTGAGTCAGTATATGAAACAGGATTAATAAAAGACTTCTACTAAGCTTTAGTCACCGCTCTGTCTGTAAAGAGAAATGTTTTCCAGTGAGTGGTTTAGACTGAGTCCAAGTTTGTAAGTTTGACTCCTTTAATTTGGTTTTCTGCACCAGAAAATACATTAATTTGCATTATTTGCCAGGAAGGTAATATACCTGCAGCATAACAAGATGATCCTGCAGAGAAAGTAACACAGACATCTCTGGACATCAAAACCATGCAATAATATTTCACTTCTCCCTTGGTAGGGAATCAAAGAGAGTCTTGGGTACTCCACTTCAAACCACATCACAGCTGAAGCGTCCAAAGAGAATCTAAAGTTTCAGATACAACCACTGCTATGTAAAACAATGCCACAAGAACGTTCCCATGTCAAAACCACAATTTTTATAGCCAGCTGAATAGCTCTTTCAGGCAATAAGCGATCGGTTCATATATAAACCTTATTCCAACTAAAACAGAGATCCACTGTATATCTGTTCACGGAGAGTACTTAGCCTAGACTCTAATCTCTAGAAATTGGCATAATTTGAAGGTGCTCGAGAGAACAAGCACTCAAATTACATACTGTTAAAACAGGAAATATGTTAGAGTTTTTCTACTGACATGCTTTGTTGGACATTTCTCCAGTTATGCTGCTGTCCAAATATAACCACTTTGTGTATTAGCGTGAAAGGCGTTAAGGGTCATGTTTTCTATACATGAACCGAGATGAAGGCTGCAGATCTAACTTACAAAAATAGAAAAATGGCAGGCCTCAAGAGTATGGTCCCTAGTTATGTGTATGGAAAGCTCCTCTATGGATATGGCTATGGGGAGAGAGCTGGCTTTACCTGGAAGAGGGATAGAGATTCTCTGTCTTCTACTGGTGTCTCCAGCTGCTTCCTGCTTCTCCTCTGTTTATAGCCTAATGCCCCAGGGGATTACCTCCCTCCTCTCCCCCCCCC
>VXAA01004516.1:884735-955637 GCA_013399115.1 Anseranas semipalmata | reverse complement strand
CAAAAAAAAAATGAGCTTCATATGGGGACAGAGCAGGCCAGAATAATAGTACTGTTTCCTTCACTCCCTGGAAAAGCTGGGTGCATGTGAAGACAGCTCACGTCCATAATAACTCATACAAGCTTGCTCCCTCTTTCTCATCCCGTGACTGGTGTCTGTCTCCTGCAGTGTCCTGAGTTCTGCTCATAGCTGAATTAGGAAAACATTTATTCTCTGTGTCCTTGCTCTGCACAGAACTGGAGTTCCTCATTCCAACACTCTTCTGAGTCAGTAGAGCAAGCTTCCATGGAGTTGAGAGTATTAAGGTGAGGAGAAAAAAAATAAGTTGACCTTCAAAGTTCTGTGTTTTCCCCAAGATAAGCAAGAAGGGATAAGCCCAGTTTCTCACATTCTTCAGTACTACGTTGTGTTTCAAAAGATTATTTCTAGCTCTCTCTTATGGTTTCTGAGAACTGATTTCACTGGGAGTGTGCTCACAACACCAGGAATATCTTAGGAACCTACCCCTGTGCTAAGACATCCAAATTCCTTGAAAAGAACCTGTCCTGAATAGAGGGAGGAAAAGATTTAACTTTATGGCCTTTAGCAGAAAGCTGAAGATTCATCTCCCATGTAAAAATCCTTTACTTTCTCAAATCTTCCTTAACAGTACCATTGACCCCTTTTGCTGCAGGATAAGAACTCCAATTTTAACTTATCACGCTATACTTCATGAGGCGGAAAGCAAAGGATATTTTTCCCCAGTCACACCAATATAATTGTGGACTTTCCTTACAGACATTAAGTTTTAGCATAACTTTTCAGTTAACTCTTCTCAAAATGAATGAACTAAAGCACATTAAAAAATAAATTATTTGCTCAGAAAGTGAGTTTTCATTATATCAGTTTGAGTTCATGTCTGAGTCTATACTGAAAAAAATCCCTTTCTTGTGTAGACAGGACCTCTGAATGTAAATTTCAAACAATGATAAAAAGTGTATTTTACTTTTAAAACCTCATAGTTTGGGGGAATCTCACTGAAAATGGTTAAAAGCCTTGAACTTTGCTGAGCAGAACTCTCTGCAGTTCCTGGTGGAAGTCCCATATAGGCAAACAAATGTGTCCCTGTCCTTTGGGTACCAGGGGAGGGAATTATGAGCTGGCTTTCCTTCATATAAAGCTGCGCTCACTCCAAAACATCTACTGCTACTAAAGGCCGTTTCAATGCTGTTTCAGTAATTTTGAATAATTCAGGCCCTGTACATTCACCTGGGCTCCAGAGCATTTTGAAGGGACATTGCAGCTAGAATAACATAAATGAAATGACACACGTGACCTTCCGGGATCTGGAAGCCTGCTGCCCTCCAGGTCCCTAGCTTGTTCAGGAAATTATCTTTTTTATAATGTTGACATTCACATACACGAATGGAAATCTGTAGTGTTTCCTGGCCCTGGCACTAAAACCCCAACAAAAGAGAGCATCAGGCTCTGAATGAAGTGAAGTGCTAAAGGAAATAAGAATAATAATCTTGAATTTCATTTATTGTTCTTTTTTAAATCTTTGTTTGGCAATGTTTCTACAAAAAGATTGAAGTTTAGTGTTTCTCACATGGTTAAACACCATGTGAACCCATGGCAGTGGCCAAATATACCTTATTAAGGAAAACTTGTGACTACTGTCCTAATTAAGTCCCAGACATTTCTATGTACTATTGTGAATTGATTCTCTAAAAGCTTTTTCAATAAAGCATCTGTCCCATTTGTGTGTCCAAATTAAGTGAAATACATTTTATTGAAATAACCACCTCCAGGTATGATTCTTTATATCATTTGAAAATGTGGTTTTAAGAATGCTGTTTGCAGGACAGCAGAGCACAGATGTTTTTACAAAGTAAAACAAAACTATTGACTCTGTAAAAGAGAATTCTTCTCCACACCTGCCAGTATTTGGTCCTGTGGCTGACATGTCCCTGGCTTTTTTGGCTTGTTTTATGTGCCAACTAACTAGCCAGCATCTTGGCAACATTCTGGCTTCATGTTTTCTGCTGAGTGCTGCAGGCCGAGTACCTTTTACCTCTCTTCTTTCACCTCTGTCTTTCACCCCCAGAGGCCAGAAGTTCATTTACATCTCTTTGGAGCAGCCAACTTCAGTAACAATTCGTGGAACAAGATTATGTTAAAGAAAGGAATGTTGATTGTATTAGAAACTGGAGAGAAGAAATAAATGAAACAAAAGTTGAACAGAACAAACTTTCCTGTATCTGGCAGCTACACAAAGTCTAGCTCACCAGGTTACAATCTCATAGTTATTACTGATATATTCAAGCACTCTAGAAAAATGTATCAGTGCTTATCTGACCTTTCTTCTCATAATATGGTCTGCAGATCTGTTAGAATGAGAACTTCAGCCAGCGAGCAGCTTCAGGAAGAACAGTTCTGGCCATCATGAACAGCAGGGAAACGCTTCATTTTTGAAGCTCCTATCAGCCAAGAAAAGTCTCCCTTGCTACGATAACTGAAATCCACTTTTCTCAATGGCAGGTCATGTTAAATATATTTTGAGGACACAAAAAAAAAAAACAGGCAACAGTTTCACCTCCTGCAGAACATGGCCAATTCTACCCACTAACGGCAATATTTCCAATCCTTTGAGTGGCAATTCCAGCTTTCTGCTAGATGTGTCAAAGATGGGCAGAATGTGTTGTCCTTATTAACTGATAAAAGCAAATCTTTAGCTGAGACTGCACACACTTTTGCATTTGTCTTTATAGAATGCCCACAGATCTGTCACCAGGGAAATACATTCCTCAAAGAAGAGAAACAGAATTATTCTTTAAATGCAGTAATTCAAAATTAGGTGTATTGTATTTAAGTAAGTCTTCTTCAGGCAAAAGCTCCAGCCAAAAGATGGGAAACTGCACAGGCTAAGGCTGGCTTACCAACGTGCAGAATTTGATGTATGAGTTAGTACAGTGTAGTCCTTAACACAAAAGGCAAGGATCCTCTGCCTTCAGGTTGTCGTTGCTTGTAAGGATTTAACTTAGATGCTTCACCAAGAGGTCAATATTCCTTGAATTGCTTTCGTTAAGGACTGCCAGAAAGTTTGAAAAAAATTGCTTCTCAGAATTAAGAGTGTAATAGTTGGTCTCACTAGAGAAATCTGTCAGCTCAAGGTAAAAACAGTCATTCAAAAGCATAATTCATGGATAGGAAGCACGAGGACACCTCCTGCAGTGCTTCAGTGTGCACATGGCTTAGATTCCGTTCTGAAATTTTGCAGGATCAGAGTAAGGTTGGTGGCCTAGGAAATTCTTTAATACCAACACATTAACAAAAGCGTTCAGGACAGGGAAGTACAGCACTAACATACCAGTGCATTCATGGGATGTGTTCGTGCTCTTCTCAGTTATTAAATCAAACTGTCACATCCAGCCCAGGTCTCTTATCCACAGGAGGAGCTGTGCTCTCTCTTTCCAGTGCCTGTTCTCCGAACCAAGTCGCAGCAATCTCTACAGAATGTCTCGGTTTCCACATGTGCCGGTTGTGAGAGCACCCAATACATAACCAGAGCTGACAGGAGGTGACAGCCACACAGACAGAGGAGTGTGAGATACACAGCTTTTTGCAAGAGGGTGGAATGGAGGACCAGAAGAGAGAGCATGGAAGAGCAGGGCAGAACAGGCATGACAGCCTTAAGACAGTTTAAAAGAAGGGAGAACCATGGAAACGATGTCAGACAAGGAATAGGAAACTGAAAACGAGAAACAGAAACTATTCTCTGTTTCAGAGAAGGAAGAGGGATTTCAAAGACAGTAGAACCAGGAAGAAAAAGCGTAGGTAAGGGGGAGGGCTATGAAAGTGAGGTTAGAAGTGGTATAATAGAAAACAGGAGAAAGTAGAGACAGGTATGGGAGGTTAGAGATTGAGCAAATGTCCATAAATATGATGAATGAGTAAGGAAGGGAGAGCTTACTTGACACTTGAATTAACTGTTGATGAAAGCAAAAAGAAATAGGAACAGAGAATGAGGAAAGCATTTTGGGAATGCTAAGGAAAAGAGGGGATGTGAAGACATTGTGACAAAGGGAAGAACAGTAGACAATAAGGGTTATCTATGCAGAAGAGAAGCATAGATAAAAAAAAAAAAAGTCCAAACCCAAAATAAACCAAAAAATAAAAGACTATCTTGTCTTAAGCCATCAAGCTAGGAGAAAGAGATGAGGTGATCCATATCCTTTCCTTTTGCAAAAGACTGTACACTGTTTGTGTATTACAGAAATAGCAAAGCAACTTTTTTTACCACAGTACATGCTGCTGCAAAGCTAATCCTCCTCTGGATGCCCATGTTAGTTCCTCCAAAGATGACCTCGTTGTACACAAATACACTGAAGGTTCAGTGTAAATGCATCCAAGTGTATTGGAAATTTTCCATTTATCCCGCTAATGGAGTTGAGTTTATACCTTGAGTTGTAGTGACTGACACTTTCTGTGTGAACCTTTTCACACTAAGCCACTCCTTCAGGAAACCATTCACCAAGCGTACGTGAACGCACACCAATATTGATTGGCACGTTTACATGAAGAGAGACATAAGGCACAAGATGATCCTTGTTTTGTAATGTAATCCTCAGTGTTATAGATGAACAAGCTGACTCAGAAAGGCATTTGGGGACAAAAGTGTTTTATTATAGCCTTGAGATTTAGGCAGATGTCTGTGCTGCTTCTGATTATGATTTTGCTATCAGTTGGATGCATTGCCCCAGGAAAGTTACTTTGCATTTGAGTTTAGTGGATACTTTTTAATTTCCATATACTTTATAGGAATGCTACAACTCTTTCCTAAATAGTGGCTTTATCCCACAACAAGGTAAGAAAACGCAACATTTAAATTAAATAAAAGTAAGATTAGAGTGAGTGTTTCTGTAAAGAACTTTCTAGGGTTCCTGTATATTCACTGCCTATTCAAGTCCCTCAAGCTCCCTCCATTGAAAACAGGCATTGAATTAGGCTGTAAGTGTAAAGCCAGACTGAAGCACTGATGTAGAAAAATGTGATGTAATCTGTGGCCCATTGGATTCTCAACATTGTGAAAAGGCCACAAAAAATGTAACTTGCAACAGGTATCAGATGTTTTTGGAGAAAATTGTTGCAATTTCAGATGAGTTTAATGGAGCAGCCATTTCACGAGGCAGTTAACCAGCTGCTCACACATGCCTATTGCACTCATCTGACAAAATTTTTCAAATATTCGTAGAGTTTTCTGCTACTCATACACAGGACCACACTTTCAAATGATGATGCCTTGTCTGTATTTAATCCATTCTTTCCTCTAATGTGCAAACACGTGGTACTTATTGCAGGATGCTTACAATGGAGGAGGCCACAGAACATGCAGTGAAACTGCCTGAAACCTAATCTGTGCAAACACAGTAATACTATCTATAAAAAGTAAACTGTAAAATGACAGATGAAAGAAAATGACTATAAGCTGGGTAAGCACATAAACTATAGATCAGGTCTGAGGGAAAACAGGCTTAAATCCCTCCTTTCCTCTCCTCTGCTTACTAAGCTACACTGAGCACAGTGAAGTAAGTCAGCAAGGTAGATTTAAATAATTTAGTTCCTAACTGGAGAATTGTCTCCTATTGTTATTCATTCTTTCTAGGTATGAAACACGTTTATTTTTTTTCCCACTGGACCATTTAGTAAACCACGAAGTCATCCAGTTAGCGATCAAAACTTAATTAGATTATTTACATGCAAAAATAACCCCAGTCACTGCTATGAACCACATTAACTTCACATGATTTAGAAGGAAATCACAGGCACTGAAACCAGCTCCCTCTCCCATGGAGGGGAGAGCAGCTGCCTGTAGGATCACGGCCATGCCAAGGATACTTTATGCTCTGCAGATGGTTCCCTTCCATCTCAAGTCTGAAGATAGAGATGTGCTGAACAAGCCTTTTGTAACATTCCTATTGAAAAGATAATAGCCAACAATCGAGCTGGAACAAAAAAGAACAGTGGAATATTTCCCCTAAATATGAAAATCTATCGATGGCCTTTTAGCAACAGCAACTAATTTGGTATTTCCTAAGCAAGGACTTGATTGATGATACTTGGAAGGGATAATGTTTTTAAATGTTAGAAGTGGAATGAAATTATATCATTGTTGATTGTAGTGCATGCCTGCTCACACCAGTTATCATCCTTTGCCTGTCTGAAGATTAATACTCTGTATATATACTATGAAGGGAGAAAGTTGGAGCAAATTCCTTTCCAGCAATTTTTTAGTGCAGACAGACTTTTTTCCCTGGTCAGAAAATTCTGTTCCCAGCATTTTATATGCAGCAACTGCAGGAAAATGCATTGAAAAGCCTCAGCCCACAAAGAGTCACACCTTTATTGACAAAGATGTGAGTGGTGAAAGCCTGATCGTGTGCAGCAGAAATTTTCTGTAAAGTTAGTGCCCAGTGAGCAGGGCTGCACACTCTCTTGTGGAGGTATCTTACGGTCAGGCTGCATCACTGCAGCGAGCCTGGTGTATACCTTATGCAAGTGAAAGCTTTTAGGAATGGTGTATAAGTGTCATAAAAAGGCACACCAACAGGATGACCTTTCCCTAAGGAACTGAAAATTATCGTGCCCCGAAGTGAGAAGGAGAATTTTACAGCTGTTGGCACAGCTTAATTTTTGTCTGCTTTTCACATGGCTATTTACAAACAAGTGTCATCATGTACCACCAGTACTATACATGGCTTCAAAATTAAGCAAACTTTATTTACCAATGAGAAACACACCAAAACCGTGAAATGCCGTTACAGGTGTTGCCAGCAGAAACAGAGAAATGTTCTTCCTGTGTCAACAAGAACTGGCTCTGTAAACTAATTTGTGCTTTGTTTAACATTAAAATCGTGGTTGGCTTTAAACAAATTGGTCACAGGAATAAAAGACACTGAAGAGTTGGTAGGAGGGTGACAGAATAAATGGAGTCTGAGGAGATCCTGTGTTATTAGAAGTTTCTCCACACCACAATCATTTGTCAACCCACAAAGAAATTAATGGAGCCCATAAACTGCAGGACTCCAAACCATAAAGTCCTGGAGTTAGTACCTTATTTTACACATATTGAAGTGGTATCCTGATGTGCATTCTTAGTAAATTAAAACGGGATTATACTGATAACACACAAATAAAGTAGTCTTTGCTCCTCTGCAACTTGTAGGCCTAACTACTTTGGTGTTAAATGGATTCAATCCATATATAAGCAAGTGATATAGTGATGGCAGGATTTCAACTTTTTGTTTGCTTTGGTGGTCTTTCCAGTGTTTCTTGGATATCAATTTCTTATCAATTACCCCTCCAGTGTTATTTCTGAGGGCACTGCCTCTGACAGATCTGCATGTGTACTTGAAACTTTCATGGAATTGCCAAAATTACTTCATTCACCATTTGAGCCTTTCTTCACTCAATTTAGGAAAGATAAAGGCATCTGTGTTCTCGTCTGCATATATACATACTGATTTTTTTCATTATTTCTAACAAGGAATCATATTTTTTTGGACTAGCTTTCAAAATGCCTCCTTCCAGACCTTAAGGCAACTAAAATTGTAGATAGAAACTGACAGACACCAACATGTTTTTCCAAATTAAAGCATAATGAAATGCTATTTTTTGTTTTACATTAGCTTCTTAACATTTATATATCTCATAATTTTACTAAGCCTAAAAGGCTTAGCACATACTAGGACTTCTGTCAGTGATTTTACTCAGAGCAATTCCTTATGTTCCATGTATAGATGCAGGAATTGTCACATACATTCCTGTCAGATATCATGTACCTTGTGTCAGGTAAGAAACGGGCTCTGTTTTTAAAATTTAATAATATGCAAAGCAATGTCTTGTCACAGTATTTGAAAACAGGCACGTAAACTGCTCCCCTTCTCTGTGCCTTAACACAGAACCTCTTCTAAAGTTTTAAAAGTCGTAAGAGGGACTTCTGCTAATAACTCCCTAAAACAAAAGGGATGGGAGGAGCATAATCCCAAATCTGTGAATAAGGACCTACCATATTTTGTACCTATTCTACAGAGTAGACCTATAAAGTTAACATCGATTTTACTTTTTTTTTTTTTTTTGGCTGTGATCTAAGACTGATGATATTACTAGCAGTCAAACTCTTAGTATGCGAGTATAAAGTAGCACTTGTTTCTTTCATAGCACCATTTTTTTAAGCCAAACAGAAACTTTGGTTCTGCTTCTTTTAAAAAACAATTTGGCTCCATACCTATGGATGGCTTTTTCAAGTGACTGCCTTGTGAGAAGTGGCCAGAGTATTAGTACATTAACGAGCTGCATGCCCCAGGCTTTGTAGGCAATTGTTCAACTATGTAAGCCTCTCAGTTTTCCATTTCCAAAGTCATAAAGAAAGAAGAGAAGGCAACAATGGATATTGTTCCAAATTTACACCATTTAGACAAGATAAGACCGCTTCTCGTTTTATTTTAGACTGTTTAGCTGTGTATAGGATGGCACATGGTGGTGGGGGGAAAGGTTTGTAAAAGTTACATTCTTCATAGAACAAGGTAAAAACATCTTTTTTCTTACTTGCAATTGGTGTTCGTGTCTTATTGGCAAAATCCCATCTCTGTGATGTTATGCAACTGCATATTTCTAGTGCTTATGCTGCTGAATGCTGGGTAGAGCACTCACCAAATCAGTCATCTATAAAGATACTTGGCAATCACTAAAAATCAGAATAGAACCCCCAGAGGGTGAACATGCTCCAATTTAGATTAATATTTCATATTAAGAAACACATTCTTGTTCTATTTTAGTTTTCAGGATGCCAAAGAACATGTTCTGGGCATGATTTGTACTGAAAACCAAAAAAAAAAAAATCCATTTTTTCCTATCCCATAAACTTGCTAATCATTTATAGATAAGATCATTAGAGTAAGCTCAAATTAGAGTGCAGGATCTAAATCTTTGTGTCATTAGTCAACCATTTATGAAAATGTTTTTAAAAGCTCTGTCATAAATAACGTTATCAATTCTACCAATGCGTCCTTGTTTTCTTTATTTTTTCTTTTAAAAAATGCCATTGAAAAGGAAGGTTAAATAAAAGCCAATTATTTATAGACATAAAACTACTTTCCAAACAATGCTTATCGCATAAGAAATATTCCAGAAAGCTGATTTTTGATAATTATGTAAAAGTCAACTTGCACAGAGCTCCCTGAAAAAACCTCCCCCAATCTGTGGAACAACAGAAATGATTAAGTAGCTAAAGAAACTTTGTTATGAAAAACTCACTAACTTTTGTATAAGCAATATGTACATGCATGCACACACTTGCACAAACACTGGCACAGGGAGAGGGTTAATCAACATTTGTGGTTTTATCCCGTGTTTGAGATAGAAATCTCTGATTTATTTTATTTGGAGTGCTAGCCTAAATTCTTGAAAGAGGCTAATTAGCTGAATTCAAGGCACTTAAGAGTTTGATTTTTAGAGGGAAGTTCATTTTGAAAATTAAGCTATGACTATTTTTTCATCAGAGCCACCTTTTCAAAATGCAGACACCTAAAATACATCTGCATCAGGTATTAAAAATGTGGCTGTGACTGAAAGCTCTGATGCATAACGACTAGAATTTTAGCTTAGTGTAGGAGACAAATAATACACTATGGGCACTTTGATGCTGCAGAGAATTAGCAAAAGACCATTAAAATGTTATAAATACAAAAATAATTTCTCATCTCAAATCCAGCTAAAATGAAAATGTAGCTGTAAAAAGTCTGCTAAAAGCAATCCTTTGCCTTATTTTAAAGCTGTTCTTAAACATGGTTAAGGTTCTCTGAAAGATCTTTAGATTAAGAAAAAAGAGGAGAGAGTTTTACCCAATCAGTGCCTATACAATTATTTTTTCCATCATCTCCTCTGGTTTCATACTCTTTCTGTCCATTAAACAGAACTTTTTCCTGTCTTCCTATTTCTAGTCAGCAGCCAAAACCAAAACAAAATCAGAACATACAAACCAAATAATATATAGCAAGTTTCCATTCTTCTGTTCTCCAGGCTACGACATTCCTGACAGCATGTGGTGGCAAGGCCTAGCCCTATCAGCTGCTGCAGAACAAAAGCTCAGCCACCACTAAGAAATACTGTTTCCGTACTCCTACACAGATATCTGGGGGGAAAAGGGGCTTGCACGTATCTCCTGCGTCTTTGTTCGTAAGTAGCTTGCTGCCTGCCTGGTCGGGCAATTCTGTGCCTGTTGCAGGCACTCGGTGCCACAAGCGCTGCCTGCATCCCAAGGCTGAAGCAGCAGCAACTCTCATTTTCCCTCCTGTACCGACGGACAAAAAGCTTTTCACATGAAGACAGCCGATGAAGGATGCTATTAAGAAAAGTTTTTAACAAAGAGAAATGTTCTGTGTCTTTCTCCAAATACAATAGAATTAGTGCAGCACTGAAGGTTAATTTTCATATAGGTCCTGTGTAAAAATTGTGCACTGTTTGGAGGATTAAAGCCAAAGTCTGATCTCACTGATGTCAGATGAGATACCCCAGTGATGAATGTGGTTCTTGGCTTCCCAGACAGCAGTCAGAGTCAATGTGTTTCTCATAAGATGGAGACTCAGAAAGGGCCAGGTGGTCTGTTAGTTTAAATTGTTAGAGTAGCAGGAGCTGTGTAGAAGGTTAGTAGATGGAAAATGTTTTCTGCCTTCCTTAAATTCATACTCCTGGTCCAGAAATTCAGAAATGCATCCCAGCGTTTGTACTGGCTGAGGCTCTGACTGAGGCTTACTTTGTAAGCCCTTTATGTAATAGTAGTAAAGCAAATACTTGATGCTGTATGTTTGTGAGAGAACTTAGTTCCAACTGTTTAATTTCTTGCTTATTTTGTTTTTGAGTAGAATTCTACCTGTTCCCCTCTAAGTAATTATTTTCCTTGTATTTTCAAAACGGCTCTCATACCTGCTATTTACATAAATCTTCCGTTCAAAGGGAGCTGATGTTCATTAAGTGTACTGCTGTACAAAATACTTAATGCGGGCTAAACACAAAACCTGTGGCTCAGCAATACTGCTGTAATGGAACAAAATGTTATATTGCAAGATGAAAGTTAAGCGAAGCTTCACATAGTCAGACTGGAGTAATTTCAGACCGCATTGCTGTGAAGAGGCTGGCAAGAAGTGGAATGATTTGCTCTCGTATTGACGGTTCTCCTGTTGGAGAGAGCCCCATCACATCTCGCAGTCCTTCCAGGAGCACTTGGCAGCAGCGCAGCACCCCGAGGAACACTGCTGGGGCGCCCACAGCATCGGCTTCCTGGCACGGGGCTCTTTTTCCAGAACAGGGGAGCTGCTCACCAATAGCTGCACTTCTTCAGGATACGCTGCGTATATGCTACTTGGCACAGCAATGTGGGTTTTTTGCTCCGACAGCACCTGCAGCAGCGCTCGGTGCCTCCACCCCTCATCTGCCCTCCCCAGCAGCAAGGCTTTGCATGTAAGCAGTGCTATGGCCCCAAGCTCCTCTTGGCTTCATAAATCCTGCACGTTGTCAGGGACCCAGGAGACAGAGGCTGGGGAGAAAGTTGCAAGTACACCCACAGACAACAGAGGTTGGAAGAATTCCAGTTACCAGCAATCTCTCTTTTTCTCTGAGTGCTTATCTGTGCACATGTTTACACAGTATGTGACTTCAAGCAGTACCTCCAACATACCACTGCATAACTGGAGAAGTGCCCTGGTGTCCCTTAAATCAATCAAGACAGAAGGACTCTTTTTTCAGGACAGAGCAGTCTCGTGCCTAAAAATATCTGCGTTTGTGTGGTGCAATTAAAGAGGGTGAATGAAGTCCAGATGGCAGCTCTGCAATCTGCAGGGATGAAACATCCTACAAGAGAGGTCACTAGTACCATCTGAACTGTAATGGAGGCTCGGATCATACTGGGCTGTCCTGCCTTACTGAGGCTTAACATCATCTGTGACCCACAAAGACCATCCATGTGGAGATAGCCAACCCTTTATGAGCCTTCAGCCATAAATTTCGAAAGACAGGAAGAAAAAATCTGCGTATTTCATCCCATCAAGATTTTTAAAAAAACATGCAAGGATAGGTTAGGCACAAAAAATCATAGATTAAATTTTCAGCTAGGATGGAGGCTGGTCTTCCTCTCAGAGAGATGCCCAGGAGGAGTCCTAAGCGTGACTTTGTCAGAAGAAAAAGGCTATCTTCACTGTGATGAAGGAGGGAGCTCGGTGCTGACCTACTGGGGAGTAAGGAACAGGTTCAGCTCCTCAAGGGAGTGGGACTGATACCTGGTAGAGACCCACACTCAGCGAATCGCCCCGTACTGGAGCAAGAAAGGTCAGAACAGCCTCTTGCTCTGAGAACTTCTTTTCTTACTGAAAAGGTCCACTGCCTACTTGCCTGGGCTGCTGGCTCTGCTGTTCAGCCCCACCTGACCACAGGTTAGGTAGTTTTGCAGCAAAAATGCACCCAACAGCACGTGAGGTCAAGTTGGCTTTGTAGGAATATGTAAGTATTAGCTTTTCTACTGTCAACTGAAACGTTTGCCAAGCGAGGTGCTCGTGTGGTCTGCAGATGAGAACTGACCTCAGAGCCATCACGTATGAGGTGCTGCTGCCTGCGAGTGCAGGTCATGGACCTGACCGGGGAAGGTCTGGTAGCAAGGACAGGCCCAGGGCACGCTGCCCGTGCAGGAGAGGGTGAGGAGGGTGCGTGTTCTGCCTGCCTGAGCGGCGGCCCTGCTCCTGCCACAGGGAGGAAGACCACGATGTGCGTGGGAACCACGGCATGCGTGTAAAAACAGCCAAGTACTGGAAGAAGAGGGCACCTTCCCAGGGCAGAAACAAGCCAACTTGTACGACAAATTAGCAGCATACACCACATTAATGGGTACAGTGCTTTTCTTCTGTAGTCTACTTCAAGTCTACTTGAAACGTTGTTACTCTTAATTAGTTCTACATCATGAAAGAGAAATTAACTGCCTTCCAAAACACTCAGTTCCGATGCCAGAAAGAAAAAAAATGGGCAAAAGCAGGAGCAATACATGTATCTTTCCTGGGCAGCACAGTAAGATTTTCCAGTCCACAAGCGTTGTAACACTGAGAGCAAGCAGGTATTTATTTTGCACGTGCTCTACTGAATCCACCCCTTGCAGAGGTGGGATCACCCTGGCTGGGGCAGACAAGTTCCTACGTCCGCCAGTTGTGTGTGCCCGCTGGTGCAAAGGGAGAGAGCAAGGGGAGCTGTCTGGTTAAGAGAAGCCTCCGTTCGGGGGCTGCACTGCTGTGAGCGTAATCAAGCAGCCACCACGTTGCAGGAGCAGCCCAGCAGAGCAGACTTCTCATTGAGAAGTCTTCGTTTTCATCTTTTTCTTACCATAACACGTAATGAGTTATCGGTGATGTAAACCCAATCGTATCACCTGAGGTTGATATAACAGTGTAGCAATACTGAAAAAACTCAATGAGAGAAAAACAAGGTTAAAATATTTTATTATGTTCATAAAGTTAAGACAATGAAAACGTTGTTAGTTGATTTTACCTCTCCTGCTGAATACTGAGATAAAGTCGGACAATATATCAGTATGCACACATTCAGCATTGGGTGTACAATTGTCACTCAGCACTTCCTGCAAAGACTGCAATCAACATAGTACAGTCTATGCAGGTTTGTATTTGTTTATTTTTCTGATCTATGTGTATTTACTATTTATAAACAAAGAACTGAGGTACATGTGAAGTCAGTCAGTGTCAGAAAAGTCTTCCAGTCCCAAAACTTGGAACTGAAAATAGATATTCCAGATTCCAATTCAGTATACAAAGCATAAGGCTGTTTTCTTCCCGTTGTTTCTGAACACAAGCGAAGTAGGAAATAATTTCAATTTTTCATGTGATGCACATCTCGATAAGTCCTAGGAACAGAGAGCCCCTATATTGAACTAACTTCAAACCCCCATCTTACTGAAAAATACAACAGTAATTCCCCATTCATGATAATCAATTTTCTGAAGGAACTAATTTTTAGATATGGCTCACAGAGGGCATTCTTGAAATTAATCAAAGAAATTAAAATTACGTTATTTGTGTATCTCAAGTGGCTAGTTAGGGCAAGGAGAACACAATAAGAACAAGAGAGCATTAATTAGTTTTACTCCATAAAATACTATTTGCTTTGGCAACAGAATTTCTGTTCTTTTAATACCTTAGAATCATTTGTGTTCAGCTGTATTTTTATTATGTCTGTACGTGAACATTATTATACACTGCTGTACACTTTGCAGCTCTTCTAATTTCATACTTCCATATAAATGCTAATGTCTTTTAATGATTTGAAAACGGGTTAAAGTATTACTATTTCATGATTACATACAACTGTGGGCTTTTGAAATGTTTCTTTCTTTCTTTTTTTTTTTTCCCCAGTACAATTTGATTCTCTTTAAATGGAAGGGGTAACTGTTCAGTCCATTGAGCCAAGCAGCTGAAAATCACCAATAAATAAATAAAAGGGTCACGCTTTGTGAACAGTGCTGTTATTACCTTTAGTTGAAAAAATTTATATAGAATGGTATATTTTCCCTGTGGAAAAGGATAACATGATTAAAATTTGGGAGTAACGAAGGCCTAAATCAGGAGAAAAACATCTACCCTGATGCTTCTTACTCAGTATGTTATTATCTGTCACACTACCAACACATTATAAAATGGGACAAATTTACTTACGCTTCCTGAAGGAGCTGGTATGAAGTAAGGAAAGCCTGTCCAATATAAATGTCCAACAAACATCTCTTACAGAAAGCAATGTCTCTGTGCTGAATGGTGTTACAGAGGTTAGGGTGCCAAAGATTTCAGAAGTGGCTGAGGTTAAAAAACAAGTGCATCTGGAGATGTTTAAGGGAGAGGTCAGCTATAGGTTTCCAGATGGCTGAAAAAAAGAGCTACAATAGAGAGAATAAGAGCTGGTATCCTTGTAAGAGGCATTGTGTAAACTAATCAATCACAGCCCTTTTAAAGTTCAAGTTTAACTTGCGGAAGGTGTTCAGGGCTGATTCCCACTTTGTTGAAAAGGCTCCCAAACTTTAAGCTCCAAACAACAGATATTACTCTTAGGCTTTCTTAAAATCACAGAGACGACTGTATGTCAAGATCACACAAGCGCTCTTTGTTGAGGAAAAACAATTGTCCATTTGTCCAGCTGATGTGAATAGGGTCAAGGGAGTTCAACACCTGCTTTAGAAACACACGCTCGACAGTTACCGCATTTTGCTGCAACAGGTGCTGAGCTCATCTAACCTTGGTCATGCTAGAAGGGCAACTGTTTTCAACGCTATCTGACGGGAGGAGTAAGCTCTGGTGTGTTTATGAGCTATGGTTGTACCGTGGTTACATCTCTACGTTCTTCTGGAAGTGGATAGCTAATGGCTATGGTTCACAGTTGCAGTCTCTTCAGAGGAACTTTCTTCAGCCTAAAATCTCTAAGTTCCTTCAAGATGGGTAAATGAGGCTGATACTTGTCTCTGCTTATGTCTCTACTTGTGGAAAACGATTCCTAGAACTATCTAAGAAAATGGTCCATCATATGAAACAACAAAAGGTAGATCTCGGTTTGTAGCATGACACTAACCCGTAGTGGCACAGCACTGTAAATTGCTTAGTCCTGTAAGAAACAAGTCGTAAAAAAGACAAAAAGGTTGTGAATAAGACCACTAAATTACAAGTAAACACTGTTACAACCAAATAGCTCATGTACGACTTCATAAACGCTTCAGCTGGTGCTCTTAAATTTCCAGATATATTTACTTTACTCCTCTAAAGCACGTTAAAGAAAAGGTGTTCTTTGTTATCTGGGACTATTTTGAATCTTTAGCAGTTCACTTAACACATCATAATGTCTGTCATAGGCTTTCCTAAAACACCAGGGAAAAATGCATACCTCAGGAGAGGAATAAATCTCTTATAAGGTGTTAGTACAATTAAGTAGGTCACCCTGTAGAGGTGAAGTGCCTGTTAGTATCAGTGGATTCAGCAGAGTGTTTAAGCAAGTTCCACTAAAATCTGTATGCAAATACAGATGCAAGGTCTTTTCTGAGTCATATTCTTTAATTGTTATCCTTCTGGTTCAGGTGGATTTTGCCTTTCACTTCCCGATGGAGAGTCAGCCTTACAGCACATGACAGAGCCAGATGTCCAAACATAAGTTATACATCTGTCTTTCAAGTTTATTGCTTTTCTTCTCCTGACTTGTCTCAGTGTAAACACATCCTATCCCAAACATGCATGCTTGAGAGTTGCATTCAAACCCTTGTATCCTGTGGCAAATCAGCAAGAAAGCAGAACAGTGAAATTAATATTTTCAAACCTGTGGATGTTCACAGAAAAGCACACAGAAGGGTTGAGTTTGGAAGGAACTGACTGTCTGGTCCAACCCTACCTGCTCAGAGCTGAAGCAGGTTGCTCAGGGTCATGTCCAGTTGGGTCTTGAATTATCTCCAAGGACAGAGACTCCACAGCCTGCCTCAGCAACCTGCTCCCGTGTTTCACCACACTTACATTAAACAAAAAAAAAAAAGGGCAAAAAAAAAAAAAGCTTATGTTTAATGGAATTTCCTGTATTTCAACATGTGCCGTTTGTGTCTTGCCCTTTCACTGGGCACCACTGAGAAGTCTGGCTCTGTCTTCTTAACTCCCCACCATTGTATGGTTACACACACTGAGCAGATCCCCCCTGAACCTTCAGGCTGAACAACCCCAGCTCTCAGCATCACCCTGTTTGTTGCTGTCAGGAATTAAGATTAGGTTATTGCAGTCCTGTAAGATGCCGACACTGTTTGCCTGAGGGGCCTGCCCTGGAAGCAGGTGGCGGTCCTGCTGAGAAAGGTTTAAGTGAAAGCTGCTGACATGCAGAGACAGGCTCTTAGGGGAAACAACTTTTTTTTTCCTGGGAAAGCTAATTTAGAATATGGACTACGTCATCCTGGAAGAGGCATTCTAGGAGTGGCCACCTCAGGCAGAATACGTGATCTGTTTTTTATGGTATATTCTTGCTGTGTTGTTTTTTTATGTTTTGTTGTTGTTGTTGTTGTTGGTTTTTGTTTGTTTTTTGTTTTTTAATTAAAGACAAAGACCATGGAGATGATGAGCCAGTAATTTTCACATTGTAGGAGAGCACTAGAAGGTTGAACTGTCTTTCAGGTACAGGTACTGAATACTGAAAGATTGTTTGCAAAATACGTCCGTTTCTGAAGCATTATTCTGAAGCATTTCATTTCAGTAAAATCTTTGGAAACAAAGCACAGATAAATGGAAGCAAGTTTCATGCATCATGTAAAGCACAGCCGATAAAAGAACTGGCTTGTGTACTACAATTTTAGCTCCTAGATTTGGGGGTGTTTGCTTCTTTGACTCATGACAGCCCTTCGATGGATTCTTACAGACTAACACAAATCTCCTGTCTCTGACATTCCCTCTACATTCAGATTTTAGGTCTTCCCCGGCCCATGGCAGATCTTTATTTGCTACTTTTCATACAGTGAGGTAGTCTGGCTTTGTCATTAGCGATTAAATTAATTTGCCTGCCTGGTACTACACTTCCACGTTATTTGAAACCATGATAGGATCTGAAGTACGCTTGCTTTAACTTTCTGTGTTCCTACTCTTCGTGGACATAGCAGGGGGACTGGCGTTTCTGTTGCCCCTGTAGGTAGGAATAGCCTGACATGAAAGATGGATCCCAAAGGACTGAATAAACAAACCGAGTGGTCCATGGAGCTGACAGACCAGCTGTCAGTGCATAGAAGCCAGTGAAGGAGAAGGTATGTGAACTCTTCACTAGGCTGCAAAGTTCTCATAGCTGTTCAGGCTAGCACACTCTTTCCTTTTTTGATCCTAAAGATGAATTCATAACTATTTATGATGCAAATGCAAGCATTTTATATTTCAGTCATTGCAGAAATGGCTGAAGAACAGTTTTACCATCATACAAATAAGCAATCCTTACCGAGCATGCAGTTTTCCACTTCCTGCTCTCCCAGCACCTCAGAGCCACTGTTCAGGTAGGAGTGATGCTCCTGTGTGCTCAGTCACATCTTTGCAGGGTGTTTGCAAAGTGCTTTGTGTGCTGGAAGTGGCCCGGTCACATGAGGGATCTCATGCAGGTGCAGTTGAGGAGTGTGCGTTTTGGTGGGCCTGTTTTCCAGAAAGACCCCACAAAGCTGAGTGGCTGGACAAAAAAAATGTCCAGTTAGCTTCAGTGTAACAAAAAATGTGAAGTAACTCATCTTAGAAAAATAGCTTAAACTGTGCTTATAGGATGCTGAGCTTGAAATTGGCAGTTGTAGCTTAGGGAAGAGATCTTGCAGACATCGCTGGCGATACTCTGAAATCATCACCTTAAGATACAATAGCAGCCCCACAGCCCCCCCCGCCCCAGACAGGTCAAGCATCATCAGCAAGGGCATTGAGAACATAACAGAAAGCATCATTTTGCTGCCGTACAGAATCTTGTACTCACATCTTGGATGCTGTGTGCAGTTTGATCTCACATTGCAAAAAGTCACAGTAACATTAGAAAAGGTGCAGAGAAAGACAAGAGACACGATTAAGGTTCTCAAGGAGCTGCATTACAAGGACAGACTTAAAGGTCTAAATCTTCAATTTTGAGTGGAGAATGCTCAGTAAGAAATCTGAAAGCCCTCAATGACGTGAACGTGGAGCTGTTCACCAAATCCTTCAGTAATAAAACTAGGTGTCAACCATTAAAACTAGTAGAAAACGGGTTTAAAACAGGTGGATGTATAGATTTTTTCACACAGCAGGCAGTCAAGTTCTGAAACTTGTTGCCACAAATTTTGGAGGCAGATAGCAGGTGCTAAAAGGAATCGGAAGTGCCTGGAAAACCAGGCAGGAACTGCTTAACCAGTGACTGCGGACACAGGAGCAGTAGTAGGGGGATCGTGGCCAAGAGTGCAGACTCTCCCCAGTTATCATTTCCTACAGCCACTGGTGGAGACAGAATACTGGTCCAGCACGGTAGGGCATATCTTATATTCTTCTTTTCAATACTGAGCTCTGCTGAGACATGATTTGCATTTGCTTCACAGCATCGTGTAGAGGAGCCAGCTGGTCTGCAGATTACAGATCAGTAGATCAGATCTAATACTTCTGGCGTGTGGGGTCACAGAGTGGCAAGAAGACTGCAACAACATGTAGTAAGTCCATGAGAATCTCAGGCAACATCTGGAGAGTGTGACACGCGGTCAAATGATTAAGTCATCTGCTCCGTATCACCCCTGGCTGTTTAAAGACTTCTGTCAGAGGAAAGCATAGAGAACATCAGGCTGATAGTAATAACAAAAAACATAAATTATTCCTTCTGATTCCTTCTGTTCCTCTTTTGGCTCCTACTACAGGACTTGTTGAGAGTAGGATTATGGGAGGCTATGAACAAGCTTAAAATCTGTGCACTACTTAACCACCTCCTATTTTGTATGTGGGAAGGAAGTGGCCTAAATCTGACCCATCTAATATATATAATATATTCCACAGCATGTAATGTTTTGACAGCTTAAGTAGATATACGAGCGCTGGATTGGTAACTCATTCAAATCAAAATTGGTATGCCTCCTATCTAAGTATTGCAAGTTCTGGTTTTATTCAGATAATTGTGTTTATTTTTTCTTTTCCAACAAGATAATTGTGCATATTACTTCAGCCTCTGGTATTTGTTAATCTTGTCCAGGTTTTTTCTAATGTGCTTCCATGAAATTTTAGATACAGATATCATCTGTGTCGGTAATGGGGAATGTAGGCACTTGACAAGAGTAGAGGGTTGAGAATCTGTTTTGCATGCCTCACAAAGATGTTACTTAGGTCAGAATTTCTGCACAACTTAGTGCAGAACACTTCCAGGGACACTGTCTAAAGGAGAAGGATGAGTTTTCTCTGCAAGATCTAGTCTCCTCTAATAATGATAATATTTGGCACACATCATATACTTTTCTTGTAACTATTTAAAGCCCTTCAGCATGCCTGTAATACAGGTAAGTGGTATAATGGGAATTACACCACGGGGAATCTGCACAGATACAAGGGGAGAGAGGCTACGTCAGTCATTAGGAAAGCTTTCTTTCAATAGATCCCAGAAGCTTGGACCTCCAGTCATTTGCACTAGTCACATGAAGATTCATGACGCACATTTCCATCAGTGCTCCCCTCCTCTTCCCTCCCCTTTTTCTCTTTTTATGCCTTTCTTTCCTCAACATCGTTTTTACTTTGTTCAGCTTGGTTGGTTGTTCCTGATGGCTCAGCCTCTAAGTCTTAAATCATTCTGCACCCCCAATAATGTCTCTTCTGGCTCCTGAGCCCCTGCTAGTGTGCTGACTTTCTGGAAAAACTGTATTAGCACTCAAGAACAGGGTTCTCATACTTACACAGAGAAAGAACCAAGAGAATCAGGAGTGTCTCCTGATCATGTTTTATTCATGTGGAAGTCTCACAGGCACATAGTTGTTGGCATTGGTCACAGACAGTGAATTAACAGCTTGGAAAGCTTGAAGCTTCCCTCATCCCCTCATCTTGTCCTCGAGCCTGGGATCAGCATGAATCATGAGCAAATGTGCTTGCAAGTAGCCTGTTCTCATACCAATTCATGTTCTGCAGCAATGCTGTAGTCTCTAATTATTTTGGGGAAAAAAAAATTTACTTGACAGATGTTGCATATATCTCCCTGTAAATGATACGTTGCCCCTTTAAAGGACCATCAGAAAGACAGGTCAACAATTTACTGTGGAGATACAAAAGGCTGGGGAAGTGGACTCATCTCTGCCAGTTGCTATCTTGATGGCTTAGTGAGAAGATAATGGATATTATCCATTATCCTGGAAACAAACAATCCTGCAGTTTCCAAAACCCATGAGAAGATGAATGGCTGAAGGAACCTTGCTCATTCACAGGCTCTACTTGTGAGTGCAATTTTATATTGATGTGATTGACAGAGATAGGGTTATGTGTATCTGTCCTTCCTATTTAATGGCTCATGTTAGGTCTATATTAGTTTTATTTTTTTTAACCATTCTAAGGATTTCCTCATGCAGCTTATGGTAAGGTGGGATGAGTTATTTTGGCAGCAGGCTAAGTCAGGTACACAATAAATCTGGTTGTGCAGCCCTTAGGCAGGTGAGTATATTTTCTAATCTAGAGTTCTTGGCACCGCAAAAGGTCCCCTTGCTTTTGCAAGCGATCCATCAAATCCTTGTCTGCATTTTTGGACACCAGTATCAATACAGACAAAGCTGAGCAGTTTAAAGATTGCAAATGAAGAGGTGCAGTTGCTCGATTTCTTTTTTCTGTCAACAGAAAAATGAAAGAGCAAGTCCAGTGGGAACACATGATGAACTCATTAAAGAGGTTAAGATCAGAGGCAGTCTGGGCTGCAGTGACCTGGCTGAGTTTGTAATCTCAAGGAATATGGGCCTGGCAAAGAGCAAAGTCAGGACCCTGGACTTCTGAAGAGTGAACTTCAGCTGTTTAAAGACCTAGTGGACAAGATCTCCTGAAACACTGTCCTTAGGGACAAAGGAGCTGAACAGAGCTGGCAACTCTTTAAGGACAATTTTGTTATAGTGCAAGAACTGTCCATCCCCATGTGCATGAAGGCAAGCAGGGAAGGCAGGAAACCGACATGGCTGAGCAAGGACCCACTGGTCAGACTGAGGTGTAAGAAGGAAATGCACAGACAGTGGAAGCAGGGACGCGTGGCCTGAGAGTACAGGGATGCTGTCAGGATGTGCAGGGATGGGATCAGGAAAGCCACGGCACAGGTAGAACTGAACTTGGCAAGGGATGCAAAGAGTAACAAGAAGGGATTCTGCAGGTACATTGGCCAGAAAAGAAAGGCCGAGGAGAGTGTACTGCTCCCCACCCGCCCCTCACCCCGGATAAATGAGAAGGGAGACCTGGTAACAACAGACGTGGAGAAGGCTGAGGTATTCAACAAGTTCTTTGCCTCAGTCTTCACTGCCAGTTGGACTTCCCACATCTCTCAAGTCCCTGAACGTCTAGGTGAGGGCTTGGGGAGCAGAGTCCCTCCCACTATAAGTGAAGAGCAGGTTTGGGACCTCCTGATGCAACTGAACAGCTACAAGTCTATGGGGCCCGATGACTTGCATGCCAGGGTCCTGAGAGAACTGGCTGATGTTGTCGCCAGGCCACTCTCCATCATATTTGAAAAGTCCTGGCAGTCAGGCGAAGTCCCTGGTGTCTGGAAAAAGGGAAACATCACTCCCATTTTTAAAAAGTGTAGAAAGGAAGACACAGAGAACTACAGACCAGTGAGCCTCACCTCTGTGCCTGGGAAGATCTTGGAACAGATCCTCCTGGAAGCAGTGCCAAGACACATGCAGGACAATGAGGTGGTTCAAGACAGCCAGCACAGCTTCACCAAGAGCAAATTGTGCCTGACCAATCTGGTGGCCTTCTACGATGGAGTGACTGCATCAGTTGACAAGGGAAGACCGAGCGATGTCATCTACCTGGACTTCCGTAAGGCCTTCAACATGGTACCACATGACATCCTGATCTCTGAAGTGGAGAGATGTGGATTTGAAGGGTGGACCATTCAGTGGATAAGGAATTGGCTTGAAGGACGTACCCACAGAGTTGTGGTTGATGGCTCTATGTCCAGGTGGAGGCCGGTGACAAGTGGTGTCCCTCAGGGACCTGTCTTGGGACTGGTACTGTTTAACATCTTTATCAATGACATAGACAATGGGACTGAGTGCACTCTCAGCAAGTTTGCAGATGACACTAAGTTGAGTGGTGCAGTTGATACAACAGAAGGAAGGGATGCCATCCAAAGGAACCTGGACAAGCTTGAGAAGTGGGCCCATGTGAACCTAATGAGGCTCAACAAGTCCAAGTGCAGGGTGCTGCACCTGGGTTGGCGCAATCCCAGACATGAGTACAGACTGGGAGAAGAACTCATTGAGAGCAGCCCTGAAGAGAAGGACTTGGAGGTTCTGGTGGACAAAAAGCTCGACATGAGCCAGCAGTGCACGCTTGCAGCCCTGAAGGCCAACTGTGTCCTGGGCTGCATCACCAGAGGTCAGCTGGGCCAGCAGGCCGAGGGAGGTGATTGTCCCCCTCAGCTCTGCCCTCATGAGGCCCCACCTGGAGTGCTGCGTCCAGGTCTGGGGCTCCTGGCACAAGAAGGGTGTGGATCTGTTAGAGCAGGTCCAGAGGAGGGCCACAAAGATGATCAGAGGGCTGGAGCACCTCTCCTATTTTAGTTAATCTATGTGGCTTTTTGTTTCTGCGGTTACTCAGTCCTTCACATCCACAATTGGAAGTGAGCTGGGTCTGAATCAATGCACAGATAGACTTGAAAATGAGTTACAGCAGCGTGCTCAAATGCCACAAGGAAACCACTGGACCTATCCATGCTGTCTGTGTGGCAGAGCACTGAGGCTGTCTCCAAGACCAGATTCACTGTGTATGCAGACAGTGACCCTGAAAACATGGCCCCAGAGGTGGTGGGACAGTGCCCATCTCCTGTGTGTCATGAACACAACGTTAACATGACACCAGCAAATCCCGGCAGGCTGGCTGCTGGCTGACTGCGGGTGTCCACAAGTCGCCCAAGGCAAGAAGAGACAGGCAGGCCGAGGAACGCTCACAGCCGCTCCCCAGGCCGCTTTTAAAAGAGGTGCGAACATAGCCACCAGGTCTGACACGTGGCCGCTGGCCTTCAGTTTTATCATTGACACAGTTTCATGTGGCGGGGAAGGAGGGAGCCAGTGGGTAGTATGAAGAATGAAACCGATGTTATTGGAACGATGAGGAAAAATGTACAGATAAAGGAATAAGAACTTAGCACCTGTGTCTTGTAGTGATGAAAAAGGGGAATCGTGCACCGTGAGGCCAACTGGGGAGTTAGAAAACTCGGTAAGACATTGAGCATCTGCACAGGGACGAATGACTTGCACTTGGATATTGTCTTGGTGCACGGTATTTGCACCAGGAGATGCTGGTTTGTTAGGATCCCATTAAGAAAGGCGCTCAGACACTGTAAAATATCGCTTAAAATGCCATTTATTGGAGCTAAGGCTATAAAGAAGAGGATAGTATGGGTAATATTATCTCACCTCATATAATGGGAACACAAGCTGTGCAGTACTGAACAGGCCTCCAGTCAGGGCACAGCACATTGCACAGATCCTATCCATAGAAAGGTGTCCCCATTTTGGTCATTCAAGCTCTTAGATGTATTTCACAAAAGAAAACAATTCTATTCATCATTTCTACTGTCAAATAAAAAGGATGTTCACATGAGAACTTGTTACTGCAGTTTTAGATAAAGGCAAGGCCACACAGGTGGCATCATCACCAGCTCTGAGCAGGAGCAGCCTGCAGGCTCCTCTTTTAAAAGTAGCCAGCTGCATGCAAGGGGCACGTGCCCTAAAGCCAAGCTGTACTTCCAGCACAGCACGGCACAGGCTTGAGCCTACTCATGTGGGTCACCAGCAACTCGAGGTGCATTGGTCTTCCGGTTAGGATCACTACACCTGAGGAGGAACATTGAAGGACCCTTAGGTTATGAATACAAGTGACAGGGCAGTCCAGCTTTTTCAAGTATGTTCAGCCTTGGCTGGGCAACCCAGGAGTGTGAAGTGTACTTTCTGTGATGTATTTTCTATGTCCCTAAAACATGTAGCAGTGTCCTCTGAAAACTCTTCAGTCCGACCACCCAGTGCCCCTTTGCCACCATCTCTGGTACTGGACCTGCCAAGGCTTGTAACAAGGGGAGCTGAGGGAATTCCTCATAGGGGACCTTGTATTGTTCTCCACGGTTTGACAGAAAAAGAACATGATGTCACTCTTTGAAAAAGAGATGGGTTGACTGAACTTCATTTCTTGAAAAAATATAGAAACAGGCATTTAAAAAATGTGTTTGTATTTACTAAAACTCCACAGGGTGATAAGAAGTGAATACCAGAACGAATTTACAAAGAACATCCCTGTAGATATTTGAGACATGTGGAAGTAGCACTAAGGGACGTGGTTTGGTGATGGGACTCAGTAGGTCAGGTGGATGGTTGGGCTTGATGATCTTGAAGGTCTTTGCCAACCTGGACGATTCTGTGATTTTATAATAAGTTACATTATGCTAATCTAATTTCCTTCTATAACACGGCCACTGGCCGTGTGGATACTGAAGAAATAGTAAATGGTCTATCTTAATTTGGTCTCAGATGATATAAGCAACCTGGGGATATACAGTAAAGTATAATACACGGCGAATGGAAAACTGGTCAGAAAATTGTACTCAAGGATAGTTATTAAAGCTTCTCTGTCAAGACACGTGATTGTATCAAATACATCTTTAGAAAGATCTTTTCTTGAATCAGTATTTACATCATTTTCACTAGTGATTTGGATGACAAAAATACTATTTTAATAATAAAATACTAAATAAATAACTTCTGTTTCAGTAAGGACAAACACAAAGTAGTACCCTTTGAAATAATTACTTGCATGTTTGAAAGATGGAGAACAAGCGGCTAGAATCATAGAATCATAGAATGGCCTGGGTTGAAAAGGACCTTAAAGATCATCTAGTTTCAACCCCCCTGCTCTGGGCAGGGTTGCCAACTACTAGAGCAGGCTGCCCAGCGCCACATCCAGCCTGGCCTTGAATGCCTCCAGGGATGGGGCATCCACAACCTCTCTGAAGGCTAGATGGCGCTTGTGAGCAAAAGGGCGAGGAGATGCTAATGACGGATGCGTTCAAATGTGTTTAAGACACACCATTGAAGTATGCATCGTAATGCTCCCAGCTAGCTCTGGCGAAACCTCATCTGGGGTATCATGCTCAGGTTTAGGCAGCCCATTTTAAGAAAGCTATGAACCAGAGGGAAGCAGCGAAGATGATCAGAAGTCTAGATAATCTGACCTCTGAGATTGAAAGGATGAGGATTGTTTAGTCTAGGGAAAACAGAACTGAGGGTAGAAACAAGAGCAGCCTTTAAGTACCTACAGACTGCTGTGAAAAGGGTAGAAACAAATTGCTCTTCATGTTTATTGGTGATCAAGAAAAAATATAATGTGCTTAAACTGTAGCAAGAGAAATTCAGGTCAAACACAAGGGAAGACTTCCCAACTGCAAGATAATTAAGCACTGGAATAGACTGCTCATCAGATACAATAATCTGGGACCCTTTGATGCTCTTCCATGGCACGAAGAATCCCTCCCCAGCAGTTCAGTTTAGGAAATGTTTTGTATAAGTGGAAATGAGAAATGCTAGAAGGCAAGGTGTGGAGACAAGCTCATAATTTGGATTAGATGGAGAGAGTTGGGTCAGATGAAAAGTTAGTGTAGAAAGGGTAAGGCTGTGTGAACAAATGGGGTCATTCAGAAGTAGAGGAGAAGAAAACAGACCTAAAACCAAATGAGGTTTTGGTGGGGTGTGAGCCCCAGCATGACTCCAGGGAAGGAGAGTAGGTGGCCCGCTATGCTTGATACTTAAGCAACTACCAGAGGAAGTCACTGAAGCTGCAAATATAACTAAAAATATAACCTGACTTTTGTAATTTTATGTCATCGCCCAAACAATGCAATTTCAATGTGGCATAAGACATTTAGTAAAAGCATCTTCAAATATCTACCATTTGATTAGGTGGCTCTCGATGGTGATTACATTGTAAATGCCGACTGCATTATGTTTCTTGAACTTGTTCGATAGAAAAGCTGCAGAAAGATTTTATGAAAAAAATGATTTTTAAGGGACAAAGCACAGACTTTTGAAGAAATTCTTTCCTTTTGCAGTGCTTACAGTATATATGCTAGTCTACATGCTGACTGCATATGTTGACTTGCAGTTCTGAAAGATTAATCTCTCATTATCCACTATGTTGTTGAGCCTCTGTGGGAATTCATGCTTTGTGTATTTGGCTGACAAAGCAATCTTTTCCTTCAGGATTCAGTATTTTTTGCCACATTGTGCTAACCACAGCTGTCCAAGGCTACATGATAATTCTGGTTAAAAGAAAAATTAATTGAATTGCATTAGCAGAATATTTTAGGGACATTCCAAACATAATCTTACACTTCATAAACTTCCTGGGCAAGTTTGCTTTCTATGTAATTATCGATAGTGCACTACTACTGGAGTACTATTTTATTTATATAAGCAAACTGATAATAGAATATTAGACAAAATTATAGTGGAAAGTTACAGCTGTGGCTAAGTAGAGCAGTTAAAATGTTTTATTCATACTCAGATAATCAAAAATCTCCCTCTCTGATGAACATAATCCTTCTCAAACTGTATTTATATGACTAAAACCAAAACACCCAAAATAACTGGAATGGAGTTTATACCTGATTGATGATAGGTAAGTAACCTATATTATGAATGTATATTTAAAAGTTTATATTCAAGAGTTATTGATGTGTGCTAACTGTACCTAGAAAATTCCATTTAAAACCATGTCCCTTTGTCCTTGGCTATGCATGTTTGCACAGCAAGAATAAGTTTCTGCCTCAAAGGGTTTCCAAATTAAATAAATAAGAAAGAAAAGGGATGGAAGTGCACAGAGAAATGAGCATGTTCAAGATTTTGTAGGCTGGAAGTTGGAAATATTATCAGTAGTATTTCTGAGTCCCAGTCCCGTGACTCAGTGAAGCATATTACCTAAAGAAAGCTAAGCTTACAAATACTCCTTAAAGGTCTAACTGTGTCTGGCTTGCTCATGATATTTGTCTTGTTGATTTCAAAAGGCTACTCATATGAATAAGATGAAGCCAATTTAGCCTTAGAGTTTTCTTCTTTCTAGTTTTTCTAGAAGCTTCTAGTTTCTTTCATTTATTTAGACTGTTGATACCCTTTCTTTATTGGGTAGTCAGATGAGCAGATCTCCCCTATAAAGACATCTCGTGGAGGTAGTAAGTCTTCATGAGACTCTCCCCACTTCCGTCTTGCTGTGTTCTCCCTTTACATTGCCTATTCAGTATAAGTAATTATATCACGTCTCTGGTGACACAAAGAATATATCTCTTCTTTATTACAGAAGTCTCTCCAGCATTACTGTTTCCCTGCAAATAGTCCTTTTCCATTTTCAGTATGATTCGCTTCTCTTGAATTCAGTATGTTTCAGATTCTGTTTCCCCAAATGTATTAGTTTGTAAGATATGTTTGCTTTCCAGTTGATTTCTACGTATTATTTAGTTGCGATACTATTGATTTGTCTACACTGTCATTTGTATCTCCTACCAAATTATAGTAGCCTTTTACTGTAGTCTATGGTGGGGATTTTTTAATCCTTAAGCAGCAAACAAGATGGCTTCAATATCTGATCAGAGTGCAACAGCAGAATACTTCACCTTCACCTTCGCCTTTGCCTTCGCTTTCTTCCTCTTCCTCTTCCTCTTCCTCTTCCTCTTCCTCTTCCTCTTCCTCTTCCTCTTCCTCTTCCTCTTCTCTCTTCTCTCTTCTCTCTTCTCTCTTCTCTCTTCTCCTTATTTGTCTTCTTCAAAAAGCCACAGACATACAGACATCACTGCATATTAAAAAAATCATGTCTTGATCCAAACAGTGTATTGATATTAGCCATGGCTTTTTAAGGTAAGATCACATGACACTAATCTGTTCCACCAAGGATTACTATATTTCCATTTATTTTAATACATGCATTGGCCTGTCAGTCACATGTTGTGCATTAACCATTTTTATTCTCGCAGCCCTGAAAGAATCGTTTTGTTTCTGAGTTCTCTGATGGAATTGAGCACCTAAACCTGTGCTCTGCACAGATTCATAGCTCATGAAAACCTCAGCAGAATCATCAGTATTTGTCTTCCTCTGAAATGAGGGCACTAAACACTGTCTAGGGTGACTCAATTTGAGTACCCATTACTCAGAGTTTCACCCATGAAATGTGAAAGACTTTTGCTTCTGTAAGGCTTTCATAATGCCATGGAAAAAAAAAAAAACCTCTTCGTTAGTGAGACAAGAATCATTTGTTAAGCCACTACTCATTTATTTGGTATTTCTTGCCCATAACTTTATCTCTTGTGAATCCTGAGGCAACTGGAAAGTAGGAAGTTGAATTACAAGATTGTAGTAAGTGTAGTTGCCATTATTGTGATGAGTCACAATTCACACTGCTTGTATTAAAGACAAAGACGGTTTTGTGTTTAGAGGTAAGAGCTGGAGTCAGACAACCTGGGTTTGACTGATGACTCGATCACGCACTCCTGTAAAACTCAGTGACGTCTCCCTCAGAACCTGATTCTGCCACCTACACATTAAATAGCGCTGTTATTCTGGCAGCGGTAGCTCTGTTCAGAGGCTGCTAAAGGCATGTCAACATGGGCTGTTTGGCAGCACAGAGATTCTTTAGATAAGACTGAACAAGCTAGTTAAGAATGAGCGCTAGTGAGAAGATGGGGTTTTGTACTATGGGACACCATCATGTTGTTGGGAAGCAAAGTGTGCTTTCAGGTTGAATTAGCTCACACAGATCTGTCTTGGACCTCTTACACAGTGCAGCAGAATGAGATGCTAGTGGTCATGCATGGTCTTCTGCATTTCTGAACATTAATGTTCATCTATTTTGTCATTTTAGTTTAAAGCAGGAATACACTTCTGAAATGGATCTCCTTATAGTCTACACTTGTGCATTTTGGCTTGCATCGTGGAGAAGGTCTGGACTATTCAAAATGGCATCCTTCCTTCCAGATGAAACATAGCTGGGAGATTCTCCAAGAGCACATCTAATGCATTCTAACTGCTAATGAGCATTCAGTCCATAGGATCAGACTAGTGCTAGTCTAAAGTAAAGCTCCTAAAACACACAGTATGGCGGTGGGGTCCTCTGCACTGTTTCGTTTTGCAGATCCGCTCCAATTCTATTGCACTGCTTGCTGATATAGACACAGCCAATAATATACTTGCTCCCCAGCTGAGAGGTTTTTGCTCCTGCAAATGCATTGAAACCAAACAGTATAGGGATGACTTTATCAACGATGGAACTCTACAGATTTCACTGGCATTACACCTGGAATGATAATTAACCAATGGTATCATAAAATATGTGAATTTGGATCAAATCATTTATGCAGGCAAAGCTGATCTAAAATGAATGCTCTTATATAAGTTAAATAAGTATCTTCCAATAATAATTTATTAACTAGTATCTGTGAATTCAGATGTGTATAAATTTGTATTAGATAGAAAGCATGTAAGTCTTACAAACTCTATTGTGGGAGTCACAAAATTACTGGTAAATGAACATGTTTACTAAAGAAGAAACTGTGTTTAGACTTCAGTTTCATAAATGCTGGTCATGACAATACTCATTCTTTCCTAGGAAGAAAGGTCCTGAATGCAGTGTACTGAGGTTTGATTGAACAAGTGATGACTGGATTAGGCGCCAATTTACAAGGAAGTTTGCATCCCTTCAGTGAAGTGGCACAGAGGACGGTAAGAGTATGTCCCGTAGATCTGTGTCAGTTCAGGGCCCAGTTCCCTTGTCTCTCAGATACATGGTCAAGAAATGCAGTCACGGCATAGTAAACTAGCTGTACAACATCTGGCATCTTAGCAAGGGAGGTTAAACAAGCTTCGCACCTTCCAGTGACACCCCAGAGGCTGGAGAAGTGTTTGGTTTAATTTAGACAGCATTCTTTGTAATTTCCTAAGCACTGCATGGGATTCAGTTGCCTTAGAACTTGTTCCTTCTGACCTCAGAGTGCTTCTCGTGCTTGGAAAGGGCTCCTAGAGCAAAAGTTTTATGGCCTCCTTTCCATATTGCTCAGGCAGTCCTCGCCCAGACAAACACAGAAATTTTAGTCTATTTATACCATCTGGCGCTTTTGTTTGTCCTGAACCTTCCATTAGAAAACCTTGTCTCCTAAACATAACATTTTGACCACAGTAAAAGACCTCTAGTGTTACGACTCGATTGCTTTTGCCAGTGGTCCTTATGGAGCAGCATTAGAGGATGGGATGGAGAATCATCATCTTTCTATGCAGTCTTCCCAGCATTGTTCCCAGATCTAAGAAGATCTTAGATTTTTTTTTTTCCTGTGATAGTCTTTAGAAAATCCTATCAATTCTTTGTCTTCTTACATTTTATGGATTTTCCACAAGTACTTCCTCAAGCAAGGGAAAAATATTTCCTGGGTTTCAGTCTTCAGGTTCTTTAGAACTGTGTAGAACTACACAAGGATGTTCCACTTGGCCTCACAGAAAAATCATAAAAGTTTAAATTTGTTACCTAAAATTAGAAATCATCTGAAGAAAAAAACAACTTACTAAAAGATGACTTACTGTTAGTACCACATCCTGTCTTCCCAAACACTTCTACTGCCCAACAGTTCCAGTGCTTTGCTCTGTCTCTCAGCTGGCCTGTAATTCTCTGTTCTATAAAAGAAGGCTCTGCTGTCATTTTCCTGTGGTTTTTCTCCCTTTCTCAGGCACCTCCTTCAGCTTTCAGCACAGTATTGCAAGCTCCAGATCAGATCCCGCTTTCACTTACAGCAGAGAGATGGGATTATGGGCCTCTCACCCTTTTCTGTTCACCACAACTTTATGAGCACTGCTTTGTTTCAGTGCAGAAGCATGCTGGGTCCTATGCACTGATGCCCAGCACCACATTCAGTTATTCCCACCGGGGCAGGCAGCAGTGTGACCTGGTAGAGTTCTACAGACGGTATGTTTTCATTGTGTATCACAGTTACTAACAATGCAAAGGGCAAAAAGCAAAGCTGGGCCTATTGTACTGAGTTCTCTCACTTGCATAGCATGTGATCACATCTAAATGTCAGATACAAGAAATATATAAGATACATATTCACAGAATATTAGAATCTGCCTTAGGCATGAAATGTCCTTTCTCTCCTTGTGTTTTGTAAAATAAGCCCCTTGCAAATGCAAAGGGGGTGGCAGTACATGAGATAATTCAGCAAAATCTAATTCATAAAATTGAAAATGTATACTCTCTTCCCTCCTGCAATATATTCCAATGTTTAAATCAAGCTTCATGTTTCTTTTAAATAGTCTTTAAATTTGTCTCAATGGAAAAGTTATTCCAAAGTTTGAAAATATCCTCTGTCATATTATTTATGAACTCAAAATATTTTTCCAGGACCATACATTATTTCTAAGCTTGTTTCCCAGGAGTCCCATTATTAAATGAACTTTAAAGCTACATTTGGAAGGTGAATTTAATACCAGTCATATAAGATTTAAAGTTCCAGTCCTGCAAACACATCTGTGTCTAACTTTAAGCCAATGGCTTTTTCTACTGAATTCAGTGGAAGTATTCCCACTAAAGTTAAGTATATCTATTAAGTGTTCGGAGGCCTGGATATGAAAGTACCACAGTAATATCGTAAGTAAATATTTATACAGCCTTTCCTTTCTCTAAATGTTTAATTCTCTGAGCATCTTTAGGATTCCTAGCTAAGTCTGTTTTGCAATATTAAAAAATCTGGAGCAAACCAAAAGCTAGAATTCTGCAGACCTTGCCAATTTTGATTTACATGGGCACCAACAATTCCGGCTACTTCAAGTTCTGATTTGCATCCCTGCTTCAACTTAATACAGACAAAGAAAATTTAGCAACTTCAGCTAGAGCATTATGAAATATAGATGTGTTTATTTTGGTTTTGATTGAAACCAGAAACAGGACAAATAGCTGCTTATTTGGACATTCTTAAAGGTAGGTCAAATTTAGAAAAAATAAGTTTGTTTTGGAGAGGACAATGTTTCCAACTTGTCTAGGCTAAAAAAACAGACCTTGACTGAAAACATTTAAATTCTTCTTTAGACAGAAATTTGAAGTTACGTAAGTGTAAACACAGTTTGACACTTTTTAAAGTGTGTTTATGAGCACAAGCCCACATTTCAGTTGTAACTATCACACTTCATTTTAAACGTGGCCTATTTTTCTTATCAGAGCCAAAGAGAGACAAGAGGAAGGAAAAGGAATCTTCCTTAAATACACATTTCAAAGGCACACAAACAAAATAGCAGCTTTGCTTCGTAAGATTCATTTTAAGCTGGAACTATAGCTTGTTGCATGTTCAGTAGGTTTAGAAATATGTATTCTTTTATCATATTCCATATCTCCTTGTATTCTAACTGTGCGCATGCGATGGCTGCAGCCCATGACTATTAGAGACTGAGAGACTGCCAGAAGTTTGCAGTAGACGTGTGAAAAGGCGACAGCCAAGCTTTCATGGTACAAAAACAGCCCCTGTGCAACCAAATACAATACATGACAAGTGAAGGCAAGTACTGTTTGCCACTGTCCCAGCTACATTCACGTGTAGCTCAGTATCAGCTTCTGTAGAAAGTGCTTTGCAAACACAGAGGTGAACTGTATTTCACATGGGGCATATAGAGGGTCCACAGATCTATAGGAAGGTCCTGTCACATGCCACAGAGACGTGTGTGAGTGAGGGTCTGTTGCTAACCCAAAAGCCGTGAGAGAATGTGTCATTTTGCACATTTTGGGAAGGGGAGAGCATAGCTGCAGCAAAGGAACCAACTTATTTTGGAATAGAAGTCATCCTGATGACAACAGGATGCATTTGTATATATGTGGAGTCCACCAACAAGTGTGACAGTCAGTGAGTGGAAGTTAGCTGTACCCATCTGGACAGGGTGCACTGATCACCATCAGGGACCAGAGAGGTCATTATAAAAGGAACTCCACCTCAGTCTAATTTGCTGAGTGTGACTGATGGGCAAATACTAGGAAGTGATGGAATTTTAATGCAAAAATTACCCATTAAAATTTGAATGAGCTTTGCAGTATAAACTTATGAACATTTATAGTATTTCATTTGTTGTCTTTATTTTTAAGAAAACCTACACTTCAACTCAACATATAATCTCTCCAGAAGGTCTTCAAAATGAATAATAATGCTGATATTTTAAATAACAGTAAGAAAGTTAAACGAAACATAAGCACACTGGAAATACTGTATGACTCATATATGAATTCTACCATTAGTTAAATAAAAAGCCAAATTCAGTGTCTGCAATAAAAAGAAAATATCTGTTTGGATAAATCTAGATGCTACTTAATTCTTAAAAAGAAAAAAAAAAAAAGGAAGAAAAAAGGAACACATCCTACAGTTTCCACAGTCTTGCTTAAAAGAAAACCCCTGCGTTTAGAAAGCTACAACAAAAACAGAATGAATTGTCCCAAAATACTCCTACTCAGTGAAGAATTCCCAGCCCCTTGAAGCATATAAATGCCAGTCAATTGCAGATACCCCAGACTCTTCTAGCACAACATTGTATAGAAATCTCCCTTCCCCGTGCATGCCAATGCTCCTCCCTGACATTCTTGACGGGGTTCTCCCCACAGTTTGACATTGGGCCTGATGGAGGGGGTGTTTTAGATAATCTATATCTTTTTGCCAGGCTTCTAGAAAAAAATCTTGTTTCTATTCCCGGCCCAGGGTTGCAGTAGTAGAAGAAAAGAGAAGAAAAACAGAAAAGCATACAAGTCAGGGTCAACAAAACCTTTCTTTTTCACTTCTTGCCTTTTCCATGCTGAGCTGCATTAGACCCTGAGACTGGTTTCCCTTCCAAAAATGAGAAACAGAGGACAAACATTCAGATGCCTTGCATGACAAAGACTTATAAAAAAACTGTCAAACCAACAGTGTCTGGAAAACAGCCAGGGAAATATCAATTCTCCTAGCTTTATTTGTTATAATTGAACCCAATCTGTAATAGGTTTGCATTGGTAATAGAATTCAGTCTGCTGGGGTAAAGCCTTTCCTTGGAGCAAAAAAGCTATCTTTTATCCATGTCCCAAATTATTCTTTGCCAAGAAAATAGACATAGCTCAAAAGTTAAACAAGATATTTTTGTTCCTAGCTACCCACAAAAGAACATCCTTCAATATTGTTTTGGAAACACTGCAGCACAATTAAGATAGAGTGTAAATCATAGAAAGAATATTTCCTGTAGCCTTTGAAATGTTCTAAAGCAGCCTGAAGTGAAAGCAAAGGCCTTTACTGTTGCTTAATGCCAAGTAAATATTCCTGTCCAAGAAACCAATTTATGATTAAGATCTCACAAAAAAACTTGTTCTCTTCTGTTTCAAAGACAGAAGATACTACAGTGCTTGCTTATATACTGTTTAAAGTAAAAGAGCATCCAGAAGGTGATAACCAATAACAGCAAACAGGACTTCCCGACCTGCTGGGAAAGTAACAACTTCGGGCCATGTTCAAAACCCAGTTGTCAAAGTGATTTTTAAGTGGAAAACAAAATCTGGGGTAAAGGAAGGAGACTCGTGAGAGAACAGGAGGAAGGGTACCAAGAGTTTTAACAATCAAGGTCCCAAAATGAAGATCTTTTATTTCAAATCCAGTAGGAGAAAAATGTGGGAAATCGTGCAAGCCTGCATTTTCTCCCCTCTTCGCCCAGTCAGATTGTCTGAAGGAGCTCTTGAAGAAATTGTTCAAGGGTCCTTTTGTGGAGGACCTTGATCTCCCTGGCATCTATCAGAGTGCACACTGGCTCAGCTTATTAACACAGGAGCAAAAACATGTCTCCACTGAAGTCAATAGTCAAATTCCCATTTAATTCCCTGACGTTATTAAAGGTACTTCAGGAGTTTATCTCAAGATATTTGGTAGAGACACAAGGTTTCCGTTCAGACTCTGGAAATTCTTGCTTCTTGTCTCAGCAGTTGTTCTCAAAACTGGCTTAAAAGATGGGAGTATCTCCCCTTTTATAATGAAGATTTATGAAATGCTACTGCTGCTCCACATACCTACTGCTGGTATTCTCATTTCTGGTCTTTCTGTATGTGGAAGTCTGAATATGCCAAAGGACAATCTTCTTGTCTGAGGTAAGGAGATATTATGTGAGTAAATAGCTGTACTGAATCCGCAGAAAGGATGAGATCAAAGGGCAGACATACTTTTTGGTAATTTAGAAGGTGCTTCCACATCATTACCCCGTTTTTTTAGCTGAGACAGTTGTGAAGACAAAAGCAAATAAACACCTGTGGATAAGGGGAGGTACTTCTGAAATTAAATGAAGTTTTCAGTCTATGCAAGCTGATTACCAGTGGATAGATCTTCATTTGTTAGAAATGGAGGAAAGTGAGAAAATGAAGATAGATACAGTGTCGTCTTTACTGAATAAGTATGTAATAGGCATTTGATTTTTAATAGCATCATATAAACAAGCAATAAAGTGATCAAAGTTCCAATCTCAAAAGTCATCAGTATAGAAGCAACATTAATGACAAGGATTCCTGAAATAGATATCTAGAAATGATCAGTTCAGTAAATACAAATGCTCTAATTGAAGTGCTCCAGTGTTGGAGCACTTGGAAGCTAGACAGCTGAAACATCATTTAGAAAAATATTCATAGCTAGATTCCTGACATTTCGAAATACAATCTGTTCTGTAGTGATAGTTGTGTCCAAATACTGCTAACAGTGATATTTAAAAGATGTATAAACTGTGTAACATTAAGCTGATTCACATGGAAATGGCTTACAGCCCCATAATGAAATTAGCGTGTTAGAGGATTCTCTTTCAATAGCTTATACTGAACTACGTTTTATGCAAAAGTACACATTTCTTTCCCTAATTCCTGAAAAAGATAAGTAGGATATCAGGAAAGGTACCCCTTACACAGACAATGCAAATGTCAGCAATCTTGGAAAGATCCCCATTGGTGTGTTTTAAAGGAAACAAAAATTTTCCACTTAGAAGGAGAGAAAACAGGAAACAATGGCAAAAAGTGGAGAGCATATAATGTTGGTTAGACGGACTAATCCAATAGAGAATAAAGTCCCCAGGAACTGTTACCAGCATTGTTTTCAACAGGGCTAGGGCTAAGGGACCGTCTAATAAGTGACAGTGCATCAACATCCCCAATGAGAATTAAAAATGCAAAAGTTTGTGTTCACTTTCTAATCCCACCACCTTTTCCTTCATTTCCTTTTATATCTGAGACAAAGACGGCTGTAGGTATGAGTCACATTCATAAGCAACACATCTTTTCTTTATCACTGTTTCTATCTCTGAGAAAACTGACAAATTACATTTGCTTGACACTTAACTTTTTGCATGTTTGTGCTATAATTCAGCTTACATATGTTCTTTGCCTCTTACTTTCTCTGAATGAACATTTTCTTGACGAATCTCAACTTGAAGTTGAGCCAAAATAAAAAAAAGAAAAAAAGAGAATAAATAAATAGATGACTAGGTGAAAGATATATTTATTCTGAATGTGAGACTGTGTTTTCAGACAGCCCTCAGTCTCCTTTTTTGAAAAATTTGCTAAGCTTTAATGTTTCTTCACCAGCTCAAGAGACTGAAAGGGAATTGCTTCCTCACTGAAGATTAGCTCTGCATGCTAAGTCAAATGGTAAAAGAAACCTGCATGGATGTGTTATTTTCAGCACCTATAATGAAACAGTAAAGCATAGTCATAGTCTTCAGCCTCAAGATCCAAAAGCCGCTTTTCTCCTGCTGTTCTTCTGGCTCTGGTTTCTTGCCTCTTCTCGCTCCCTGGACAGACGCACAAGAACTGATGACTATGGCATGACCCTTTACAGCCAGTCCTTTGAACTCATCCTGTAGCTGCATCATTACGCTTATAATATCAAGAGCTTTTTTTCATCTTTGGAGAAAAGGGATGAATTTATCCTAAAAGCCTCCTTATAAATATTATTTTGTAGATTTTTTTTCTATTTATCAGGAAAGCAGCATTACAAAAGATGATCTCACCAACCATGAAACTAATTTCTTAAGACTGCTTATCACAGTATTGCATTTGCATAACAAGTTACTTCAACACTAGCCATTTGAAAATAGTTGCCTTTGTATTTCCCTGGGGTACAGCTGTCTCACATCAGAAATGATATTTTGTGAGAGGTTTCTGTTGCTCTGGCAACAGCCTTTGACAAGTTCTGTCTGTGAGACTGCAGAGAAGAGAAATTGCTCGGAGGAGAGGTCCATGCCCTTCTCACTGATGTTCTGCCTCTGCTACACAAACAGTACCGTGTTTCTGAGAGCTGCCAGTAAATACATATGGAAGAGTACGTTCCCTGACTGTCGTAGGGTATTACAGGGAAAGGAATTTGTGAAATAAATACACTGGTTAAGATTTAAATGGTTCTAACTCTACCATACACAATACCTAAAGAAACAAAACTGTGTTTGTATAAACAACAAAACTATGTTATTATGCATGCTCTTGCCTGCAAATTTCCCTTTAAAATGGTGGTAATAGAGCTGTTACAGAGGCCCACCATGTACAAACACCATTGCAGCTGAGAGCACACAGGCTGTCAATATAATAATATTTTGAAGAGGTAATTCCATGCATGTTGATTGTTTATCATTTTTACTATCAGAAAAGATGATGTTTCTTGCCATTTTCTTCTTTTTAGGCAGGATTATAATTATACATCTATGTTGCAGTATGTCAATCCAATCTAATTGATTTGCTCTCTGGGTAAGACAGATGTTCCTTTCCACCAGTTAATCTTAGCCTTGGCTAGCATCTCTAAAGTTGCTCTTTCTGTCATGATCATACAACAGTAGATCCTTCCAGATCACCTCCTTTTCTTTGGACTTTGGGTTGCCAAAAAAGATTGATTTATGGAGCGTCTTGCTACTGAAGCCCCGGGAGCTTCTGGAAAGAAGCCCCGGACTTAACCCCGTCACTTGCTGAGTCATACGTGGGTGCAGCCCCCAGGTCTCTAAAAGCTGTGAAAATCATTAAAGCTTTTTTTTTTTTTCTTACAAAAAATGAGATTGTCCAACATTGTAACAAAATCTAGCTTGGGCTAGATGACTGTACAGACTGGAGTTTTCTACTCAGTCTTTCATTGTAATTCATGTGCTGACAGAGTCAGGAAGCAGATATCTTAAGAAAATTTGAGCTCTCTGGACGTATTAGGTATCCACAGGATTTGGGTGTGACATAGAAAAGTCAGTGACAAGATTAAGGAACATGAGGTCAGAGGCATGCTCTTGTCTGACAGCACTAAGCTGTGAAATCAGTTCTTGGCTGCAGTGACAAATTTGGGATCATGAAAAAATCAGATAATTTAGTAAGGAAACTGTGGGTCTCTAGTATCTGTTGAGGAGACTCTAGTTAGACTGTCAACAGCTGTATGGAAGAAAGCTAAATGTAGGATGTAAGTAGCTGCCATTCATCATTTTGCTCAGTGATGTTGCATAGAAAGAAAATACAATAAATGCAAGAGCAGTGAGCAAAATCTTGACATTTTCAAAATCTGCTGCCTACCACACTATAGCTTCTTTCCCATACAACTGCACAGAAGACTTTGTTTGGGATTGAAACCAATGTGAGCCCACACTAGATGTTACAGTTATCCTGATCCTCATTCCTAAGTAATGGGATGAAAAGTGTTTTTTCCCTCTGTTCTTCTAGGATGAATTCTTTTCCTGACTTGCAGTAACATTTTCAAGTTCTTTTTGCCACTGTCATCCAGCTAAGTTTCTCTTCTGCTTTTAGACTAAATTTCTACCATACAGTGCTTTATGTTTCACAATAAAAAGTCATGTATCAAACATTCTCATAAAATGTGAGCCAGATCCCCCAAACTTTTGACTGGCTTTGAAATAAAATTTTAAACACAAAAATATTAAGAGAATTCTGGTTCTCTTTAATTGTTTCTTGCCGTCAGCATTTAAAGTTTCCGGAATGCTAAAAATTTTCCTTCCTTTTGTTTTTATTTTTTTTTTCAATAAGAAAATCTGCAGTCTTTAAGTATGCTTACTGTAGCAGTTGAGAAGCTCGGGGAGCAACAACAATTGCAGGACTGTTAAAACAATTAAGAATTGAGAGCACTGGTAATTGTACTAATTTTATTAGGGCTGAATCCTTACAATTAGATTCCCAATCAGAGGCAAGAAAAGAAGAGGTGTAATATGGCCTTTGTCTCTAAATTTGTATGTAAGTGAGTGGCACATTCACAGAATGGTGATACGCATTAGTCTAAAATCCTAACATAAATCATTCTAGCACTGCCACTATATAATCAAAGCAGCTAAGAAGCAGCAGGAAGGAGGCCCCAGCAATGACAAAAGGTTAGTGCTGACAATGCATTATAGTGTACCAGCTATAATCAGTGCTGAAAACTGTTATTTGCATTCTACCAGTAGATTTTAGGAGGTGTATTTTATTGAAGATGATACAGCTCAGCAGTGGTTTCAACAGTTTGTGACAATTGAAAGTCTCAGAGAGCATGGAATTACAGCAGGCAAGAAGCAAGGTTTGCTTATTCATACACTCAATTAGCTGTAAAATGAAGACTCCCAACAAAGATTTTGACCCCACCCCAGGCTTCAGAAGCCCAACTCACTAAAGGTTTTGCAGACTGCTGCTGTGAAAAATCAGGAAAAATGAGCTTCTCTTCAATAGGTTCAGGTCTTGCAAGGCCAGCAAGGATCTAATGAGATTTTTAGAGAAGTCACTGACAAATCTAATGATACACCATGCTGGATGAAATAGAAGTCCTGCAGGAAAAGAAGTCGTATGTGATCTGCTAATTATTGGTATTGCATGTGTGTGAAGGGGTGGGATTAAGGATTTATGGACAACATTGTTATTCCCTATGTCTGAGTCTATCAAAATGAAACCTCGGTGTTCTTTTATATCATTTTCATATATTTCTTACAATACTGTGTTGTAAAGTATCCTCCATCTAATAGCTGTTCTACCAGTGTGGAAGTAAAAATAGAAATTATACAAGAGCAGAAGATTTGTCCATCTTTATCGTTAGACTACATATGCTCATAGTGATTGTTAAATTATTCCCTTCTCAATGTTATATGTGTATAGTCAGAATAAAACTGTAGGAATGGTTGTAACTGACAGAAATATCAAAACAAACCCATATATGTTGTTTGAATAAATCTTAATGATTATTTAATTATCCTAACACTGGAGTGAAGTTTTAAGCTCATTAGAGCTAACTTTTGCTCTTTATAGATAGTCTTACAGAAATTCACAGGGACTGTATGTATACAGAACACTTAAATTTGTCAGTAATCACAGTGAAAAAGAACAGATTCAGCTGATGGGTGCTGTTCAGCTACTTTCTTGGTCCATGTCTCATGGACAATTTATTACCTTCATCCCTGGATATTCTTTCTGGGTGCTTGTAGCCCTGTTAACCCTATGTAAGAGCTCGCTATATGTTTGTTCAATCACATCCCTAGAATCCAGAAACATCCTCCAGCATTATGAACAAACAAGTAGACAGTGTGCAGGAGAGGTAAGTAGAACCACTTAGGCTCCTTTAAGACCTTCTGGGTCTCAAATGTTTTGTGTTATTTAATTTTTCAGGAATGCCTTTTCATCATGAATTATGGCCCTAATGGCTGATTAAGACAAGAAAGTACCATGAATGTAAAAGTACCATGTGAATTTACTTGCTGTCATCACTTCTAGGGATGCAAGTTCGAATTTAGCTGTATCAGGGTTGTTATGTTTCCTGCCCAGATACATACTTCATTTTTTTCCTACCAAAGAAGAGGACAATGAGAAATGCATTGGCAGTTTATTAAATGAAACATCTGAGGACACGCTTTATACCACTAAGCATACTAAAGTGCACAATCATTCAAGGTATGAGAGGTTTGCAGCTCTCTGTTACAACAGGAGACCACCATAGGGTCTCCTATTCCACTAAAAAGTTAGAACTTGCTAATACGCGTCCTTTGATGCTATTGATTCTTGCCCATTATCCTCCTGTTTCCCTGCACTGAACTGAGTAAGAAGGTCTGATCAAATCAGCCAGAAGATTCTAAATGCAGTTGTGGTATTGAACATGCTTTATGGGAATTCAGTTCTGCTGAAAGCATCTTGAGCTTATACCTTCTCCGATTCAATACTTCAGTTTTCCACCATTTTGCAGGAATGAACTGCACAAACCTTTGCCACAAACACAAATTTATGGCAGAACTTAGCTATTCCATTTTCAGTCTTAAGAAAGATTAAAGGACTTTGGAAACACATTGAGGAATATTGTCTTTTTCCAAAATGCTTATGCTTTAGTTATTTTTTTTATGATTTCAGTCTCCGGTTTTTAATTAGAGCATTCTTGGAAGCCATCTTAAATAACAACACAAAAATGTGGCTATTTTATGGTTTTCTTTATGGATGTGGAATCAATAGCGTTAAGAAGGAGTGAATTTTTTCCATGTGGCTGATCATGTGACTTCATAATAAGTTGCTGTGAGTAGTAATTAAGGTTGATTCTTCCTTTAATATTTCCTCTTTTCTTTTCTTGCTGCATCTAGTAACAATCCTAAATATGTGAGTCATGTCAGTGTCTTCTATCCTAGCAAATATGAATGTCAATTCAGCTGTAGAATTTATCCTAGAGATCCCAAAGAAAAAGTGCACTTAGAAACTCTAGATAACATGTTTACAGTACTTCAGAGCCACTGGGAAATCATTCTGTTAGTCTCATAAAGCTCTAAATTTTTAAAATAAATAAGGCATTGATAAGAGATTAATCTTCTCCCCAGCTCAATGCTCTCGTGTGTGGGAGAATTTATTTTGGAAAATGTCACATTGTCTGTAAATGGGTTAACTCTCCAGTCCCCTGAAAAAAACTATTTGTATTCCATTAACATGGTTTTAAGTGGTTTTCTTTTATCTAAAATTACTGTTTTCTCAAATATTTCAGTTTTATCTCTTACTATTTCATTTCCTCCTGTATGTGGAGTTCCTTGCTTGTGTGTCAATACACCTTGTCTGCACTGGGTGGCGAAAAGTTTCCAAAGTTTGGGATTTTAGATTTCAGCTACATGAGCCTGCAAAAAAAAAATGTGGACCCATTTACCTACAAAATGGCTTTTCTCCCCAGTGTATTTTTAGGACTGGAATTTAATGAGACCTTTGAGCTTCAATTTGTTCCCTTTAAATGATGGGCTCTGGTGTCTGCTTTCTGTAAAACAGACCCTCGTGTAGCATACCGCCAAACCTCACCAGTTCTCTTGGCCACCTGCACAGCCTCTTCTCTCAGGAGCCTGGGGAGAAACTGGTAGAAGGACTTACAAAAAGATGTTGCTTGCTCTAAAAACATTGCTCATTTTAATTTCCTGAGGCTTCTAGCATCTTATCGAAGTATCAGGGTATCCAAATAAATAGCAATCTAAGTGCTCAGTTCAGCCATTGAAAACGTAACCGTGTTATGAAGACATCTTCTCAGGAGGTCTTTTTTGATGGATGACAGACAACTGCACATCACCACAACGTCCACTCTGTCTTGCCCCTCTTTCCTCTATCTCCATTTCCAAATACCAGTTAACGTCTCGCTCATAGCTGACATCAGTGTCAGCACCTCTTTTCATCATTTTTTTGGGGAAATGAAAGCAGTCTTATTCCCAAGAAGGCTGATGGCATGCACAGCATGTAGCATTTGGCCCTAGGTTGTCACTTGGCACCACGATGCCCCGTCCCACATCCCAGTTTTTCTTTGGAAGGAATTAAGGAGCTGCTGGGAACAAACTAACATTTAGCAGTGTGGAAGGTCAGCAAATCAGGACACAAAGCAAATGAGGGAAGTCAGTTATTCAATACTGTAGATATACTGACAAAAATAGGTTTAGTGGTCACTCACATTGTCATGCCCAAATGCCTTTCATTACCATTGTATGGTAATTACTCACTACAGTGAGTAAAGAGCTACATTCATTGTTTTCGTTGGTATTTTGGAATAGAAATATGTATGTTATAAGGCGATATGTATAGATGTCTAAAACTTTTCATGCCAGCCTGCAGGGAGAATTTCACTCACGATGAGTAACTAAGTAAGTCTCCAACACTAAGGATCTCCAGGAAGTTACAGGGTGCTTTGCCACATAAAAATCCACATTTCACATGCAAAAACCGAAATCAATGGGTAGTTGATATGAAATATTCTCTCTCAAGCATAATTTTATCCCTACTTGAAGGCCACTTTACACCTCTAAAACAGCATCTTGGGAAGACACAGTGCAAGGGGAGGAGGACTGGGCTCCCCCCTCCATCCCCAGCACCTGGTCTATGCTGGAAAGGTCTGGACATGGGTCACTGGCTGACCCCTGACACTGCACAACTGTGCTGGCCAGCTGTAGCCATGAGGCTCAGCTGCTCAGCTCTTTCCTTCCATTAGTTTCTGTCTCCCATTCCTGCCATGTGCTGGCACAACTCATTTCCCAACTGCAATGCTGCGACTTCTCTCAGACTCCTCAGAGATGCCACCAAATTACTGTTCTGGGAACAGGAACGGTGGTGGAGTCATGGAAGGAGAACGAAGAATGTGAACTAACAGGAGGAGCAAAACCCCCTTATTTCTTCTCTTGCCTGAGAAATGTTTGCCTGTAAAGTGTAAGGCAGCCATGGTTTGAATGGGATATGGACCATTAGAAACTGCAAGAGTTAGTTAGGTTGTCTTTTTTTCCTCTCTCCGCACTTAGCTCTAATTTAAGCAAGTCTGTGTGTGGTGTTGTCTCTGGGAACAGCATCAGTTCTGGTGAGTTCCACAAGTGGAAAATAAGAAACAGGGTATATGAAAGCTTTGATGGTAAAAAAGAGAAAGGAGAAGAGTGAAACTCATGTTATTAACAAAATTATTTTTTCCAGTAAAGAAGGAGATGTTTGAAAAAAAAAAAAGTTTCGTGCCTGGTCTCTTTTAACAGAGGTGTTTTGTACCAGTAAAAGTTCATGTGGTATTTACTGTGGATGTAAGCAGTCTTGTGCTCCAAACCCAAGTACCCTTGGCATCTCTACTTATGAAAATTATCCAAGAGTAAGAACCTACTGGAGTTATGCTCCAGTGGTTCACAGCTTCTGGGCCCAATGCAGATTCATTTACAATGGAAAAATGAAGATTTGTATCTCTGAGGTAAACAGCTTGAGTTTGACTGAAAAAGGGTATCAGAACCAAAGGCATCATACAAGCTGTCTAAACTTTAGCTATGCTGCATATAGGTAGGAATTTTAAGAAGGAGCTCCAGAAAGCCTACTGCCTCAAAGTATGTAATCTTAAAAGTACTTAGGGATCAGAATTTAGACACCTAAATGTAGATACCATGCAAGTTCGGAAGCAACCTAGTCTGGGAATTCAGCTCTGTTGTTATCTAGCTCTTCACGCCTCTTTACCTGTGGCCCTTCATAGGCCTTATCTGAAAAGTATGCCCAAAAGAGGCCTCGTGCACCATTTCTTCTGCTTCTCAGGAGAGGGATGAGCTGCCAGGCCCTGCCAGGAACCTGAGGAGGAATCGTGCCCCTTCACTTAGAGCAAGCAAGGAGATTTCCCCCTTCCTTACACCACTCAGATGACAAAGAAAAGAACCCATTGCCAAGAAAGGATGCAGTCCACAGTGCACATTTATTGGATGAAAGAAAAATCATTCAAGGAAGCTCAAACTAGAGCCCATATCTGCCCACTTTCAGGGCTGAGGACCCTTAACACTTCAGTCTCTGGATCAAGGTTGTATTTTTCTTGCTTTCTTTCTGGCCCCAGGACTCTTACATTCTTAGATACTCGGCACAAAATAAAGGCAAGACATAGCTGCTCAGGAATTTGAATGCTCTGAGCAGAGATACTTTGGCTGCATGAGACTCCTGAAAAAGAGTGCATCTGTGCGTGTGCCTGTGTGTGTATGTATGTGTGTGTGAGATATGGCTCAGGGAGAGGAGTGAGACAACACACTGAAAGAGAGCGAGAAAGCAGCTTCGGCAGTCTGAACAGCTCTGCTGTGTAGGCTTGTGGGAAGCCTGGAGAGGTGAATCCTGGATTAATGTTCTGGCAAAATGTCTTGAAGGGATAAGTGAAGAAGCTGTCAGGTTGTTTGATTATTTTCTGTAGTCAAAGAAGCAGGATTTGTACATGCCTGTAAGTCAAGTTGTGTAAAAGATGTGTGATTGAACCCATTGCTGTTTTCTTCCCAGTTGGCAGATCCTAGGAGATCTTGACTTTTGAACAGCTGGTTAGATCAAAACGTGTTGCTAAAAGCAGTAGCATGTTCTCCTGCCCACTCACAGGGAATGTGCAGATATTTTTAAGAATTTTTGTATTTTTACCTTTAAGTGCTGTGCCTACTACCTCACTACTGCTTTCCCTATCTCATGGTATTCAAAGATGCTATTATTTTATAAAACCAGTTTATAGCTCTCCATTTTGATCCCATTGTTTTGAAATAACTCTGATAACTATTGGGTACTCTCTCTCTCCCAAGAAGAGTGTAGGCTGGCTTCCCGTGTTGGCTGTGCTGCTCTAAAGTTTAATGAATTGACTATCAACTGACATAATTGATGCTAAGTTTGAAGTGAATCCTGCAACTGAGATCTATTGAGCTACCAGAAATAAGAATATGAATCTCAGTCGGCAAATATAGACCACAATGGTATATGTCACCTGCCTTTTCTAAAAATTAATTGCTTGGCAGATCACCCACTGCCAGTGAAGAGGGAGAGAGGCTGACAGGGAGATGTACAACTGGGAGTCCTAAATAGTCTGGGAGAGGCTACGGCTGCCTCTTGTTAAAGGGAGGAAAGATGGTGGGGAAGGCAGTCAGATTTCTTTTGAAAGGATCCAAGAAGCCCTTTTGTGTTTCTCTGGTCCTCCCTCTTAGGCAACGCTCTGTCTTTTGGAAGAAGGAACTGATCTACAGGAAGCTTAAGAGAAGTGAATGAACTGCAGGCTGGCTGCTCTGTTGAAAGTAAGTAGTGCTGGCTTCTGCAGAGACAAGGGAAGAAAGCAAATAAGTACCTTCCCTCTGAGCTCAACAACCCAGTAGTACTGATGTCTTTTCAGATGCCTAATATGTAAGTTTAGTCACCTTGGATATAAGTTTAATTTGCATACAAATGATGCACCCACATGTCCCGCTAGAAGTGAGGCAGCGCCCTGGATTCACGTTCCCGTTCTGCCTCAGCATCCAGGTGAAATTTCTCCCCCTCGCTATCAGCGGTGGTCTGGGTCGCACTGAGGCTTGGGCTTGGCTTCCACAGCAGCGCTCGGGGTTCGTCCCATCAGCTCCCAGCAAGGCAGACTTGACTCCGTATGGCTGTAGAAAGCCAACATGGAATTTAACGGAATAAATAGTTTAGCAATGAATATTACAAAGTAACCTTTTAGCTGGTCTTTTTTTTTTTTTTAAACAGGGGATAGATGTTTTGCTGCCAGTTTGTGTGTTTATTTTCCAGTTGCCATAGAAAATAATTGACCTATTTTCTTCCAAGAATAAATATCTTTATTCAAGCTCCCTAAAAAAAACACACAGCCAAGACTTGCACTGAGGCCCCACCCATGCTGTCTGCTGCTACAGCCCACAGCGGACAGATTAAGCTTTGCCATTTTTACTGAGGCTTTTGAACTGTTGGATGAAAATGTGTTTCTTACAGTACATTTATCCTGCTGACTCCTACTGTTTCAGACCAGCGATATGGTTCTAATGAGAAGCCTAAGGAGATGCAAAATGTAAAGAAGTCAAGACGTTCAGCAGTGTATTGCCCCTGGCTTATAACTGTTTTCTCACCATTTCTTTAACTCCCCAAACAGATAACTAAGCCACCTTTCAAAATGTTTCTCTCGATCATTCCTGTTTCTTTTTCACACTCTGGATGTATAAAGGATTCATCAAAAGCCCACTGAATTTACAGGAAGAGTTGATTGCATTAGGATTTCAGTGCTGAGTACATTATCCTTTGTTTCTGGACCGTCTCCTTTCTTTTGCTCATGGATGTAAAATAGGGAGAGGGAAACCTTTGGAGATCCTCATGCAGCTTCCCTCAGAGAGCCGGGCCATTTGCTCCGTTAGCCTTTCTGTAACCCCAGAATGTGTGTGCTCAGGCACTAGTCGCTTTTTCCCCGCATGCTAGTCCCTTAGTATTAATCTTTGTGCATATTTTTCATGTTTGCATACTGCTGTCAACTTGAAATCATTCTAACATTCTTTCTGCCAGATTATAGGCAGTGTTTCTATTTATATATTGTGGATTTATTTTTTCATTGCTGCTAAGCACTGCACTGAATCTTTGAGAGATTTACCTACTGCTTTATCCAGCAACATTTCTGTTCAATGTTCAGTGGTGTCCAGGGCAAGTGAGGCAGGCTTGTCATGACTGAGAGTGGCTGTAGCACTCCTGCCTTATTCGCTGAAAATGTGGGAGCGTGTGGTAAATGCAGCAGAAGGACACAGAAAATGAAAGAACAGCCGTGTAATTCTGAGCTGAATTTGTGCACCTGCACAGGTAGTTGCTATAAACAGCAAGGGCTTCTTCTTCCATTCTTCTTGTGCAAACGAATCAGCATCTTGCTACCTGTTTTCCAGGCAGTTACAACCCAGCGCTGAGTATAGAAGGACAAAGTAGAAAATTCCCCCAAGTCATGTTTGTGTCTGGATCATTCGTAGGACCGTGTATGAGCCCAGACTTGCTTCTTCTCCTCAGATGAATGCAAGGCCCAGCTCAGCAGTGGGACCAGGCGCATGCTGGGGGTAGAGCATCAGGACGTATCCTGCACCCCAGCACCAGCTGAAGCGCACCTCTGTGCCCGCGCTCTGCTCCGCAGCCCCGGGCCACCCTCGGAAAGGCTGGGACGCAGCGGGCACACATCGGCTCCCTCGCTGCCCCGCGCCCCTCGGCAAGGCGCCTGGTCCCCCAGCCGGGCCCTCGCGGCTGCAGGTGGAGATCACTGTAACCCACACCCTCACACAACGTCGTGCACGCTTTGAAATGCAGTTGTTTAAACCCATCCAGGTTATCTGTAAATTCCTTTTTTAAATATGCAAATATAAAAAAATGCTTTCTTAGTGCACATTACAGGATTGTTTCGGATATTAAATTAAAATCAAGCATAGCTAGCATTCCTGAGGTAAATAAGACTGATGACCACTGGGAAAAGGAAAGGGAAATTATTATTTACTCAGTGTTGGCTGTAACGCCAAGTTAAAAAAGACATGCTTTTGATCTTATGTCTTCCCACTACGTTTTCATGTATGAGAGTTAAGTGATCCCAAAGATGCTCACGAGTCTCCCTATCCCAACGTTACAAATTACTTAGTGTTCTCCATGGATTGATAGCCAGATAAATAGAGGCAGTGTTTATTTTACCACTCAGCAGATCTTTCAAATATTATTACTGTGGCATATTTCCTTTGTTTTATTTTATTTCAAGTGGAATGCTGTTTAAGACTTTAGGTCACTGCTTTATGCCCTTGGGCCGGGTACAGATCTTTAAGCAAGCCACTACAAATAAATGGTAGAGATTTTCATGTGATTGCAGATCACGACAATGCTGTTGGGAACATTTTATTTAAATGCCATGTCACTTTCACCTACTGCCTTCGGGCCAGTGCATGACATGCAGTAAGTGTCAGGCAAAATGTCACAACTGTGAGGAAGAGCTTGTGTGAATGTTAAACTGGAATGTGGAAAAATGGTGTCACATACCCTGTAATCTAATATTGTTCTGCCTTAAAAGGGATGTTTTCTCTATGGAAATATGTGTTTAACCAGAATGACTTCTGCCTGAAGTTCAACAGAAACTGAACTTATCTGTTTATCCCCAACTTTCTTGGGAAGCTCTTGCTACAGTGGTTCAATTCCAGGTCCTTGTATATTTTGCTGACATGGTAAGAGCCTTTAACAAATAAACTCAAAGCATGGAAAGAAGAGGACTGAAATTAATTTTCTTATGGCATGAGAATAGCATCTTTCTCCTAAGACTCCAGGGTAAAGCTGAGAATATATCAGTTCCATGATGTATCATTTTCTACCTAAAAGATAGATGTTCCTTTTCACTTTGCTCTGTGGACTGGTCATTCACTTAAGGAGTAGGTCTTCTTCAAACAGAAGTAGTAGCTGAAAAAATAGCTGAAGAACCAATGGACAGATAGAGAGAAATGTTATTTTCAACCAATGGTAGATAATGGCTCAGTAGCCAGCCAACAGTCTTACTCTGCTTTACCTGACAAAGTCAAATGAATGCAAGGAAGTACCCATGCAGTCAACCAATACAATATTTTGTCTTTTTTCCATTTGCCAAGATCTTCATCCCTAAGTATGCATCCCACTACCCGGAGCAGAGTCCCGCTCATGACGGTGCTGTTTCACCTGCTGTGACCATTTTGCTTTCTTTCACCACAGCCAGAGCAGCAGCCCCAGTCAGACTCAGGAAGGGAATCCTTTTCTGGCAGTGACCAGGAGCAGAACCAAGTATAAGAACAGGGCAAGCATCTAGTGATATTTCCCTGGTACGTACTCGGCTCAAGGATTTAAGAACTCGTGATGCATTATGTGAAGTGTCTCTTTTCTATTTCTTTTGAATCTGTACCTTGTTAGGTCTATTTGATATCCATAGATCTTACATTAGAAATTACTGTGGAAAATTGCATCTTACTCACCTTTCCATTACTACTCTTTGGTTAACAGAAGTCTCACAGTATTCCTCAGTTGTTTGTTTTTTTTTTTGTGGTCTGCATGCCTTTCTTCTCAGGGAAGCCCTGTTTTAACTTCGGGCAATCCTTGTTGTCCTTCTCTTTATCTTTTCTATTTTTACTATAAACATTTTGAGATGAGGGTACTGGAAGTGCATAGTTTTCAAGTCCTGAGTCCACAATGGATTCACACAATACTCTTTTCCAAAAAATCTTCAGCACTTTAGCAGCTTAATTGATCATTATTAAAGACTGACCTTTCGAAATCTCTCTCCTGAGTGATAGAAACCATTTCCAAGTCTAACATGTATATTGTTAAATTGTTTCTCCCACAGGCATTCCTTTACATTTATGCATTCAGTTTCATTTGTTGTTTTATTACTCCCTTAGCATCATAAGGATCTCCTGCAAATCTTCAGAGTCAGCTTTCATTTTGATTACCTTGAACAATACAGTACTATCAGCAAGTTTTGCCACTTCACTTTTTAACCCCTTTTCCATTTCACTGATTATATTCTCTGGCCCTCTTTTTACTGGTTTACTGGGTGTTTTCAGTGGTTTTGCATTCTTACTTCTGACAAACATATCAAATTCCATTCACCTGGTATCGAGCTGGTTTTAAACAAGAGGTTATATGCAGCAGTTAATAGTTCAGCTATTTCAGGTTTGCGTTCCTTTACAGTTCTGCTCTGAACAACGTCTGGGTATGGTGTTTTGTTATTGTTCACTTTGTTGATGGTTCCACTTACACTGACAATTCAGTCAGTGACATATCCTCAGATACAGGCACCACAAAGAAGGAGTCTGATGGGGAAATATTCCTGAAGTCTCCAAAGAGAGCACAGCTACAAAAAAAAATTGTTTACCGTTTCTGTTATGACCTTATGTTCTCTGAGTACTCCCTTTTATGTTTGGCCATCTATTGCCCTGCAAACTTTTTGGCTGACTTTTCATTCCTCATCTGTTTGGAAAAGAATTTATTATGACATTTTATGTCTTTTTCAAGTTATTCCTCAAATTCTTTTCCAACCTACCTTCTTATGCATTTACATTTAACCTGCCAGATTTTTTATTATTTTCCATTTTCCTCTTTTCAAAGTAGCCTCAGATATTTGAAAACTGTCTTCTTACTTCAAATATCTTCCATTAACTTGATATTAAATCATGTGAATCGACTGTTTTTGACTTAGGATGGAGTGTGCTGTTGTTTTGAAAGTCTGTAGGGTAGAAATGATGCAATTGTTCTGAGCCTTTGATTTCTGGTCTATAAATAGTCTTCATGTTAATGGCAAACATTTACTCTTTTAGTTCCCCTTTCAGGTATTTTTTCAATAACAGGTCTCATTTTTATATGTTTGGTTTTTTTTTTTAATCAACTGCTACTGAAGACTTGCATCTCCCCAAAATTTTGCTTCCCTAGATTTTAAATCTAGATGCATTATAGTTAATGGTTCATTTTCACCCACAAGGAGATTCCTCTTAGACATTTTTTTTTCCTGACACTATGCCATGTACTGTCTTGTCTGCTCACCACTCTGTATCTCGTCTTGTGGCATGTGCTGCATATGTTAGGGTTTGGAGCTTCTTGGTCTTTTCATAAGTAGCATTTGCTTTTTCCACATTTTGGCTGATGAGAGCTAAAACTGTTGCTGAAGGGAATTTGAATGACTAGCAGTGAAAAGCTTAAAATGTGGATGGAGACCAAACTGCTCATGGATACCTATCAGTGATCTCACCAGCACTGATGTGACATTCATTGGTATCAAGGGGAACATACATTATAATATTTTACCTCCAAAACACCTATCTCTTTATTTTCCATTCCAGAGCCCCTGCCATTGCCTTTGGGACCATGCTACTGCCTTCTCACTTGTCTGAACACCTGGCCATAACTGTTTGTCTTTATGTGCCCCTTTCAAACATGAAGAGAGATTCTGTCCATGTCCTACTTTCAGCTGAGGTCATGCACCCAGCGATGCATTGCCTAATTCAGATGGGATTCTCTGCACTGCCACTATGCTTTCTTCTTGTGAAATACTCCCTTCCTTGAACTATTTAATTGCATCAACATGAAACTTGCTTGTTCTAGACAGCAGAATGATGTAGCGTCATCCCAGACTCTCAAATGAACCTGTCAGTCATGCAGTCGTGTCATCTCACTGCACTTGATAAATCAGTCACAGGACTGCTCATGTAGGCCAACTTGTTAGCATCATTACCTCTGCCCTCAAAGTGATCATCTGTTCTATATGCCTTCTTCATCTATCTCAGACGCAAGTCTCTTAAACTCAAATTTTCCACATTATGGCATAGAACAGGGCAGTGAGCTCACTGACCTCACTTAACGCTTTATTAATGAATAAGTAAATTATTAAAATACATTGAGAAAGGAGAAAAAATGGAAACTATGCTATAAATAGAACGAGCTTGCTGTTTCAGAGTTAAGCAGTCATCTATACTCATCTTCTAACTTATTCAACTCACTGCTCTAATTCATTATTTTTTTTTCCAGTATAAAAAAAAAAATGCACTCGTTTCTATAGCAATCCTCTGAATTTACATTGAGATGATCTAGATAGCCCCCGATGTTTTACAGGGTTTTTTTTGTCTGTGTAACCAAAACCTACGAACTTGAGTTTATCTTTAGTTTTTGAAGATATCCTTGAGGTTAGCACTGGATCTGGACAATGATGACAGCTACAATACAGTAGAAAAATGAATAAAGGAGGTTTAAATTGGTTTCATCAGGATGTTGCAGCCACAGTAACCTTGACATAAACCAGCTGCGAGTTTCTCAGGCTAAAACAGCCCTGAGATGAATCAGTTTTAATAATACTTCTGGCTTGTGCACTATTATAACTGTATCTAAAAGTCCTCCAGGTTTATTGAGTTCAAGAGATAATGTTATTATTCGGTTTTATTTGCATTAGTCCTGTAAAACTCAAGCAATAAGCTCCTCACGTGCTATGTACTCTAGAAGCTCCTAAGTGACCGGTAAAGGAGTTTGTGGCAAATCCCATATCTCAGAGCTGGGCAGACAGGCCCAAGTGTAACCGTAAAGCTCAGGACAAATCATACATCTCTGTACAAAAGGCCAGAGAAAGAAAATCCTCATTCTCAGTTGCTTCCTTTAATTCTGATTAAGACATGGGCCTGGAAATGCCAGATCCAGCAGGAGTTGTGCCACTGCCCTGGACCTTACAGACAGGTCTACCCTTTAAGGTCAGTAAACGTGGGTATTTTCAACTCAACTTACCTAGAGTGCTGAGTGTCACTAAACCAGTCTAGGAGTGATTGCTCTTCTGTTTGTTTATTGTCTAAGGTGATGAAAAGTATGCTTATTTTAACGAGTTTCCTTAGCTCACATAGCACTTCTGCAGCTGTCACTGTGTTTAATGCTGATGAAGACTGAACTGAAAAGTTTGGGGACTGAACCTGTATTATGGCTGAGTCTTGCTTTGAAGACAAATCTAGGTGGTTACCAGGTGAAGTTTGATGGTACCAAATTCTTGTTTGATATTTCCAGAACATTTTGCCTCTCCCCACCTCATGTACTTCTTATTTCTTCAGCAAGGAGGCAAATCGGGAATAGCCTTGAAAAGCAAGTCCCAGTACGTTTTGATTTGTCTTTATCCAAGCACTACTGAGGCCAATTTGGATCATGAAATTTGCATCTGAATTTACCAATCATCTGAAATTTAAAGGACTAAAATCTTAAAATTCTAGTATACCAGTCTTTTTGCAGGCAAGAAAATTATTGAGGATGATCCAGCAATATTGCCCACAGGCCTTTTTGAAACAGGGAAGATTTTGCATCACTCTGAGACTACTCGGTGCAAACCAACAAAATCTGAGAACTTCTGTGTGCACAGTCCTGGTGGTAATCTTACCACTAAGGACTGCAGCATTAAAATCATGTGTCTGAAATACAGAAAAAAAAATGTCAGAAGGCACTCCCTTGCTCTATCATCCATATCCTTAGCCTGTGAAACAAAGGACTTAGGGGTAGGAAACTGGATGTAGTCTGTACCATATGATTAAGGGTTGCAGTAGTGGAATAGAAAATAAATGCAGCTGAGAACAGCATGTGTAACATGGTAAGCCAAACAGGTAATACTGCACAAAGATTCTAAATATTCAAAGAGAGATGTTCCTGGTGAAGATCCCCCTTAACAGTATTGCAAGTGTCTCTGACTGCTGGATATTTGGGCACAAGTCAGTTTAATCACAGCATGGGAGGTGAATTTCAGTAACTTCCTATTAATTCTGCCTTTTCCTACCTTACTGTCCCTATTTGCCTTCAACCAAGACACATGCATCCACGTATGTTGCTTTTACATTTATAGAATGGGGCTAGAAGTGTGTAAACACCCTGATTTCTTGTTATTTGGCTCAAGGTAATCATCTTAACCTTCCTGACCAAAAATTTCATCAACATTTGCAGTTTGTTGCATTTGAACAAATGATCTCACTATAAATGCACGTCTTTGGTGTTCCTCTTTCTCAGCATCCTGTGATTTTCCCTTCAAGAAAAGGAAATTTGAAATGCAAATGGCAATTTTTAGTGGCAAGACCCTTTGCAAAGCCTTCTCACAGCTTGAGAAAGGTCCTTTTACAAAACTGTATGTGCTGTCTGGCAGGACTAGATGATGATCTAATTCTTGTCACCAAACCAAAACAGAGACCTGACTGGAGCTGTTCAGGAATTTTAGGACAACATTTAATGTCATTGGAAAATGCTGACCTGTCAAAGACAACATATTCTTTGGAAATAGTTTGGTTCCAACTAACTTTTCTCAAATCACAGTCATATTACCCTTAAAAACTTGCCTGGTTTTCTGACAATTCATGTAGAGATCTGCTCAGGAGCTTGTGTTTACAGGGTCTAAAGCTCTGGCCATCTCTGGCAAAGCTTGAAATAAGTTGGGTTGGAAGGAGCTGAGGCCCCAAAGTTTACCATTTTTGAACGGAAAGGTGGTTTGCAGAAGGGAACACTTGAGAAAATAATCAGAAGAAATCCCTCTAGTTGGTTGCTGGCTTCCCAGCCCCACTTCTGGGCTACAGCAGCTGATGAGAGCTTCTGCAGAGAGCGAGGAAGGTCCATTGCTCGGCCCTTCTGACAGGAGGAGACCAGAGCAGAAGCAACCCAGCACCTCAGGCTCCATCCTGGCAGCAACAGGGCTGCTCCTCTCATTTCCAGGCCTGCTGGGAAAGGGGAAGGAGCAAATGGCACCTGCCTCTGGTCAGGAAGGAGGACGAGGACGTTGCCATTGCAGCTGTGGGAGGAAAGAAGCGGCACCTCAGAGAGCAGCTCTTCATAAATCTCGTTCCCGCTGGTATAGACCTGACTTGGGGCTTGAGAGATGAAATTCATTTGGGGACAGAGGATGACTAATGGCAGGTTGGTGGCAGCCCCCACGTCCCTTCTTTCCGTGTTTCCAGAACACGCAGAGCACCGACGCCTGCTGTTCAGGCGAGCCGGTGGTCGGAGGTCCCCAGGATTTGAAGCCCTGCTCGCAGAGCTGTTAGCGTCCCTTCCCCTTAGCCCCCGGCCTGTAGCACGGCGTGCAGCAGCACGGAGAGCTCCAGGCTCTCGAGTTCAAGTGAGGGCTCTCAAGCCTTCCAGCCTCCCCGCTGCGGGACTGGGTGCCAAATGTAGACGCTGCAGCTTTTCGGCTGCCTGCTCTGGGGTCGGCAGCCGGGGAGCCAGGAGGCAGACGGGGGCGTTGGAGTGTTCTGGGCCGCCGCCAGAGCGCGGCGCGCCGTGCCAGGCCTCGGGCTGCGGCCGCGGACACACCGGGGAGTCCCTGGGAGATAAGGCAGCTTCGTTGTGCTTTGGAAAAAAAATAACAAAGCAAGACAACCAGGGAAATTTGTGGGGGATGACAATAGCTGCGGTTTCCATTCCAAATCAGGGGGGAGATCTTTCATGTTTCAGAGTACAAAAAGCTCAGTTTTAGGCAATTCTAGCCGCAGTCTCAAGGCCTCAATCTATGCAACTACTTAGGCATCTACAGACTCACAGAAGCAGAGCTAGCCAGATACTTGCTCTTCCCCTTCACCGGGGAATGTTTCTAATGCATGTTCAGACTTCAGAAGACAAAATGCACATGGCTTACAGTAAGCAAGTACTTATCAGTTATTTCTTCAGGACACTGACCTTCCTGCCTCTGTTGCTGTGAGAGATCAGAATATTGTAGCCGATACCTGTAGCTACCTGTAACTATTATTAATACAACTGGATGCATCACACAAACTGGCTGCTAAATAACAAGGCACTTCACCAGCACTTTCCTTACTCTGTGGCAACCACAGAAGCAGGGCAAAAGATATGTTGCTTCTCATACCTTCAGCAGAACATGCCAGTCTTCACAATTTCTGCTCGTGTTGTTGTTTAAGTCCATAGATGCTAGGAGCTTACCACCATATTTTCATCTGAGCCTTGCATACATGCAGCTCATCACTACATGGCAGAATCACTCCTGTGAGGACTTTAAAGGATCCCAGTGAGTAGGATGCAGGATCCTGCTTCCTGTGACAGCTGCACTTCTTTCTGCCTCCGCTTTACCCATTGTCAGTCCCACAACAGCTCCTTAGTGCTGGCTCTGGAAAGCTCAGCACCACTCCACTCCACACTGGGCTGGTGCTGTCCTGAGGAACCAGAAGTTAGCTTTGCAGAGCATGTTAACCCTTGGTGACAGCTACGTTCAGTGTTGTGAAACCTGAAGAGTTTGTGAGTGTTTGGAGGGTCATGATATGTAGAGTGGTCTTTAAAGCCTAAAAGTCATCCTGGCCTTTGCTGCCTCGGTCAAAGTGAAAGCTGTTCATGAAAGGGTTGGGAACCACTCTTTTGAGCTGTTCTGGGCAACAATCAATCTTTTTAAAATGTTCGCTCAGGAAAGATCTGCCTTCTGGAGCACACATTGTTTACAGGCTGAATTCCATTCTGCAGTTGATATTTATAGCTACTATGAATCTTTTAAAGGAGAATGGCCTCTAATTGCCATAAGGTATGAGGTTTTAATAATATAATACTTACAGAGGTTGGATAAGATGTATGGTAGTTTTTTTTGTTTTTTTTTTTTGTAGCCAACACATTGCAGACAAAGAAATATAAAATGACCTGCATCCATGCTGGTTCCAGCAATAACAATTACAGATTGCATACAGAGCAAATGAAGGCATATTTCTTCTTCCTAGGGCAACCTAGCTGGCTCTCTGTTTTTCTGATTATTGGCTGTTCGGTATACAAGACTTCTTTTTTAAAAAGATTTTCATACACACGGGAGAATAAGCAACCTGACAGTTCCATTAAAAGACACAATAATTGCATGCATTATAAGAAATTGAGATGCATTTGTTTCCTTAATAAAGCAAACCCTATCTAGCTGCATTTGTAGAGACACAGCGACTCCTAGTGGTAGTTAGTAAATACAACAGGCTGACCCATAATTTATCTGGAGTACCGGAGCAGACCATTAAGTTAACTAGGTCACATGCACACCAGGGTCAAAAAAATTCCCACGTATGCTGTTCAGTGACGGAAATGTGAGTCTGTGTCTATCTCTATTTTATACATTTCATTGAAGCTCCTAAATTAAAATACAACAGAAATGTACAGCAGGGATCATACTAAGCAAAGAATAATAAAGATGTCAAAAGTCTCCACCTTCTTAGCTTACATTTTATACTTCTGGAAAATTCCTTTAAGAAAATAAAACCATACACCTCCCGATTTTTCCAGCTTCCCACACTACCATGAAGTTAATGTAATGTTTTCTCAGCGCCCTCGATAAATAAAAGCTATTGGCTCAGGTACAATTCAAATAATTCACTATTTCCATTTGTCACAAAACTTTTGCTAAAGTCTGTAGGGGAAACCATTTTATCTTTAGGGCAGGAGATCGGATGTTTTAAATCCATTTTGTTCCTCCATCTTTATTTTAGGTTTCTCGCTATCAAGTCTGCTCTTACATTTGATAATGTGTGAAGACCACTTCATATTTTCAAAAGCAAAGCTGTCTGTTCTAGCTTTAAAGGGCAGGTTGAAATTCTATTATGATTTTTTTTTTTTTCCAGGAGCCAGCTCAGGCTTCCAAATGGAAACTCAGTGCCAGGTTTAATTAAAAAACAAATCGCTGTTGCTTCATTTTAACATAAATTAAAAGTTTGCTACTTGAAGTGAAATGAATGTTGAGGAGTGATTCCTAATCTAGCAATAGTAGACTCATTGATCATTTCTGTAGAGCAGCAGCTCGGCAGTTCAATTCCTTTCAATCAAAATTTTTGTTTAATCTTTGCTGAAAATTCACAGAGGTTATTCTTATGTTCTTATGGTCAGCAGAAGGAGTACAACAGTTTAAGGGTGCTTCTGTGCCAGGCACAGACTAGCACTGGTACGCTGCAAAAGATGAGACAGTGCATCTTCAAGAGCCAGAGGAAGCGAAGCAGCACTGAAGCCCAGGCTCTACTGAAGATTCAAGAAGAAATCCTGGTGACATCAGTGGAGCATAACTGTGGGTATCTGCTTATAAGCGTTGGTCCAGATGACTCATACTTTTGCAAATCTGCCAGTGAAAAATCCCTCAAGACTGAGTCTTCAAATATACCACAATAGTCAAGGTTACAGTTGGGCTTATTTTCCAAGCCATGAAATACTTGGTTTTGTCCTAAAGCCCTCAGAACAGCCTCCTAGTCATCCTTACTTCCTTCCACGTAGTGATGGAAAAGATTTTCTTCCTAACAATCACGCAAGTTCACTCTCATCTGCTAATGTATTATTCAGAACAGGGACTGTTTAGGCCTTTTTTAGGCTTATCTGTGAAATAAATTTGCAGATGCCCTTTAAATGTTCAAACAGGTCTGTGGACAGGAAAAAAGGGAAGGGAATAGAAAGGAGTAAAGTTAAAGGAAAAAAGGAAAGCAAACACAGAGGAGAAAAGTTAAAGGCTTGCTTCCTGTATGTGGAGGAATCTCTACAGTTAGAAATAGTCCCAATTTTATCTTCCTTCCATTGGAGCCCAGCATGTTTTCACACAACAGGAGTAGCACAATAAGGAAGTTAATGCTCTTCTTGCGTGCTAGCTAGTTATTAGAGACTCACAGTAAGGAAGGTGATCAGAGAATACTTGTCACATGCCCAGACTACCCTAATTCAAGGAAACTGCCACCTCAGTGCATCATATGAGGCAGGTCAAGCCTCGGGTGAAGCAAGCTTTCTGTGTAAGAATTTTAATTAGCAATGAGCAGAATAAAATACATAAGCTGCTGAAAGTTAACAAGTGCTACTGTTTGAGATTTATGCTCAAATCCATGCTGTGTACTTCCCTTTCCTCACCGCCATAACGGGTTAGCAGTATACTGGATAGTAATCTTCAAATATTACAATCATCCTTCTAATCTTATTAAAAAACTTGTAAGAAGCATTAAGGGCACATTTATACCACTTGTGGGAAACAGTCCAAATACAACGAACCAAAAGCTGCTTATCTACAAGCCAAAACAGCATTATATGACTGAAGGGGGCCAAGTTAATCAGAGCTATCAAGGGACTAATTCAGGTCCAGAAGGCTGGGAAGGCAGATTAAATGATCGTTCGTAAATCATTGAAAGCATACACTATACAGTATTGTAACAACAAACAATGATCTTCTGTAGGGTGCAGTTTCCTGCTTTCTATATATCTATGTTTTGACATTTTAAGTATCTCATCAGCATCTTTTTATCCCTAAGTTGTGAATGTGTAGCAATAGTATTATAACTCAGCTTGTTAATCATCAGACCTTTAGGAAGGAAAGGGATAGACTGTAAAAACAAACCTAAAATTGTTCATGTTTACAGGCAGTGCTACTGTGCTTTACTACAAGCACGTACAAAAGGGAATATGATCCAAGATATTGTGGACAAAAAGAGCAACTGAGGGACTGTGAAAAATCAACTTTATATATGCCTTAGGCTCCATTGCTTTGTAGAATGGTGGGGAGGGCACTGCTGGTTAACTTTTTGCTTTTAAAATGTTGTGTAGAAGTACTAAATGTGCTGTTTTAGTAAGGAAATCAGCACAGCAATACGAAGGCCTATTCACTGACTCCACTATGTTTGTAATAACTGCGATTTTATCTTACTTTGCCTTTCTTCTAGTAGGATTGAGACTATCCACAGGCTGTGATTACTTTTGATTCCTCTTTAGAACTGTCTTCCAAAGGCTCAGTTACCCATTTTTGAAAGTGGTTAAACCTTTTCTCTTCGGCTGCTTGCTTTTTGCCCCCTATCAACAGTCCTAAAAAAGACTTGTCTACATACCAAAAGTAAAGGATTCTTCCAAGGACTACAGTTAATGGCACTTATTCCTGATCTCAAAAGACATAGAACAGTACCTGATTTTCCCTTGCTCTGTACTGTATGTATTTATTTACATCAACGTATAGTGAGGGCAAAAGGCTGCCTTTGCAAAGCGCTCTCTCTGGAGACACTCTGGGGTAAAAGACAACACAACACATTGGGGAGAAGAGAAATAAAGCTTTAATTACAATAATTAAATTATGCATATTTTTGGTTTTGTTTTTTCATAGAAAACAGAAGGGTCTTCAGGGTGAAGACAGCAGCTCAGTTGGGTAGCACTGTCAAATCAAACTTGTACGGATTTGTCCCAAACACTATGGGCAAGATCGCTTGTTCATTTTTGTGACTTCATGGACTTGTTTTTTCCTTCTCTTCTCCTTTCCCTTTCTCCACCGAAAAACTCTACATAACCCAGTTATAGCTCTAGGAAGGTGATTGCCTCAGTGCTCAGCACAGCTCTGTGGTTTTCGGCATAGCATCAGACATAAGCCCTTATCTGGTTCTCTCCAGGCCTTACGCAGATCTGCCTCCTCTGTGGCTCAGGTTTTCCGATTGGTCCTATTATTTCAGAATGTCAACTGCCAATAAAATGCCACAAACTCTTGGAGTACAAAGTAAATATTTTCTTGGTCATTCCCATTTCTTAGCATCTTGTCCAGGATCCTGGTTTGCTCGGAGCTTCTTCCTAAGGTCCTTCAATTGCAATCATCCTCAGAAAGGATCACCCATCTTCATTCAAGCTCTAGGACTGAATTTTTACCACCATTTCTCCAAGATCTTGTTCTTACAAGGCCACCTGCTTGGACTGCCCATATTTTCTTTTTCAGGTTCAGCAGTAGCTAGTAACAATTTTCTGTTAGGTTCTTTCTAAATCTGAGTTTTTGCAAGTACCTTTAAATGGAAAGTGAACTTCTTTGAAGATGTGCTGGTTGTTTCAAACACCTGTCCACATCCAAGTACATTAGTTATGAGGCCTAATGGAGCTCTTTGGTTTTGTATCATGTGTCTTCACTGTCAGAGTGAATTTATATATCCGAAGACAACACTCAGTATGTTGCAATTCAATATCCACCAGAAAACAGAGAGTGTGCTTATCTCCTTGTTTTTTCTTACAGACCAAGGCTGTGGAAGGCAAGAAATTTGCCTGTGTCGACAGCATCAGGTGCAAGTGGTAAAGAGTAAACAAAGGAATAGGCAGAACAGAAATGGTCTCTCTAACGTATTCAACTTTTCGTTGTTTCTACCATAAACAACATTAGCTTCTGTTTTTGGTGAGACATATGGTCTGCTGAGGGAATAGGAAGGCAAGAAACCACAAGAAGAGAGATGCAGGGGTTACCAAGAGCTTGCTTATCCTTTCACATTTTGACTAATCTGAAAGCTTTGAAGCATGAAGTTGCTCTGCTGAGAAATAAGCAACTGAAAGGATTGAAATTCATAAATGTTGATGAGACTGTCTTCTTTAAGCTTTGTTATTTTGAGATCTCCTGTCTGTGTCAAAATAAAAACCCAGTATTTTTAATAAAGAAATCTATATGTCTGTTTTCACTGAGGCAGCTGAGTAATTTTAAATACATTTTTCCATTTTATTCCAATTTACTCAATTTTCAGTCTATGGATTTTATATAGGGTTTGGCTGCTTGGAAAAAAAAAATGATTTTCTAGCCTATGTGAGATTTTGTTGATAGAGATAACTTAAGCATTTTCACTGAATTCAGTGCTTTGCTGAATTGGAGTCATGCCTTTGAAGGATCCTAACTATGGGGAAAATGCTGTATTGCTTTTTACTGGCAAGGCAGAGAGAGACAAATAAAATGGCTTTGAAGAACTCTCTGGCACAAAACAGATGTCACATGTACTCATGAGGACATAACACAGACTTAATGAGCTCATGATATACTAGTGCCCGTGGTTCAAAACTGCCTAGAAAAGTGAAACAGCAGCTCACTGGTGCTCCTGTCCTTTCGTTACAGTGGCAGGCTGGAAACAAGAGTCTGCCCTTTGGTCGAACACTGCTTTTTACAGAAGTGGCCAAGTGACTCTTCTGTTTCTTTTGCTGTGTTTGGAGCTGCCTTGTGTACACAGTTTTGGCCTGGGATATTTGTGGACTTTGAGGGCCCAGAGCCTCTGAATATATGGGAAATTGTTTAGTGGTTTAAGCCCTGGAGACTTCAATGTCCTGCTTCACAAAGGTGTCAAGTCTTTTATTATGGTATAAAAATGTATATTTTACAGAATTGTGGACAAGTGAGACTAGATGGGACCTTATGGTATAAGCATCCGTAATTGGGCAGGATACTGATAAAACCATTTGTGATATATATTTATCTATCTCGCCCTTTGAAATTTTCCATATTCTCCCTAGGTGCTATTTCACCTTCCTGGCATTAGAAAGTTTCTGCCAATATCCAGTTTAAATATTCTTTGTTGCAAATTTAGCTTCTTTATTTTCCCAGTGGACAAAAAGAATGGTTGCTTATCATCTCTTTACAGCAATGTTTAACAAACAGAAAAATTTTATCTCATCTTTTTCAGACTTCTTTCTCAATCAAAACAAGGTTAAACCATTCCTCATAAGTCACATTTTCTTAACCTCTAGCTGTTCTTCATGCTCTGTTTTCGCAATAGCTTAATATTTCCGGTCTTCCACAGAGGACCCCTGATTCTTTTGTGTTACACAGGTTAATCGCCATTTTGTATTTGTGAAGTTGATGTCTCATTCCCAGACACAGCTCTTTACATTTCTCTGTACTGAATTCCTCAACACTGTTTTTGGACCAGCTCTTACATGTATACAATTTTATTTATAGTTTTGTATACCAACAGGGCTTGTAACTCCTCCAAGCTCCATATCATCTGAAATCTTATAAGCATACCCTCCATTTTGTCACTTAAACCATCACTTAAAACACTGGTTAGACCAAGCAAGGACTTAATTTATTGTATGTTCTCTCACTCAAAGAAACATCTGTGATAACTCTTTGAAAGTAATTTTTCAACCAGTTGTGCACCCATTTTATTTATACATACTCAATTAGCTTCTCTGTAAGGATGTTGTACAGGATGGTGTTTAAAACCTCATTATGATAGGTCCAGACTTATTTTTTTCTCTTCTCAATCTTAATACTCTGTCAGAAATGTTCCCTGGAAAGTTTTGTTCACACTATTTTTTATCCCTATCATTTAAATGGTTACAAAATGTTTGTCTGATAATCCATTGCAGATTTTTTTCTCCATATCCAAGTGAGGTTGGCTGGTCTATAATTTCCCGTTTTTAAGAAAGAAGTACTGAGCTTTCCACTTTCTTGCCTCCAGAAGATTATGAAGACAATTGTCTATGGTTTAATGATTCTTTCGTCTTGCTACTTACATACTTATCGGTGAATTTCACAGGTTCTGCTAATCTCAGTTCATCTGTTTTAGTGAAATAATTTTCACTTATCCTTCTTTGTACTACCGTGACCTTGGTAGAATGATTTGAGTAGATGCCTGATCAGAATGAATCTTTGTGGCAATGAATGAGACAAAAACAAGTTTGAAAACTAGTCCTGCTTGCATCATCCATTATTTGCTTTCCTATTTGGTTTGTTTACAGAACTATGCATTAGTTTATCTTTCTCTTTTATATAACCTTTATAATTAGAACTTATGTAAAAGATTTATACAAACTTTCCTTGCTGCATTTTATACCCCTGCTAACTGAAACTCATTGTGAACCAGTGTTTTTGATTTTATCCTTGTATGCCTGTGCTATTTTATTGTAGTCTCAGTTCTGCACTTTTTTTCTTCTCCTACACAATTATGTTTTGATTTTCAAAATACATATATTCGGTTTTAAAGTTACTGTTACTATTGTTGCCTAGAATTTCTACAGCATCACTTGAGATACAGCAATTGACTAGTTGGACTTCTTCAAGTTCACTTAGTTCATCAAAGACTGATCTTACAATGTAGATTATTCTATCCCCAACAGCTGTCAAATGACTCATGTATAATAAACATAGCTTTCTCAAATTTCTGATACCTTCAGCTATGAATGAAAATGAAAAAAAAAAGGGTCACATTGCTAGGTGAACTATTCTGATATGCTTACAATATTTTGATCACAGCAAATGCATACATAAGATTAGATGTTTACTGCCTGATATAGCACAACTACCTACATTTTAATGCCATCAAATATATGGTAGGTTTCTTTTGCAGAAAATTATAAACACTGCCTCTTACTCAGCTACTGTATCATGTAATTAATATAAACTGCCCCTCAGCCCAGAGAAAGTAACTCATAGAAGATCAAACATGATCTTCCTGTGGAACAAATCAAGAAGCATTCTGTTACCAAGAAGCTTATATCAAGGAGCATTCTGTTACATCAAAGAGAGCATTGGTAGACATATGAATTGCCATCTCCATTTCAGTTACTGCGCTGTGTGGCCCTGGCAAACATTATTCAAACTTTTCAGCCTTGGTATCCAGTGACTGACTGTGCAGAAAGTTAACAATAGGTCAGGGAAGTGAGTGGTATCACCTTCACAACCTCCTGACTTGCGCTTCATGCAGATTAGCCAGTCCTGGCATTGGTATATCAGGTCTCTGCCTACAGTGTGCATTACTAACTTGAAAGGAGCACTCTGATACTTCATTAGACCAGCATACAGAAGATATCAAAACCTCAATGCAAACATGTGACTTCTCTAAATGACTTCTCTAAACTATATGATAGGATTTTCAAGTCCTAGTAGTGTACAAACTTCAGACCAACTTGTTAAAACATTCAGATTCTCAGCATTATATGCTTGATTATGGTGTGAAATAGCAGAAAGGAAATTACCTAATTTTTTGCATCACCCTCATCCACATACTTATGTTGTCAATTACAAGCCCTTCAGCATTAACAAGGTTCTTTATTCCATCAATAAGTCCACCTGCCAAAAAAGTATAGATTTATACAGCATGTTAATTTAATACATTAACAAATTCATTTGTAGAATGAGATACACTTCAGTGAAGTTAGATTCTTATGAAAAGTAAATAACAGTTTCACAATGGTCTCCAGTATTACCAGATTTACTTAGTAATAACCTCACAGTTAGCAGCACACTAAATAGTACGTTAATAGTTAGTAGTAATAAATAATAATTGCTAGTATAGTAGATTACTATTTAGCAAGTTATGGAAAGCTATTCTGGCTTTACGATGCTGAAAAACTAATTTGAACTGGCTCTTGCAAAAAGTATCACCATAGATATTATACCTTTTCTAAAAGTTATTTTAAGCAAATTTCACACAGGTTTTTTGTTTGTTTGTTTTTGTTTTGTTTAAATAAATAGTTAAAATGAGTTGTTGAAATTGCCCACTGCCAGACAAAGGCACCTAAGATTTCTTAAAGAAAAAAAATGTACAGTAAAATGAAGTTAGAACATCTCTGAACTTTCTTCTTTACAAATTCAAGAGGTAAGGTAGTGGTAAGAAAGAAACAATTTAGCTACATCGGCTTGCTGTTAAATTAAAAAGACTCTCAATGAGCAGCAAATTGTCCTCATGCTTGTCAGAACCTGACTCCATATGATCTGTAAGTTTCTTCTCTGCAAGTTTCCTTCTGGTATAATTACTTAATATCCTGTTTGCTTAAAGAGTATGTTGTACAATACCTTTCTGTTGCCAGAAATATATGGAAATAAAACAGTGTTCCTTGACCTAAAGCAAGTTCCAGTACATAGCAAGTTCCAGTACATAACTAGTTGAAAATTGGAGGTGACAGCAGTTCTCAAAAGCCTAGCCTTCGGTCCAGGATTCACAGTCAAGTTAGCAAATCTTTCCACTACCTGATGAAACGAGTGCAGGTAGGAGGCATTTACATCCTTCACACTGTAAAGGCTCCCCAGAGGGACGATAGCCGGGGTGCGCTGAGGGCCTGTTTGCTGCGCTGGCACATGGGCCCTGCTCCTGCAGGCCGCCGGGGCACGGGGTTTTCCTCACAGCCTGCAACCAGGCAGGCCCAGGGGGAAGCCAGCAGCCCTGGATGCAAATGCAAAAGCCATTCCAAAGCGACCGAGTTATGCTGTTAGCATAAAGATTGGCCTAAAGTTATACTGCTCGCCCTGCTGCAGTAGCCAGCTCCAGGCTTCCCTCCTGGCTTCCCCTAGAAAATCAGAGCAACACCCGCACCTCTGACTTCTTTTTCACACAGTAAATATTAAAAGATGTTCCAGTAAATTTGTACTCTACACGATTCTATACTTCTAAAATTAAAATTATACTGGAGCCCTTCCTAAAACAACCCTGCGCGGACAGATTGTGTCTGGGGAGCAGCAGTTGCATGCAAGGAGCTACAACAGCCCAAGCAGCGCAGTGGGCAAGTGGCAGCCATTTGAGACGGCTCACAGCATTTTTTCCACGCAGTCTGGGCCTTCACGGAACAGGAAAAGGCATAAAATGGTCAGAAACCCAGCCGCAGCAGCCGGGCGAAGCCAGGCACCTGACTAACAGCCCTTTTGAACGCTTTTTTCCTCAATGCTCGGGCGGGGTCTCCCTGGCAAACGCGGGGCGGGCGCGCCCCCCGCTGGCAGCTGGGCCGGGGGAGCCCGAAAGCTTCTTGTTTGGGCAAATTCTCAGGAAAAACAGAGTGCCCAGATCGAGAGTGTTTCTCGATCTTCTCCCTTATGTGACAGGGCATCGGGAGGAGCGGTTCTGTGGGGTTTGAAAACCTGCCCGTGGTCCTGACTTTTGGAAGCAGGAGGCTTCCCTCTGTATGCCTCCGCCAGTGTGTCTTCTGTGTGGAGCTGCAGCTGGATCTTAGCTGGCTAAAAAGGGCCTAGGAACAACAACAAGCTTCTTTTATTATCAACGTCATGTCTCAAAAGAAGATAGTGAATGATAGCAAATGTCTTTGTAAATGGACCATTGAAAGCAGAGAGAGAGAATTACTTATGTGCTCTAGTTCATGCAGATATAGTCAGGGTCCTGGACAATGAGAAAATATGGAAAATATTTCCAAATAGCAAACAAGATCTCTTCTTTGTTAGGCATCCTCAGCAGGGTCACCCAATTGTCTTCTACATCACATCAGCCTGCACGTATTTAGTTGTACACAGAAAATTGTACAGCATATGCACAGCATTGAGCCTACTGCGCAATGCCATGAAACTGGGAGAGAAAGAAGAAGCAGTCACCTATCATGCAGTCTGATTTGTCACTCCTCCTGTTTGGTGTAATTTTTAATAAAATGTGTGTTTGTGCTGTGACTCATCTCGTCACACAATATTCTGTCAGTATCCCGGTTCCAAGTGTCCTCAATGCTGATCCAGTTTGAAACTTCATCTCTTTCTCCCCCTCTCCCACCCCTCGCAGTGCCCTGATAGCCACTCCTCACATATGGCAAGAGGTACATTACTTTTGTCCCACACACCCTCTAGTCTTGTTCTAGTAGTGCAATGTTGCTGCTCTTATTAGGAGACAGGTACCAAACTCCTTAAGGTTTTGAGACCCAACATCAACAAATAAGAATCACAATGAAACAAATTAAAGTTTCTCCTTAAGCACAAACTATTCTTTGACATGGCACTCTTTGTTGTCATGGCTATGTGTTAGTTGATAACATAAAAACAAACCAGCCTAAATGTTTCCAATGACAGATGTGTCTGGCATGCTGTGGAGGGCAAAGCTTCCAGAAGCACCAGAGATATCCCAGCAACAACAGGGAAAAGCACAAGCACAACCGTGTAGGTATATATAAGCATAGTTATAACAGAGTAAAGAGGGAGAGACATCAGAAATTGAAAGGAAGCCTATTACAAAGGTCTTGTAACAAACAAGTTCCACATAATAGTTAAGACAATGAGTTACTCTTACCAGGTGTCTTGGTTGATCAACTATTTAAAAGGGGAATCAAATTACACAAAAATCCATAGGGCCATTTTGTATTATTAAGGTTTCAATTAGAGGTTTTCAATTAAAAAATAGGTTCCATACAATTATATGTGATTTTTTTTTCTGCTGCTGCAAGGAAACTGATAATCACAGTAACATGTCCAAAGAGAACCTGAGCACAAATTATATTTCATAGAAACCGAAACTTGAGTTATCTTTTGATATGGGAAAAAAAGATCTTTCCAGTCATGCTCTCTCCATAAAAATCAAATAGTCTTTTACTTGTTCAAAATTATTTGAGATGGAAGTTGCAGTGATTTCCTGTAATGGGATACATATGGGAAAGGAGGTTCCTTCTCCAGATCAAACCACTTCTGTAAAGCAATTTCTCTTCCTGTAACTTTTTCAATTCAAAATATATCGATATTTACAGGGGAGGTTCAGGCTGGGCATTAGGAAAGATTTCTTTACTGTGAGGGTGGTCAAACATTTGAACAGGCTTCTTAGCAAGGCGTTTGATGCCCCATGCCTGTCAGTGTTTAAGAGGCATTTGGACAATGCCCTCAATAAAATGCTTTAACTTCTGGTTAGCCCTGAAGTGGTCAGGCAGTTGGACTCGATGATCCTTGTAGGTCCCTTCCAGCTGAGCTGTTCTGTTCTGTTCTGCTTTGTTCTACTCTACTCCAATCCATGGCATTTAATGAGTTCTATATATGAAGTAGAATTAAATATATGTAGCATGAATACTAGATTTAAGCCTGTTTCCCTGAGATGCCAGGAAAAAAAACAGTCCTCTGAGAATAAATATGTTGGCGTTCAGCGGGGCGCTGAGGGAAAGAGCTAATGGACAAGCCTAAGCAGGGTTAATATGCCTTGCGGTATCTGGGAACTTTTCTGTTCAATCTAGTAATCGCTGAACCCTTAAAAAGTGAGGTGAAGTGATTCTTCAAAGTATAGATGACATCCAGAGCCATTGTGCTTGTCTGCTTATTATAACAGGGAATAGCAACAGCATCTCAATCATATTATTTTAAAATTTCTTTGGTACTACGTGGGTCTCTTTGCAGGTCAATCAAAAATATGCTTCACAGCACTCTCATGAACCAGATCTCAAATGGACAGTTTGGTGATGCTCTGCAACTTATCACAGCTGCTGCTAGCAAGGCCTGGCAAAGGTGTTACCTTGGATGTAGCAGCTTGAACTGCGGGAGTTTTGGATATCCTATTCCATTTTACCTGTGAACCAAAAAGACAGTAATTCTGGAGTGCACACAGTGTGTTCCATTCTCTGTCAGATTCGTGACTATGCCAGATTTCTTCCTCGACAAGGGAATGCCAGGACAGCAGTCCAGACACCCCAGACCTGCAGGCCTGAGAACAGTTCAGGGTTTCAGACTGATGGACTGTTGTGGAGCCCTGGTGAAGTAGAGGGACATCCAAAGACACCATTGATATACGGGGACATGGGATAGTGTAAAACATACTGTGGAAGCTGCATATAGATACTGAGGGAGCAAAGCCAAAAGAATGGGAAGAGAGAAAAACGGACATAGGCTAGCAGAACAGATTTAGCATTGTACATGGAAAAAAAATTAGCAAATGGGTTGCAGATGACCGTGATGACACTGGGAGGTGAAGCCATGCAAAATATTGCTGGATAATAAAGATGGGGGCATATCCTACTTGAACACTCAAAAGGAAGGATTCATTTTTTCCTATCCATTGTGGAAAGTAAGTATTTGGGATGATGTTTTCTTCAATGAAAAAAATCCAGTTTTGAAAGGTTTATTATTTGCCAGGCAATCTTTTGATATTGAAAGTTCAAAATAGAATTTCTAGTAGTACGCAGGAAGCAGATTACATGGATCAAGCAGCCCACAGAAAGACACGAAGAAAACATCTCACTGTGAGATGAGAAGCAGATTTACGATTAAATGCGACAACAGGCAGCCAGTAGGTGGGGGCAGGCAGCGAACACTGGCCGCGTGCATGAACAAACTGTAGCGAACGGGAAAAGCTGCCGCAGATGGCGGCGAGGGAGCGAAGCCGCCGTCCCACGGCGCCGCAGATGCCGCGTTCCCAGCGTCAGCCTCCGGCTCAGCGCGGGGCGGCCAGGGCTGCCCGGCGGCCCAGCGGAGGCAGGGCTGGGGCTCATCGCGCTGAGGGCGCCAGCAGGACAGGCCCGGCCAGGCCGGGGCTGCGAGGCGCCTCGCCCC